>JAHNEJ010000791.1:0-309528 GCA_022559845.1 Amorphophallus konjac
CGGACGGGCTCGAGGTGCCGTGCGCGCAGAGGAACCATTTCGAGGTTGGGGATGTCGTCGACATTTTGTCCGAAATTTTGTGGTTTTTGTCTTCTACCGTCGTCCGAGTTTGATTTGGAACAAACAATCCCTCTGGGGAGCAGCGGCTGATTCGGACGGGGCAGCACATCGACTCCTTCAACTTGGAGGCTCTCGAGGTGCCGTGCGCGCAGAGGACCTCTGGGGAGCAACGGCTGATTCGGACGGGGCAGCACATCGATAGCCGTCGTCCGAGTTTGATTTGGAACAAATAATATTGAGATTTTCTACTTCTATATAAGGCACCCTCGACTCCATCCTCGTCCTCGTCTTTGTATCTTTTAACACTGGTTGAAGGTAAGTCACTTTTTTAATTTTCTTTTATTTTCTTTTTGGGGAAATACCTCAAGGACTGAGTTATCACCGTTGTTTGGCAGAAATTACGCTGCTAGGGGAGAAGTTTTATGGTAGCAGAAAAACGCATACAAGTCTTTAATTTTTTCTGGTGGAAGGCAGGTTGGTCTTTTATGTTTCTTTTATTTTTTCTTTTTGTACGTTTTTGTATTCTTGTCTTGTGAGAACCATGGAATGTCGATGCATCTTCAAGATAGGGCAGGAGAAATTTTATATAAATTTGTATCCCCTGTTTTAGGGGGTTGGTTGTCGAAGTGTTCTTGTGGGGCTCTTGTCTTGTATTGTGCTTTAGTCTATGTTTCATTTCAATCAATGTTTGTGTTTTTTTTGCATAAGATGTGGGCATGGAGAATATTATTCACAATTAGATTATCTATTGGAGTTCTATTTGTGTTAGGCCTTTAGGATGACTTTTTTTTTGAAAAGTGAGTAGTACCACAATTGTACCACAGCCACATAACAATTTGTTCTTCATTCTCTTGTTTGTATTCCACAGATATTAATTGGCGAATCGGTATCAATATGAATGAAAGCGTCAACATTGTTGCACATAGGAAGCATTTTATCATCACTTTCCACAGAAATAGTTTTATCCTAGAAGGGAGACCTTCGGACCATACAATACCCTTTCATCACACCTAGATTTGTCATCAAACATTCCACAAAAGATCTCACAGAAAACTTGCCTTCTTATCCTGTAATCTCTATTTTTTCATGTCTTCTTGATCAGCATGTAATGCTACCTGATTTAGAATCTGATGCAACTTTATATCTTCTTCCAATTTAATATCTGCACATCTCTTTAAGGTGTATATTCCAATCTTCATTACCTTCAGTGTTAAATGGTGGATTACCAATGTTCCTTTGTCTGAAGCTATCTGATACACATTTCTGAACTATAAGGAGAAGGATTCCTCATAAGATCAGTGGTCTTCCAAAAACACTAACACAGTCAGTTGTATTGCTTATGTTTTTCCAACCAGTAGAGTGGATGAGCCATTGGATGGGTAAAGATAACATTATTATGCCAGATAAAGGATCAGAAATGATTACCGGCTTTGTTTGTCAATATTTCATATATAACAGTCTACATAAATTGTATACATTATATGTTTATGTGCATTATTGATATTAAAAGTTTACTTGCTGGTTTAGTTTACTTACTTGCTGGTTTAGTTCCCCCCCCCCCCCCAAGACACACAGCTCAGCTGTAGATTTAGTTTGAAATTTTATAAGCTAGGCAGATTAATATACTTGGTGGTTCTTTTCCTTTACAGTAGTAAACAAGTGAATGTTTACCTTGAGACTGTAGAAGAATTGAGAAATTAACCTGATTTCATATCGTGGGCAAAAAACCTGTCCTTTTGAGGAGATGACAGGAACGTGGTAAATAAATTTAAAGACAACTAGAGGAAAAATAATAATAAACGAGTGTCAATGTAATACAATCCTTTCTTCAAGGTCAAGCTAGGGCAGGAGAAATTTTATATAAAGTTGTATCCCCTGCTTTCACCTTAAAAATATGATCCCTAATGACTTTTACAGTGTCCACAACAATTTGATGCCCGAGGAACAGAACTTAAAGAATTAGAAGATGATAGGAGCAAAGCTTGACGGCTCTGAAGCATGAGATTGATGAAGTTTCTCATAATTTAGCTGAGAAATATGCATTTTATACCTCTCAGGGATGCATGCAATCACGAAAGCGATGGCTTCGGTTGGTCCTCACAGAAAAAGGTAGGGGCAATTCGGCGGGGTAACAACTCTAGAATCTGGGAGTTCGAATTTATTCATCGCACATCTCCCTCTATTCTGCTCATTCTGATCTTCAGCGACTTTAGACAGTTGTGCTGACCATTATCTTTTGTTTTTGCATCAGTCCAATGCTAGATGTAAACTCTTATTCAGACTGTTTCTGGATTTCTTGCCCAATGACCTGCACACAAGGCTTTGTAATTCAGCTCACTTACCATTGCTCCTTTCTGGTTGTTTCTCTTCTCTCATCACTCAGATGCAAATGCTCCTTTGTAAATTCATGTTTACATTTTAAGATTCCCTCAGGATTTCAGAAGGAAACTTTATAAATATGGTAACATTACATAACTATATAAAGCCTCCATATTTATTGGATCTTCAATGTTACCTGTATTTTGTTTTGTCATCAAGTAAAAACTTTAGCTGTTACTGTCTATTAATGCTTGTTCATGCAGACATCTTCTTCATCTTTATTTGTGATCTCTGTGTTCTGCCATATTGATCACTATGAATGAACCTACATGTAGATCGTTTATTGGCCTGCATTTATTTCCTCACCTCATCATGACCATCAAAATCATTAAGGTATTTGTACTCTGTTTGCAAATAATTTCAAAATATTTTAAGCTTCTCAAAAGAATATGTTTTGATTTTTGGCCAAAACAGGGCAGTTTGGCCAAAGCAGGCCTGAAAAATAGGTCTGGATTGGGAACCGGCCTGGACTTGTCCGGTTCCTAAAGCTTGTTTTAAAAACCTTGGTTTCGAACGGCGTCATGTTTTATCTGTAAAAGAAGACACTGTGTTGGATTTACTATTGTGGTTACCTTTTATGTATCTTTTGTTTCTCACTACTCTATGGAGAAGCCTGGAGAATGAGATCCTGGTGACTCTCTAGCAGTCTGTCTATTGCTATTGAAGAAGCGGGAGGATGACAACGAAATTGAAGTGCTATAGGTGCCCATATGCTACTGTTTCACTCAGGCTTCTTGGTTGTTTCAAAAGTGCATTCTGATACAACTGTCTGACATATCCATGCTGTACATTTAATTATTTACGTGCCTGTTGGAAGCAAATTTTGCTTTGCAAAAACACCTCCGCTTTTATTTAGTTGGAGCAGAAATGGGCCAACTTGGAGATGGAAGACCCGTCCGGGGTCGGAGGGACCCGTACGGGGTCGCCCTCACCCGGACGGGTCCGCCCGGAGGTGGGCAAACCTTCGCGGGGCCGTCCTTGGGCAGGCGGACCCATCCGGGGTCGCCCGACCCCGGGGAGGTCCTTCCCGGGGTTCGCAACCCCGGGTAGGACCCACCCGGGGTCCGCGACCCCGGGGAGGTCCCCGGGAGTCGCGACCCGGGGAGGTCCTCCGGGGTCGCGCG
Source organism: Amorphophallus konjac (assembly GCA_022559845.1). Lineage (NCBI taxonomy): Eukaryota > Viridiplantae > Streptophyta > Magnoliopsida > Alismatales > Araceae > Amorphophallus > Amorphophallus konjac. The sequence goes on from JAHNEJ010000791.1 coordinate 3,564, forward strand.
ACCCCGGGGAGGCTCCGGACCGTCCCGGAGTTCCGCGACCCCGGGGAGGTCCCAGACCGTCCCGGGGACCTCCCACCCCGGGGAGGTTCCTCTCCCGCGCGTGGATACAAAAAAAAAAATTCAAAATATGACCTCCCCGGGGTCATTTTCATCCTGTTGGACCCGTACGGGGTCGAACACTCCCGGGGAGGTTCCCCACTTCTATAAATAGACCCCCAGAGGTCCAAGAGAGGAAGAGAAGAGAGGCTACTACAAGCAGCAACCTACGGAAGACACTTGGAGAAGTCTCGTTCGTTTGTTTCGGCCCGCGTGGGGTAAGTCCCCGGGTCTTGTACTTATGCCCCTATGGGGTATATTTACGTTTATGCCCCTCAACAGGCTTTGTTTGTAATTACGCCCCTCAGCGGGCCATGTTTGTAAGTCTTTACGTCTCGGGACGACTAAGTCTTGTATTTCTGTCTCTATAATGGCGAAATTACAAAAATATCCTTCCTGGGATTGTAAAAGACCGAAGTCCTGTAATTTACAGTTATACCCTGTAATCTTTTGCAATTGGGACTACGTCCCTATCTCCCACTCCAAAGTGGACTTTTGTACAGTCGATAATCCGCCGACAACTTTTGTACTCATATGGAATTATAAAAGCACTCAGCATGCTCCATGTGTATCCTCTAGGGAAAATTGCATGAAAACCCTTGGCTTTCCGAAATTGCATATATACCCCTCCTTCGGCCAAATTGACAAATGTGTGCCTTCCATGAAGCCCCTTGTCATTCCTTCGGTCCGGAAGTGTTGTCAGCTCAGTCCAGCACTCGGGTGTCATCTCAAATCCAGGTTTAGGGTCTGGTAAAATTACCAAAATACCCCTGTAACCTAGAAATGGCCTAGTAGCCTCCCAAAACCCTCCAGAAGGAGCCTCAACGCCTTGGGGAGTTAGGGATCCAATTTTTCTTCCACTCCAGCCAGAAAATTTCATAAATGCCCCTGGCCTGGAAAATTACCAAAAAACCCTTGGGTTGGTAAAATTACCAAAATACCCTCGGGGTCTAGAAAACTTCTCTCTACTTCAAAAATGCCTATGGCTTCCGCATATTTGCGTTTCTATGCCTAAATCTTAGGGTTTTGCTCAGACCTAACCCTAATTTAGTTGTTTCTGTTGGTCGGTGGTGAATGAATGGACATCATGAGTTCTTCAAAAGAGTTTGCCCTCAGCATCAGAACCTTATAAAAGATCTTGGGGATTTCTTTGACAGTTAAACAAAGGTGTTCGGACGTTAGGCCGATGTAAATCAACACTGACTCCGGTCAGTGGGGAAAGGTCCAGCACTCGAACCCAAATCGTCTGATACTATGCGCACCCACGGAACCCTCTCTACGCAGAGGAGTGTTTCTTTTCAAAAAGAACGAAAATCTACCTTTTATCTACGATAAGAGTCAAAGAAATTAGATTTTTTCCGTGTCCAACAGACTGGCACGCCCGATGGGACTTTTCCTGCCTTTCTTCTCTCTGTCAGAGTCGTTCCCCAAAATCCTCTTTGAGGTTCTGACGTCCTCCTCTTCCTTTTACAGGACAGGAAGAGGAGGGCACGTATCTGTCGGTTCGTTTGAGAGTTCTTCGTGCATTCGCATGCCACTCTTTGTGTGCTACGCACCACCACCGTCAACACTAGCAACAGCGATGGCACCCGTTACCTACGGCCTCGAGATCGTCGCCAACCATGCCAGGCTCGGATTCCTGGCGACCCCACTGGTCTTTGGCGACTTCCCAGCGGTCGACGGCTCGCCCTTCTTCTTGGGCGTGGTGCCAGTGGCTGAAGTCAGTTTAGCCGCTCCTGCGATACTGGTGGCTGAAGCCAATTCAGCCATGCCTGCAACCACTGTCGGGGGCGTCAGGCCCTCGGCCCCTTTAACTGACCGGGTCCGCCCGATCAAGAAGACAGCTGTCGGAGGCGTCAGGCCTTCAGCTCCACCAACTGGCCGGGTCAGTCCGGTCAACAGAGCCATCACTGGGGGTGTTAGGCCCTCTATTCCATCAACTGGCCGGGTCCGCCCGGTCAAGAAGACAATTGTCGGAGACGTCAGGCCTTCGACTCAAGCAACTGGCCGGGTCAGTCTGGTCTAGAAGCCAACTATTGAGGGCGACAAGCTCTCCGCCATTCCCGACCGGGTTCGCCCGGCCAACAAGCCAACCGTCGGGGGTGCCAGGCCCTCGGCTTCAACAATTGGTCGAGTCTGTTCGGCCAACAAGCTAGCTTCTGAAGGCGTCAGGCCTTCGGCTTCGTCGACTGGTCGGGTTCACCTGGCCAAGAAATCAATCACTGAGGGTGTCAGACCCTCTACTTCATCAACCGGTCGGGCTCCCCCGGTAAAGGAGACCGTCCTCAAGGGTGTCAAGCCCTTCATCCCGACAACCAGTCGATTCAGTTCGACTGTCATGTCAACGGCCGAAGGTGTCAGGCCTTCTGCCTCAGCTATTGGCCGAGTCTTCTCGGTCAATCAAATTACTGCTGGCGTCGTCGCCGCAATGGCGCCAAACCTGCTACGGCCACCCTCAGAGGTGTTATCCCTGCTCAACGGGGGCAACGCCGCCGCTGTCAGAATGACACCACGCCTATGGCGGGTGCCACCACCGCCGCCCCTGCCCAATGGGGGCGACGCCGTAGCCGCAAGGGAACAAAGCCCGAGACGGCCGTCTCTCGCTCCGGCAAGACTGTGATTGTCGGAGACATCCGCATCCGGCTCGATGGAGGCGAGCCGATCCTGCCACGGGATCATCATGTCCCGACTATTTCTACCTCCAATCGCTTCGAGCCCCTCCGGCAAGTCCGGAGAAAGGAGCGAAGAAGGAGAAGTCAGCCGTACCGGCGGCAACTCCGGGCCTTCTGCAACGGCCCAAGCCACGAGCTCCCCGTCCAAGGACAGGCGGTAACCAAGTAGAGGAGCGCCGGCTCCACTTGAAGAAGATCTGGATCACCAAGGAGGAGGCCCGAATCATAAGGCGTGCGAGGGCGGAGGAGCCCTTCCGCATGTCAGAGCTTCAGCGGATGCGGAGTCCGCCAAGCGCGGAGGCCTCGACGTCTGTGAGATTTACATCTCAACCCCTACGGGGACAAAAGCGCCAAGGAGTCGGCAAGAAAGTGCGACCGACCTCCCCGTGGGCTAGTTCTACACACACGGAGGAGGATCGTTCCCCACAAGTAGCCACATCCCGAATGTCTGTCTTCGACAGACTTGGGAGGCCGCCCAAGCCGGAGCGACAATCGCCCAAGAAAAAGCAGGTGGTCCAGGTGACCGATGACACTGTTAAAGTGTTCACCTGTTACGCCACCTCCGGCGAAAAACAGCCTGAAGGCACCTCGGGGGAACTCAATCAGCCTCTTCAATACTCGAGGAGGCCAAGGTCCGGGTCCCGCGGCCTGGCACAAACACAACAGGCGCCGGCCGCCGGAACATCTCAACCTGAGCCGGCACGGCAAGAAGAGTACCAGGAGGACGTCCACAGTATTGATGGGGACAGTCACTCCCGACATGCAGAAGAGCTGGGGGAGGAGCCACGGGCCCATACGCTGGACGAGCTTCAACAGGGAAAACCTAGAGCTCAAGAACCTGCTACAGTCGCTTTTGCGCGAAAAGGAGGTTCCTTCCCCGCCTCAGGCGGCACCGGCTGGAGTAGATCAACAGCCTTCTCCCATTCCAGCAGCAGCCAATGCCTCTGTCACTGCTGTAAGACTCCCACTGGCAGTGGACTTCGAAGTCCCGCCGCATAAAGCCAATGCGCGGTCATCTGCTACTCTTGCTGCAGAAAGCCTCATGGCGCAGAAGCAGATGATCGAGCGCATTGTGGAAGCGAAGTTCGCTCAACATGGCGAGGGTGTGGCTACTGTTGATTTGTACAGCGTGCCATATCCCCTCCATCATCAATTCAAGAAGCTTCCACCGGATTGCCCGAAGGCCCCGAAGCTCCAGAAATTCAACGGGCAGGGTTCTCCGCATGAACACCTGGCGTATTACATGACGGCCATGGGTGAATTAGCCCTGGAAGAGGCATATTTGCTGCGGTATTTCGCCACGTCCTTGACTGGCTCAGTATCTGATTGGGCTGATATGCAGAAGAAGTTTGTCGACCGCTTCCAAATGGTCGAGCGCAAAGTCTCCTTAGCAGAGCTTTGTTCCCTTCGACAGAAGAAGGGTGAAACAACATTGGACTTCATCAAGCGATGGAGGGACGTCAGCATGCGCTGCGATAACCCCCGACGCCTGAAGATGCAATCACTATCTGCCGCAGGGGTCTCTCGGCAGAAATCAGTGAAAAGCTTCTGGGCTCTAATATCAGAAGCTTTGACCAATTGAATACAGTGGTGGCGGAGATTGAGATGTTCTTTGCTGACCACCCTATACAAGCTTCTGCTAAAGGCAAACCCTCCAAAGACCGTCTGGCTAGCGGTAAGGAGGTGAATGCCGTGGACTTCTCCCCGACGAATGGAGATAAAGGGGAAGGAAAGTCCAAAGGAAAAGGCAAGAAGTCTGGTGATAAGACAAATGCGTCTCTCTTAGTGGAGAACATGAAAACGCCTTATTCCTTCAGAAAGGAGCATACTAAGATGCTCTTTGATCTATGTATGAAGGAGCAGCTCGTCACTCTGCCGGATCCGCGGAAGCCCGCGGAGGTGGATAAGACCGATGATCCAACCTATTGTGTGTATCACCGGAGGTTGGGTCACACCATCGGGGATTGCTATGTTTTCAAGAATATAGCAGAAGAGCTCATTCAAAAGGGCTTGGTAAATATGCTGGGCCATGCAGTCGACCCACCCCAGCCTCATCCCTGGAGCCGATCAAATCGGTCGGCTAACGTGGTCCATTTGGTGGCAATGGCTTCAAGCTCCAATGCCTCCGAAGCTGGGCCCTCAAGTCGACAGCCCAATGGTGGTCCCAGAGCCACTCCTCCTCCATTCCCAGAATGTTTAGCGCTGCGGAGGACCATCAGGAAGATCCGAGGGGAAGTCCAGCAGTTGCGACGAGAACAAAGGCGCCTGCTGCAGTTCCTGGAAAGCATTGATCAGCAGTTGTCCACCTTCCCTTTTGGCCCATTTGCCAGGGGGTTAGCTCCAGCCAACATACGGGAGGCAGGTGTATCACCTACCGACCGGGCTCCGCTCAGGGGTTGGCTTTCTGAAGAGTCCTCAGATTCATCTGAAGACGAGGGGGACTCGCTGGAAGGCGAGGAGGCTCCACTTCAAGCTGAGCTCCCGGAGAAGTTATATTCTTTCCCTTGTGAGAAGACTCCAAACATCTTCTTCGCATGCTAGCGAGCAGGGCTAATCAGCCCGTCACCTCTGGAGCAGACACCAGGTGCTGCTTTTCATCAGGGCTACTGCCCATATCATGAAGTTGTTGGCCATATTATCCACAACTGTGAACCGTTCAAGGACCTCGCTGAGGACTTGATCAGGCGAGGGAAGGTCAACATGGGTGAGTTCCTAGTCGACCCACCACAGCCGCATGCACAAAGGAGTCTTCACTTCTCTGTCAACGTCATTCACGCTGCAGCAGCCTTCCAGTTCCCCGAGCCGCAAGAGGAGGGAGTTAGTTCCCAGGGAGTCAGTTCCCAATTGCCCAAGTCTACACTCTGGTATCCAGGGTGGCGACCCTCTCACCAGTGTTCTTTCCCCAAGGAGGACACTGAGAAGATTTTTGACAAGTTTCTGGAAGATGGTTGGGTGCTGACACATGACCCGCCGTCTTATTACAATGAGACGGCCAAGAGTCACCCCCGTTATTGTAAGTATCATGCAAGGGTGTCTCACCCCACTCGGCAATGCTCAGAGGTCCATGACTTCATTGAAGCCCTCATCCAGAGAGGGGTTGTCGATACTCAGGGGAATTCCATGACAAGGTTACGCCTTGCAGAGGCCGCCAGGGAGACTCTCCAGCAGGCTCGGCGAGAAATTGAAGTTTTCTCCCGATTAGCCCGGCCAAGTGAGCCTGCGGAAAATGATGAATTCCCATTACTCACTAAAGGCAAGGCCACCTATAAAGAGCTTAAGGTTCAGAACCCAAGATGCCAAGCCATGGGAGAGAGTTCCAAGGTCCGTCCCAGGTCCAGTCAGCCCGGTATCGTCATAAGAGGAAATTCTCGGCCAGACAATAAAGGCAAAGCCAAGGCGTCAGAGCCTTCAGCCAAAGCTCCTGCCCAGTCAGCAAGGCTGTTAGTCGTGGAGAGGACTCGACCTCTTGAGCCCGCAAAGACCCCAGCGAAAGCTTCTATCAAGCTGGCGCAGCCGCCAATTGCAGAAAGGCCTCAACAGCTCAAGCAAGCCAACCCACCGGTCCAAGCAAAGTCGGTGGAACCACAAAGCTCCCAGAGGCCCCACTGCGGACTGGCAAAGTTCCAGGAGTTGCCTCCTGAAATAATTGCTCAGGCAATCAATGCCACCTTCCAAGCTCAGCCAGAGGAGGCCAATTGGACCAAGGTTGCCCCCAGAAAAAGCCGTGGCACTAAGGTTCCTAAGGAGCCAGCCCGGAGCAGAAAGCAAAATGCTGGGGGCAAGCAAGTCCCACCTCCAAAGCAAACTCCTCTCTCTTCTCAAGAGGCAGCACGCCAAAAGAAGCAAGAGAAGAATCGCAGGAAGAATTTGAAGAGGAGGTTAAAGAAGCAAGCCGAGCAAGCCACTGCTATGGAGGCTCCTAAGGAGCCGACTCCTCTACAAAGACTTCAAAAGCTCATAGATGAGCTGGAGGAGTACACTCCCCCTCATCCCACCAGGGTCGTCACTTTAGACGAATATATTCCCTGGGACAAACTTGGGCGCAAAGCCCGTCTTCTGCAATGGCTCCGGGAAATGGCCCACCGCCTTGAAGAGGGTGAAGACTTCCCAATCCCAGAGGAGGTCTCCTTATTCTATAAAGATGAGGAGCTCACTGTCGAAATGCTCGAGGAAATGCTGCAAGAGCTCTCCTGCAACATGGTGGCGATCTCGCCGCCCGACAATATTTACAGTCTCACGGCTGATAGCACCGGAGGCCAGGCTCCTATGGCGACATATCAGCGCCGCTCAGCAAGAAATGGCCGGGGACGCGGCCGAGGTCGTATCCGAGGACGTGGACAGGAAGGTCCCCCGACTCTTGACCGGGTCATAATATTCAGAGGGGAGAAGCCAGGTCCTGTCCCGAAAACTCAAGTTCGGGGGATCCCTTTCATCCTCAACCCCTCAGAGGGTTCAGGCCCCACCTCAACGGCTAAGTCGGGTGGTGTACCTTTTACAATCACCTCCTCTGATGAAGAAAAGGAGCCATCCAAGTCGCCAGTGTGCGAGGAGGCGTCAGAGCAAGCCGGCCCCTCCAACAGGGTCGAGCCCGCAAGTCCAGCAGGTCCTTCTAATGAAGACTAGCCTGAAGAACCTTTGCCACCTCCAGAGGAATCCTTGGCACCGCTGTTCCAAGAAGATGCGGAAGGTCAGAATGCGGAGGAGCGCCCTTCTAAGCGGGAGAAGCCTCGTCAGGCGCCGAAGACTCTGGCGGAGATCATCTCGCCATTTGACAAGACCCGTGCTCGGGCAGACCGCAAAAGCATTCATCACATGAAGCGGTTCCCAACAAATGTCACTATCTGGGAAGCCATTGCCTGGAGCAAAGACCTCAGAGAAGCTCTTGTCAAGATACTTCAAGATCCAGAGGCATATGAAGCCCATGTTGCAGAGTTGCAAGCTCAGGCATATGAAGCACTCACAGCCAACATTTCCTTCACAGACAAAGACATGTTGCTGTCCTCTCCGTGTCATAATCGCCCCTTATATATGAAGGGGACGATTAATGGGCATGACGTAAATCACATTTTGGTTGACGCCAGAGCAGCCGTCAACATCATGCCTTTGAAGACTTTCAAGTCTCTATACTTGGCACCTTATTTGCAAAAGGTGACCGACGTCAAGATCTCGGGATTCAATCAGGGTTCCGAGGAAGCGCTTGGTCGGGTTGTAGTCAAGCTAGCCTTGGGCGATTTTGTCACCCAAGCGACATTTTATATCATCAACTCCGACACATCTTACAAGATGCTGCTTGGAAGACCCTGGCTTCATGAGAACTGGGTTGTTCCTTCAACTCTGCACCAGTGCATTAAATATGCCAAGGAAGGAGAGCAACATACGGTCTTCGCAGACCAGGCCCCGTTCCACCCTAATGAGTGCCATCTGGCCGATGCTTCACTATATTTTGGGAAGCCCACTTTAACAATCCCCGAGTCTTTAAAAGACAAAGGGAAGCAAAAGGTGGACCCTGAAATTGAAGAAGGGCAGCTCTTCACTATTAACCAAGACATGGTAAAGCTGCACAAGTTGAGCCTCAGTGCCGCCTCCATGCCAACTCAACCAGAAAGGCGAAGTGTTGACTTTGAAGCCAACATCATCAGCCGGGTCATTAACGGGAGTATTTCCTTACCGCCTAAGTGCCTTCAACTCGTGTCCTAATGGGAAGAACATGAGGTGGAGCAGTTGAAGACCTTACAGTCTCCTATCAACGGAGAAGGAGACGCAAGAAGAGCAAGGGGGACAAGCCGATCATCTTTTACAAAGGTGATTTAGTCCCACCGTGTCCTCCTGAAGATGACTTCGGCTGGGATACTCCCGCCGACGTGACGCTAGAGCCAGTCCAGGAGATGGACGATATGCCAGAGTACATCAAGGAGATGTGTAAAAAGCAGCACATCCCGCAAACTCTGGACTCTGCGCGAGCGGCATACTTCATCAACTATGGAATCCTCCACAATTTCGCGGGCAGCCTCCCTTCACCCACAAAGATACAAGGGGCCTTGGCTATGACCAGGAGACGGACTTTGAGGTCCACTTTACAGTCAACACCATAGGGCTGCTACCTCTCCATCACAGGCAAGCAGAAGCTGAGCCCTAAGGTTGATGACTCTGTAAGGGAGTCCGGTGATGTGTCCTTGACACCATCACCTTCATCAGGAGTCGACAACGACCACCCCTCAGAGGAAGGAGCAGCTCAGCCTGCTAACCATCCGCAAAGCAAAGCAAGCCCTTCGGCTTCAAGCCACGAGCAAAAGAGCTTTGAAGAATTTGATGTCTATGAAGCAAACACTGATGATGAGGAGACTTCGTCGACCTCCAACCAGCTCCACCGAGCTTGAAGACGGTGGTCAGGCAACTGTGGACGAGTTGATTGAGATCAATCTCGGAAACAAAAATGACTACCGTCCCACCTTCATAAGTGCTCTCCTCAGCGATGAAGAAAGGCAGTCGTATCGACAGCTTTTAGAAGAGTTCAGGGATTGTTTCGCCTGGACTTACAAAGAAATGCCCGGGCTCGACCCTTCTGTGGCTGAACATGAGCTGGCAATACTTTCAACAGTCAAGCCAGTCAAGCAAGCTCAAAGGCGTATGCGCCACGAGCTGGAGTTGAAGGTCAACGCTGAGTCGATAAAATGCTCAACGTGGACTTTATAGAGCCTTGCATGTACCCTGTGTGGCTCGCTAACATAGTCCCTGTCAAGAAGAAGAGCGGCCAAGTCCGAGTCTGCATCGACTTCAGGGATTTGAATAAGGCATGTCCAAAGGACGACTTCCCTGTCCCAATCACTGAGACAATGGTCGACATGACCACTGGTCACGAAGCTTTGTCTTTTATGGACGGGTCGTCGGGGTATAATCAAATCCGCATGGCCGTCAAGGACAAAGACCATACGGCTTTCCGGTCTCCTAAGGGGATCTTCAACTACAAAAGGATGCCGTTCGGTCTGAAAAATGCCGGCGCAACCTACCAAAGGGCAATGACCAAGATCTTCGACGAGACGCTACATGACCTTGTCGAATGCTATGTCGATGATCTGGTCGTCAAGACGAAGAAGCGGGAGGATCACTTAGCTGACCTGCGTCGAGTCTTTGAAAGGCTTCGACAATTTCAACTCAAGATGAACCCGATGAAGTGCGCCTTCGGCGTCTCCAGCGGCAAGTTCCTTGGCTTCATTGTCAGGTATCGAGGTATAGAAATCGATCCCTGACAAAATAAAGGCCATAAGAGGACTACCTCCGCCTAAGAACTTGACAGAGCTCAGATCTCTTCAAGGAGACTCGCCTATATTAGGTGGTTTATTTCTAACCTCTCTGGGAGATGCCTACCTTTCGGCAGACTGATGAAGAAAGGAGCACCCTTCATATGGGATGAAGACTGTCAGAAGGCCTTCGAGCAAATCAAGGAGTATCTGCTGACTCCTCCAGTCTTAGGGGCACCCGTAAGAGGGAAACCCCTTATCTTATATATTGCTGCTATGGCAGCCTCTTTGGGGGCTCTCTAGCCCAGATTAATGAAGAGGGCAAGGAGCAGCCACTGTACTATCTCAGCCGAAGCTGATTGGGCCTGAGCACCGGTACGCTCCTATGGAAAAGGTGTGCCTAGCTCTGGTGTTTGCTGTCAAGAAGCTGAGGCATTACCTTCTAGCCCACCGGGTGGAGCTCATCTCAAAATGTAACCCACTCAAGTTTCTGCTCAGCCAGCCTGTCCTTTCTGGTAGGCTTGGTAAATGGGCACTTATCCTCATGGAGTTTGATATCACCTTCGTCCCACGCAAGGCGATCAAGGGACAAGGAATGGCGGAGTTCTTAGCAGCGCACCCTGTGCCAGAAGATTCGCCACTCAACTTTGAGCTACCCGACGAAGAGGTGTTACTGCCTTCTCAAGAAATCGGGGAGTCTTCTGAAAAAGTCCCACCACAGAGGGAGCAAGGTGTCCTCACTCTTGACCTCCCATACTGGGAGTTATATTTTGATGGTGCCTCTCGGACAATCAAAAGAGTCGGTGGCCTTACAGACTATGTCTCAGGGTGCGGGGGTAGTCTTTGTGTCTCCACAAGGCGGTATCCTCCACAACTCTTGCGCTCTCATGAAGTCGCTGACTAATAATGAGGCAGAGTATGAAGCGCTAATTATTGGGCTTCAACTGGCACTGGAGATAGACATCAAGTGCATCAAAGTGTACGGGGATTCTCAGCTCGTCATCCGACAAGTACTGGGCGTCTATGATGTCCGGAAGAAGGAGCTCGTCCCCTACCATGCAGCCGTCATGAGGCTCAAGAAAAATTCTACCTATTTGAAATAGGCCATGTCCCCAGAGGCAGCAACTCCCAGGCTGATGCTCTTGCAAAGTTGGCAGCAGCCCTAAGACTCCCGCCTGAGGGAGAATTGAATATTAATGTCAGACACCGACGGCTCATGCCAAGTGCGCTCGACGAAGAATCGGCCTCACTGTTTATGAGGTCGACAACATTCAAGAGGAGAATGCTCCCGAAGAGAAGATTGGCGCGAGCCGATCATAAAGATAAAGAACGGCTGGCTCCCTCCTGATCGGGCTCAGAGGGTGCAACTGCTACGCAGGGCGACATCCTACCAGCTGATTGACGATCTGCTCTTCAAGCTCGTCCATGAAAAGGACCGATCGGTCCTCCTCGGTGTCTTTCATCCAAGGAGGCCAAGACTGTCATGCATGAGGTCACTCGGATTGTGTGGAGCTCACCAGGCAGGAGCTAAGATGAAAAATAGCATCAAGCTCAAAGGGTTTTACTGGCCCACCATGTACGAAGATTGCAATCAATTCGCTCGTACATGTCACCAATGCCAATCATTCGGCCCAGTCCCTCGACGGCCACCTAACCCGCTCCATCCAACAGCGCCTACTTGGCCGTTTGCAGAGTTTGGTATGGATATTGTGGGACCATTCCCACCATCATCCCAGGGGCACAAGTTCATACTCGCTGCCACCGATTACTTCTTCAGATGGGCGGAAGCCGTTCCACTACGGGAAGTTACAGGGGAGATAGTTGCTCGTTTTGTGCGGCACTATATACATATAGATTCGGCACCCCCAGTCGGATTATATTCGACAATGGCACGCCGTCAAGAACAAGACTGTTTATGCTCTGGCGGCCAAGTTCCATATTGACTGGAGAGCGTCGTCGGTCTACAATCCCCAGGCCAATGGGTTAGCCGAGGCCTTCAACAAAACCCTCTGCACGCTGCTGTCCAAGATAGTAGGTGGCCGCAAACGGGATTGGGGCGAGAAGGTCCACGAAGCCCTATGGGCCTACCGGACTATTTACAAAACCCCTACGGGTTGCTCCCCATTCTCTCTGGTCTACGGAGCTGAAGCAGTGATCCCTGTGGAGATCGAGCTAGCGTCTTATCGCGTTGCTGTGCACGCCGGATTGCCAGGCCAAGACCAATCTGAAATTGAAAGAAGGCTCGAGGAATTGTCCAACTTGGAAGGTCAAAGACTCAAAGCCTATAAACACTTACAAGTGTATCAAGCCCGCATGACACGTGCCTATAACAAGCTGGTCAAGCAACGGGCGTTCAAGAAAGGCGACCTCGTCATGGTCAAAGAAAAGGAGGTTCTCACGAGAAGATCCAGCGGCAAACTCCAGCCTAATTGTCGTGGGCCTTACGTAATTCAGAAGGTCTACGAAGGAGGGGCCCATACGGTCCTTGACCACAAGGGAGACAATCCCTTCCCTCCTCTCAACGGCAAGCATATGAAGCTCTACCATGCGCCACCGCAAGAGTTTCTGCAGCAGTCCTCACAGGACAATACCTCTCCTCAGTGAAGGTTCAAAAAAAAAAATATAAAAAAAAGGGGTTAAAAATACTGATACCCCGGCGGACTCAGTCAGCCTTCAATGGTTGGCTGAGGGTAAAAAGGCCACAGACCCGGTCGAGGTGAAAACCCGAAAGGGCGCCACGAGCAAAAATGGGCAACCCCTCGGTGTGAAAACCCGAAAGGACGCACCGGAAAAAGCTAAAGGGGGCCAGCCTCGGCGAAAACCCGAAAGGGCAGTGAGGTTGGTAATGTGAAGAAAAAAAATCCTCTCTCTGTCTATTCATTGGGTGGCTCTAAGTCAATGACTCCACCCCATCTCGACCGAAAAAAAAAATCATATTGATGCCATGGCTACGCCTTACATGTCGTTCTATGACACCTAGTCCCACTGGCATTCTGACGGTGTCATACTTTGTTCCATCAGGCTCGGCCTATGCACGCCTCTTCCGGGCTGCCGACCCATTCCGCCTATCGGCTTCCGGGTTCACCTCACATGTCTCTTCTGAGCAGTTAAACCTGTTTACTCTCTTGTCCCACTGGGACTGGCCTCAGTATGCTCTCTCGGGCTGCCAACTTTTTATGCCTTTCGGCTCATCTTATCTTCTTGGGATTGGTCTCAGTATGCTCTCTCGGGCTGCCAACCCATCATGCCTTTTGGCTCACTTTTCCTTCTGGGATTGGCCTCAGTATGCTCTCTCGGGCTGCCCACTTTTCATGCCTTTCGGCTCATCTTATCTTCTTGGGATCTGGCCTCAGTATGCTCTCTCGAGCTGCTAATCCATCGTGCCTTTTGACACATGTCCCACCGGGTCTGGCCTCAGCATGTCCCCTCGGGCTGCCAACCCACCTACTAGCCTATCGGCTTTCGGGTTTGACTCTCACGTCCCACTAGGGTGGTCAAACCCATTCTTGTCCCATCGGGAATGGCCTCAGTGTGCTCTCTCGGGCTGCCAACCTATCTCGCCTATCGGCTCTCGGATTTGACTCTCACGTCCCACTAGGGGTGTCAAATCCACCTTTTTTCTTCTTCTGGGTCTGACCTCTGCATGCTCCCTCGGGCTGTCAACCCATCTCGCCTCTTGGCTTTAGACTTGACTCATATATCCCACCGGGATCGTCAAGTTTACTCCTTTGTCCCCACGGGCTTAGCCTCAGCATGCCCTCTCAGGCTGCCAACCCTGTTTGCCTATCGGCTCATGGATTTGACTTATATGTCCCACTCGGGCTGTCAAATCCCTTCCTTTCATCGTTTCGGGTCTGGCCTATGTATGCTCTTTCGGGCTGCCAACCCATCCCGCCTATCGACCTCCAGGTTTAACCCGCATGTCCCTTTCGGACTGTTAAACCAAATCCTTTGTTGCTCCAACCGAGCTTGGCATATGCACACCTTTTTCGGGTTGCTAATCCGGTCAACCTTCAGTTTTGGATTTGGCTAATTACGTCCCACTAGGACAGTCGAATCCACCCATCTTGTCACCCCGGGCTTGGCCTCAGTATGCTCTCTCGGGCTGCCAACCCACTACACCTTTTGGTCTCATCGGGTTCGGTCTCAGTATGCTCTCTCGGGCTGCCAACCCATTACGCCGTCTGGCTCGTTTCTATCCTCTTGGGTTCGGTCTCAGTACGCCCTCTCAGGCTACCAACCCGTTTTGCCTTTCGGTTCACAGATTTGATTCATTCGTCCCACCCGGACAATCAAATCTACCCACTTGTCCCACATCTGCGGCACACACGTCCCTACGGGAGTGCCACCTTTTCCTCGCCTTTTGGCATTATAGGACCAAAAAAAAAAGAAAAAGAAAGAAAAAATTGGGGTTAAAAATATTGAGGCCCCAGCGGACTTGGTTGTTTCTGTTAGAAGAGCAATCAAGGGCAAAAAGGCTTTGACCCGGCTAAGGTGAAAACCCGAAAGGGCGCCTTAGGCAAAAATGGGTACCCCTCAGTGTGAAAACCCGAAAGGGCGCACTGGAAAAAGCTAAAGGGGGCCAGTCCTGGCGAAAACCCGAAAGGGCGGTAGGGCTGGTAAAGTGAAAAAAGAAGAAGAAAAGGCTTATCAAGCATCAGACTCGCTCCTCCTCAGCTCAGCAAGGCGAGTCTCACTCTGAAGAGCTTCCTCTTGGAGCCCCTCAAGCCCACGGCGGAGAGTCTACATCAACATGCGCAAGACTGTGCTCCTCGGTCTCTCGGAGCTCTCGCAAATGCTCCTGGAGTCCCTCAAGTCTATGGCGGAAAATCTACATCGGCATGCGCAAGACTGCGCTCTTCTTCGGTCCCCTGGACCTCTCACAAAAGTGCCTCCACTCTGTGGGAGGCCACCTGCTCGCGCTCGTAAGCGACCTCGACCAGGGCGCTCACCTCAGCCTGGGCCGCCCGAAGTTTGCAAAGTTGCTGCTGCTCCTGCTGAATCATCAACTGAGTCCTCCGCCTCCGTTCTTGAGTAGCGTGAAGGCAGGCGAACTCCTCCCATAAAGACGCAAGCTCAGTCATCCAGGCGTTCCAAGAGAGACCAAATGTATGCATCTGGCAATGCTACACCAAGTGGAGGACCATTCGGCCACTCCATCCCAAGGGTCAGAAAACTCTGAAGCAGCTTTGAAGCCTCACTAGCTGAAGCTAAAGCAAAGAAAGGAGTTGCCTCAGCCCATGTACGGCCAACATCTACCCAGACCAACATGCCCTAAGGGCTGGTCTACATCAATCTTGGCTATCACAAGTCAGCAATTAGCCACCTTCAACATTCGGTGACATACCTCAGCGGTCAACCGACACATCAACATGTTCGGCTACACCTCAGATGTTAGTCGGCACATCTTTGGCGACACCTTAGCAGTTAGCCAGCTTTAACTTGCGGCTACACACCTCAGCGGTTAGCCGACACGTCTTCAGTGGCATCTTAGTGGTCAGCCAGCACCATGACTTTTGGCCAAACGCACTCCCAAGGGTCGGCCAGTGTCAGTCTCCAGCTATCTCAGCTCAACAGTCAATCAACGACGACTTAGACGGATGTGTCTCTCCGAGACAGGCCTACATCAACTCTAGGCCAACAAGTCTCTCAGAAGCATGCCTACGTCAATTTCGGGCTAACAAGTCTCTCAGAAGCAGGCCCCCATCAACTTCAGACTAACAAGTCTCTCAGAAGCAAGCCCCTATCAACTCTAGGCCAACAAGTCTCTCAGAAGCAGGCCTACGTCAACTCCGGGCCAACAAGTCTCTCAGAAGCAGGCCCCCATCAACTTCGGGCTAACAAGTCTCTCAGAAACAAGCCCCCATCAACTCTAGGCCAACAAGTCTCTCAGAAGCAGGCCTACGTCAACTCCGGGACAACAAGCCTCTCCGAGGCAAGCCAGCATCAACCCTCAGCTTTCTGGAAAGCAACGAAGCAGTAAGGTGCAGTTCTACAGAAGGCACGGACCGTCCGCCTCCGCCCCGGCTTTGACGAACGTTCCGTGGGGGGCATTTGTTGGAAGCAAATTTTGCTTTGCAAAAACACCTCCGCTTTTATTTAGTCGGAGCAGAAATGGGCCAACTTGGAGATGGAAGACTCGTCCGGGGTCGGAGGGACCCGTACGGGGTCGCCCTCACCCGGACGGGTCCGCCCGGAGGTGGGCAAACCCGCGCGGGGCCGTCCTTGGGTAGTCGGACCCGTCCGGGGTCGCCCGACCCTGGGGAGGTCCTCCCCGGGGTTCGCAACCCCGGGTGGGACCCACCCGGGGTCCGCGACCCCGGGGAGTTCCCCCCCCCGGGGCGCGCGACCCCGGGCAGGCCCCCGGGGGGGGCCGCGACCCCGGGGAGGTCCCCCCCCCGTGGTCCGCGACCCCGGGCAGGTCCTGCCCGGGGGGTCGCGACCCCGGGCAGGTCCCCCCCGGGGGTTCGCGACCCCGGGGAGGTCCCGGACCGTCCCGGGGACCTCCCACCCCGGGGAGGTTCCTCTCCCGCGCGCGGATACAAAAAAAATTTAAAATATGACCTCCCCGGGGTCATTTTCATCCCGTTGGACCCGTACGGGGTCGAACACTCCCGGGGAGGTTCCCCACTTCTATAAATAGACCCCCAGAGGTCCAAAGAAGGAGAGAAGAGAGGCTACTACAAGCAGCAACCTACGGAAGACACTTGGAGAAGTCTTGTTCGTTTGTTTCGGCCCGTGTGGGGTAAGTCCCCGGGTCTTGTACTTATGCCCCTACGGGGTATATTTACGTTTATGCCCCTCAGCGGGCTTTGTTTGTAATTACGCCCCTCAGCGGGCCATGTTTGTAAGTCTTTACGTCTCGGGACGACTAAGTCTTGTATTTCTGTCCTTATAATGGCGAAATTACAAAAATATCTTTCCCGGGATTGTAAAAGACCAAAGTCCTGTAATTTACAGTTATACCCTGTAATCTTTTGCAATTGGGACTACGTCCCTATCTCCCACTCCAAAGTGGACTTTTGTACAGTCGACAATCCGCCGACAACTTTTGTACTCATATGGAATTATAAAAGCACTCGGCATGCTCCATGTATATCCTCCAGGGAAAATTGCATGAAAACCCTTGGCTTTCCGAAATTGCGTATATACCCTTCCTTCAGCCATATTGACAGAGACGTACTTTCTATGAAACCCTTTGTCATTCTTTCGGTCCAGGAGTGTCGCCGGCTCAGTCTCGCATTCGGGTATCATCTTTAACCTAGGTTTAGGGTCTGGTAAAATTACCAAAATACCCTTGTAACCTAGAAATGGCCTAGTAGTCTCCCAAAACCCTCCAGAAAGAGCCTCGACGTCTTGGGGAGTTAGAGATCCAATTTTTCTTCCACCCCAGCCCAGAAAATTTCATAAATGCCCCTGGCCTGGAAAATTACCAAAATACCCTTGGGTTGGTAAAATTACCAAAATACCCTCGGAGTCCAGAAAACTTCTCTCTACTTCAAAAATGTCTATGGCTTCCGCATATTTGCGTTTCTATGCCTAAATCTTAGGGTTTTACTCAGATCTAGCCCTAATTTAGTTGTTTCTGTTGGTCGGTGGTGAGTGAGTGGACACCATGAGCTCTTCAAGAGAGTTTGCCCTCGACATCAGAACCTTGTAAAAGATCTTGGGGATTTCTTTGACAGTTAAACAAAGGTGTTCGGACGTTAGGCCGATGTAAATCAACACTGACTCCGGTCATTGGGGAAAGGTCCAGCACTCGAATCCAAATCGTCTGATACTATGCGCACACACGGAACCCTCTCTACGCAGAGGAGTGTTTCTTTTCAAAAAGAACAAAAAATCTACCTCTTATCTACGATAAGAGTCGAAATTTAGATTTTTTCCGAGGACAAGGTACTGCTCATGTTGGCATGCCCTTATCTGGACAAGATGTGGCACAAGTACCTTTACTGGACAATCAAACATCTGGCTCTCCGAGGACAAGGTACTGCTCATGTTGTCATGCCCTATTCAGTAAGAAGTCACATGTGCATACATTGCTCCAGACAAAATCAATTGGAGCTGAGGATCAGGAGCTTGATGTTGATTTTTTTGGTCAATCCGGGCATGATGGTTTACACGGTGGAGGTGGATCAAGTAAGAGATAGGAAAAGCCTTTAGGGTCAGCCGCATCTTCTCGCATTGAAAATCAGAGTTTGGCTCCCTTATCACACATTGGATACACAGAACTAAAAGTTACCTCCGATTCTGAATCAGAAGTACCACTTTCAGATGATGATGATGATGGAATTGCCCTGGTTGGAACTGATGATCTAAAGGTAGAAATGTTGTCACAAAGTCTGGAACAAGAACCTTCTGTAAATTCAGAAAACCAGAATGCTTTACCTAAAACACTTTTGGATGAGATGGCACCAGAGAAACAGATACATCCATCCCCTATTTTACCAGAACCTTCAAGCTTGCTTCCCATGGAGCAAATTCATCTAGTTGAACATCATAATGGTGATTCTTTGGTGCCTAGATCTACTACTGAACATAGTTTAGAAGAGCTTAGTGGGAATGAATTCAAAGAGAGAGATCAAACTTCTCCTACTTCTCCTTCATCAAAACACATATCTGAAATTCCAGACTCGAATTGTGAGTTTCATCCTTCCTTTTTCCACTTTTTCTTCTTCAATGGTCTTCGTTCAGTATGTTTCAACCAGTGTTTAAACCATTCTGGATTGCTTGGCTATTGCAGTAGGTGATGCAGAAGTAAGTCGTGTCGAACATTGTGCTGCTGCTACAGAGGGAAATGATCATCCTTCGGTACCGGATAAAGTCATATCTGAAGTTTCAAACTCAAAATGTGATTTCTTGTCCTTATTTATTTATTTACTTCATTTGATGTCTGTGCATGCATCTGTTTGTTAACTACCTTTTTTTTTTTAATTCCATGGCATTTTCCAGTAGACAAAGTGGAAATTGGTGATCCTGCACTTGTTTCTTCTGCCAAAAATGTGGAAGAACAAAAGAATTTAACTTCAACTGACATGGGATTGAGACAGATACAGACAACAAGTGACCCTGGTTCATTGATGCATAATCATATGGATCTCAATGACGCCTACAAGCTGGCTGTTAGCTATAGGATGAATCAGCCATCACCAAGGGATTCTTATAGAGTTCATGAAGATTTGAGAGTACTGCTCTCACAAATATCTGCTGCTCGAGGACTTGAATTTCCTTGGGGTGATACGACTTCAAGCCCAAGAGTGTATGGACAAGGTGATGATTTGAAGATGTCCGATGCTTCTAGCACTGCTAGTCAGCAGAATCTTTACAAGAGATTATCTATTGAGAGAAATGAATCTGGTTTTGAGTCATTAGATGGTAGCATTGTCAGGGAAATTGAAGGTGAAAGCCCAATTGATCGGTTGAAACGGCAAATTGAGGTAGACAGGAAGTCAATGAGCCTTCTATATAAAGAATTGGAAGAAGAGAGAAATGCCTCTGCAATTGCTGCAAACCAAGCTATGGCCATGATTACAAGATTGCAAGAGGAGAAAGCTGCAATGCAAATGGAAGCCTTGCAATATCAGAGAATGATGGAAGAGCAAGCTGAGTATGACCAAGAAGTTCTGCAAAATTCAAATGATCTCCTGGCACAAAAGGAGGAAGAGCTACAAGATCTAAAAGCTGAGATTGGAAGTTACAAAAAATGGTTAGGGGTTGAATCGTCACCCACCAAAATGAAAGCTGATTTAGAGCTGAATGAAGGCACTGTTTGTAGGCCATTTGTCAAACTACCTGATGGTACAAAGATATTGGAGCGAAATGATACAGTTTTCTTGGATGCAGAAGGGGATGAAGGAGCTATATTGAAAAACTCAGCGCTTGATTTCAATGATGAAAAAGCAT
The DNA here is from genome assembly GCA_022559845.1 of Amorphophallus konjac. Taxonomy (NCBI): domain Eukaryota; kingdom Viridiplantae; phylum Streptophyta; class Magnoliopsida; order Alismatales; family Araceae; genus Amorphophallus; species Amorphophallus konjac. The sequence goes on from JAHNEJ010000791.1 coordinate 23,473, forward strand.
ACATTTCAGAATGCTTGAAGAATTTGGAGCGGAAACTTCACCTATTCTCCAATAATGGAGTCCAAGTTGATTTTCCAAAACCATATGTTAGAGAAGATGTTCTGCCTGTTCCTGTACTTGGAAATGGTCATTTGCATGAAAAAGGCACTTCAGAGCTAAATAATTTAGAGCAAGGCCATTCGCAGGAGATGGCCCAAGAAGGCAGTCAATTAAGAGATGATTCTTTGTTAAATCAAAAGGAGCCATCCTTTGATGGGGAAGATTCACATCTGAATGGTGAACTTACCAACAAAGGGAATCATAATAGTGTTTCAAGATTGCATAAATTCGAGGGTGAAAGTCCGCAATCGACGATGATCAGCAGAACACCTGACTTAGTTGACATAGGGAATGAGGTTCTGCACCTGAATTATAGGTTGGAGGCCCTTGAAGCTGATAGAAGTTTTTTTGAACACACTATGAATTCGCTTAGGAGTGGGAATGATGGCATACAACTTGTTCAAGAGATAGCTGGTCATCTCCGGGAGTTGCGTAGAATCGGGGTGAGAAGAAAAGAGCGAGCATTTACTTGAGCTATCTGGTGGACAGTCTAAAGGTAATTGCTTTCAGTTGACTTATGCTGTCATTCCTCTTCCCTATACATTTCCTTCTAAATGATGAATGCCCTCAGACTTGCTTGTCATTAACATAATAATTGTTGGGGTAAATTTGCTCTGGATATCATTCCCTTGATAAAACAGAGGAATTATCTTTTCATTTCCTTGCTCCCCTTTCTGGGCCACGGACTGGCGGGCTGGTGCCTTGGCCACCTAAGAGTTCCTGGTTGCCTAGGTGCTGCCTAGGCGACTGCCTTGATAGAGGAAGCACTGGGGGAGGAGAACTGAAAGAGAAGGTCAGTAGAGAAGGAAAAAAACATACGGGAGGGAGAAATTAAAATGTTGCGTGAGACGGTGAGAGAGAAAATGGTTTCAATGAATTGGGTTCTCACCCATTGACAGAATTTTATGGGTAGCATTGGTCCCACTTCTTGTTATACGGTTCAATAATATGTGAACTTAATTCCCAACCAATTTTCATCCCTTGCGAGTTAGATTATCCACCTCTTTACTCCCCATGGATTTGTCAGGTGACCTATTCTCAACTGTCTTATTATTAAAATTCTATTGGATGAACTAGGTTGTATTTTAATAAAAAGGAAAGACATGCAATAAGTAGTCTTTGATAGATACTTTAGATACCCTTCTGCATATTTTCTGTCTATGCCAATCCGAGATTTCATTCATTTAAACTTGATGCTAATATTTGTTGTTTATATCAGAATCATTATACTAGGTACTCTCCATATTTTCTGTCTATTGGATCATGTTTGTATTTGCTCTTGAATTGATGCTTCATTGTAAATTAGAAATGGTGACTGCCCGTATATCATTTTCATTTTCCTGCTTTTTGCAGGCTGTTTCCAGACTTCCACAGCAGGGAAAATCTCCAAAAGAGCTTAAAGGTGGGTTGTTTATCCATCCATTCACCATTGTTATGTCTGCATATAGGTTGACAGTTGATGAAAAATTTCATCCGAATTCCTGTATTCATGGCTAATCCTTAAAGTTCACTCCCGAATTGATGGAATATGGCCACTAGCTGACACTAGATGGAATATACCCTTCAACAGTCGCTGTCTCTGTCTCTGCACTAGTTCAACTTAAACCTATCACATTAACATGTCGACAGAAACTTAATATATTAATATTAAGAGTAGAGTCTAACAGTCACAGTCCAGCTTCCCGCACCAGTTTCACACAGTCTCCGGCAAGAGAGACGCAGTTAGCCACAGTCAAATTTATGTTGGATGTAGATGACATCGATACAAACAAAAAAATACAATTCGATAATAAAAAATGATATTATAATTAGATGAGAGCGAACTCCCCAAATATTATGTATAGTTGATAATTTGTCTCTGTTGGCAAGAAGTTGCGACTCTAGCGACGAGAGAGAGAGACCGCCGGCGGCACCTGCAGCCACTTCGTACGACGGCGACAACGACAATGACGGAAGAATCTGGGATGGCGCCTCCAGCGACGTCGCCTCCATCGACGGCGGCATCAGCACCACTACATGTACGCACATAGTAAGTAAGATAGAAAACAGGTGCGGGGAGTTGGACTGTGACTGTTAGACTCCACTGTTAATATTAATATATTAAGTTTCTGTCGACATGTTAATGTGATAGGTTTAAGTTGAACTGGTGCAGAGACAGCGACTGTTGACTCCACTTTTAATATTATTATATTAGATTTCTGTCGACATGTTAATGTGATGGGTTTAAGTTTAACTCCTTTTAGGATTCTCGATATGTAAATATTTTATTTAAATATGATATGTTTCAGTGTCTGCGTGGATATGTACATGGGTGTATAATACGTGGATATGTGGATGCGTAGCATGCGCGAACGTGTAGACATAGTCATAGGGCAATTGTTTTTATACAGAATACATAAGTTACCTACAGGATACAATTGTGTATATTCGAGGTATCTTTGAATTACAGGTTACTTACAGGATGCAATATAATTTAGATACCTACGGTTGTGAGAATCATTTGTAATAATTTTTTGCCATGATAATGCCACCATTACCTAGGACATGAGGTGTGTGTAAAATTTATTCATGATTAACATGCCATAGGAATAGGGGGTCAGCACTCACGAAATTATCCCGTATAGGTAAAGCTTTAGCACAGTTTTGATAACGCGTTAACCAGGGGCTATCCCAGAGTGAATCCTGTTGTAATCTCGAAAATACTTTGACGAGCCATCAGAGCACTTAACATGGTTATATTGTGAGTTAACCCATGGTTACCCCTGGGTCAGCTGTCTCACCTCCTCGTGTAAGTTAAGAACTCGGTGAATTAATCTCCCCCCACCATTAGTTCTCAAAGCAAAAATGGGCTAAAGTTTGGCGATAATATAGCCCTATTGGGTTAATCTGCTGAAATGCTAACCTTAACAAAGTTGTGCGTACGGGGTCAGAGAGAGAGAGAGAGAGCCAATTAATTAATAATCAAGCTGTACGTTGTTGGAGGGACTTCGGTCGACGTACTCGTGCAGATCTACGTACGATCGAGGGGAGGGGCGAATAATTAATTATTAAGGCAGTCATTATTAGTAATAAGAAAAGTATACCGCATGGGAAGGGATGAATTATAACTCACCGATTAGATATTGGTCGACAGTAGATAATCATGTGTTTGGCTTGCAGCTGTTAACGGTGACACCGGCCGATGCACCCATCATGTTTCCGGTGCAACGGGGTTGCTAGGTAGGGTTTCTCACGGGTGCATGTTTTGGATGGGGTACGTACGATAATAGGCTTTTTTGTTTATCATAAGGAGAAGAAAAGGTTAATTAAGGGTGATTATATATAATAGACATTGTGACACATCAAGGTGAAAGAAGAACTCTTTTAGGGTCACGGGCATCAAGATTGAACAAGGTTCAGAAAAGATACACTTGTTATAAGAGATAAGGTGACACTTTAAAAGATAGGGTTATGTATTTAATTAAAACTTATTATAAAAGATAAGGTTAAAGACATAATAAAAAATAACAATTTTTAAATCACATGGCCTATTCAGGTGACACTTTTAAAAAGAATGTTAAACACGTCTTGTCACATCAGTTTTTTCCAAAGCGGGACCCGTTCACCCCTTCCCCTTTTGAAAAAGCTGAGAGTTTGACTCATGGTCTCGGTCGTCAGACACGAGTTTCCCCAATTACATATCCCCCGTGAAAAAATAAAAGCATATTATTTATCAGTTTTTTCCCCATCGCAGCCATTGTCATCATTTTCATCATCCATTATCATCTGACATGTAGCCGACACATCCACGCCATCGTCGTCGACTTGTTATCATTACACACAGTACCGTTGCTTTACGAAAGCAGGTCTCGAGCCAACCCAACCCCCCCTCCTCATCCCCGCATTTATTAGTACCAGACCGACACATCAAAATCGCAACGTGTTCTTACGTTATTCTGATTGAAGCCATGCATACACGTATGGGGTCTCCATTCCTTTTCTTCACATCAGACTGCTTTATCAGTTCCATATTAACCGGATGGCATTACAATCATGGTTTAATAATTCGATCATACCTGTCATATAAATATTTTTTTAGTACGATAAGATATGACTCTGGATCATATCGTATCTAAATATATTAATTATATAATAAATATTTGTTATAATAATTTATTCGTTAAAATGATTTATAAGTTTGTTGATCAGCGAGTGACATTCGTGATCAGCTCGAGATTTAGAGTTTGAATTTTAGAATCTACTTTTATTTTGGCATCTTTTTAAAGTAAAAAAAATAAAAATTTAAAAGAAAAACGTGCAATTATTACGATTCAAACCCGAGTGAACACGAAGAAAGACACCCCCAACTAATTTACCTATCAATATATGTTAAATATAAAATAAAATATATAATATTAAAATAAATATAAATACCGTACTAGTTACATACCATGCAACTAATTGATTAAGATCTAACTATTGAATTTCATTCCAATGGAAATCTGATTGTTGGAATCACGTTTGATCAAGATCCGAATGTGGAATTTAATTTCGATCAAAATATAACGGCTAGATTTAAGTTTGATAAAGATTTGACTGTTGGATTTACTTTCGATCGAAATCTGACCATTGCATCCAAGTTTAAATATGATCTCATTGTTGAATTTACTCCCGATTGAAATCTTATATAGTTGGATTTAAGTTTGATTGAGATCTAATTGTTAGATTTAAGTTTGATCAAGATATGACTGTTGGATTTAAGTTTGATCAAAATTTGAATGTTAAATTTGATCTCGATATTCAAGATTAGACAGTTAGATTTGAATTTTTGATAATTTAGATTTATTTTTGATCAAAATCAGATTGTTAGATTTAAATTAATCCGATCATGATCTTCTGATTGTTAGACTTACTCCCGATCGAAATACAATCATTAGATTTAAGTTTGACCGCTGTCCAATCGTTAGATTTGTTGTTGATCAAATCTGACCTTTGAGTTTAAAATTGACTCATAGATTCATCAGCGACAAATTTGTGACGAGAACTGTAGGTCGCTGACGGAGCTTTCCACTGTAGCGTGAGAACATAGAAGAGTGTATGGCACGAGGAAGGTTAGTCCAAGTAAAGGAGTGGTGCACTGGATGGAGGATGCATGGCTCTAAGGTTGCAACTGCTGCATCCTTGGCATTGATGTCCATGATTTGCAGAAAAAACTCTGTAATGATATGTCATAATTAAATCTGGTATCGGATTCTTGTTGCATGTATTGATCTTGTGTAATTTTATTTGTGATTAAAAAATTTTGTAATGTCACGGAATACATCAAGTGGAGATCGGCAGAATCTGATCGATCTTGTGTAATATATGCCGCCGTCAGAGGAGATCGGTAGAATCTCTCTCTCTCTCTCTCTTCCCGAGCCCCCCATTTCCCCATCTCTCGCATCTCTCTCCATTCGCCTCCATCTTTCTCTCCCTCCGCAATCGATCTCTCTCTCTCTCTCTCTCACACACACACACACACACGTACGCACACACATATTAAACATAGAGCATCTCACAAAATCGAATATCTTCGGCCATGTTAAAGTAAAAAAAGCATAAAAATAGATAAAATAACTTCACTTAAATTTAATCAGATTATTTTTAATCTCAAAACAAAACGGTGTTAAGAGATGTCGTCCTTCCCATCTCTCTCTCTCCTCACTTCGGTCCCAACCATGGTCTGTCTGCCCACATGTACAGACCCCTGACGGAGAGAACCACCCCCATGTGTCACCTCCTCTCCCTCTCTCTATCTCACACAAACACACACACGAACACACGTACTAAACATAGAGGTTCAAGTGAACCGAGTGATCCTCCTTTATTATGTATGATATGACAGATGTCAGCTCTTAACCTTTTTTATTATTATTATTATATTAAGCTCACGTTACTCTCATGTCAGGTTTCGTTCCCTTCACGAAGGTTACGTCCTTATCGAGAGAGAGAGAGAGAGAGAGAGAGAGAGAGAGAGAGAGATATATATATATATATATATATATATATATATATATATATATATATATATACGCGCTATCTACGTGGGACATAATTCTCTACCCCCGTACCCTTTTATTATCTGACACACGTAGCTGCATTAACCCTCTCTTTTATTTGACCAGGGTCCTTCACCCTCCTTTTTTTATGGATTTTTTACATATTAGTCCCTATAAATTTAGTAAATTATCGATTAATCTCTCTATTCTGAGTATTATTTTAATAGTCTATATAATCTTAATCGTTACATATTTAAATCCCTACCGTTCATTCAGTTAACTAAATTATAGTTACCTTATACTGAAGGTAATGAAAATACTAACTTACCCCTAGGTTAAGTGTGAGAGTGTGAGAGAGAGATAGAGAGAGGGGTGCCTCCCCCCTCCCCAGCCCTCCGGCTCCCTTTGGCCGCCCTCCCCACTCCACCTCTCCCTCCGGCCTCCCTCCCCCCCTCCCGACCTCCCCTCCCCTGCTACCTCCCCCCTCCCGAGTCCTCCGGCCCCCGGCCTCCTCCTCCCGACCTCCCCCTCCCGGCCTCTCTCCCCTCCAACTACGGCCGCCTCCCCGTCATCCTCTTCCCCCTCCCTAGACTCCTCGCCGCCGTTGTTGATCCCCCTCCCTAGACTCCTCCCTGCTGTAGTACCGTCGCCGTACGGAGAGGAGGCCCAGAAGCGGTCGGGCAGGTAGGTCGCTCGGTTAGGGGCAGGCGGTGGTCGGAGGGGAAGGCCGGCGACGGGGGGTGGTGTCCGGCGGTGGTGCAGAGGTGGTGGGAGAGGGAGGCAGCGGCCGGGCTCACCGTGGTGGAGGTGGTCGGAGGTGTGTGGAGGTGGTGAGGGTGGCAGGGGGGCTGCCGCGGTGGCGTGTGCGACGTGGTGTTAGAGGAGGAGAAGGCTGCCGGGGGCGGGTTGGTGGCTACGTGGCCACGACCGGTGGCGGAGTGGAGGCCGGAGGGGAGGCTGCGGGGTGGTAGCAGGAATAGGAGAGGCGGGCGATCAGCGACGTGGTGTGGGGTGAGAGAGAGGGAGAACGAGAGAGGGTGAGGGTGGGGAGTTGGCCGGCGACGTGGGGAGAGGGGCGACGATGAGGGAGGTCGGCGGCGAATGGGGGGTGCAGGTGGAGGGGCGGTTGCGGGTGTGGCACAGGGAGGCCGTGGGCGCGGTGGAGTGGCCGTTCGCGAAGGGGAGGGGAGTAGGGCAATCGCAGCGAGGAGGTGCAGGGGTGTGGGGAGGTGCAGGTGTAGGGGTGTGGGGAGAGGTCGACCTCTCCATCAAGGAGCGTCAACACCACGGGCAATCCAGCAAGCAACACCTTCTGTCTGGCCATGAAAGGTCGACCTCTCTATTAGGAGGTGTCGACACCTCACAAGGGTCCTTCAACAAAACAGTATTCAAGCATAAACATCCAATTGTTTCAACAGAAATGAACCAAAATTACTATAGAAGACATTTTGTTTGAAAGTGAGATTCCAGAGAGAAAGGGATAGCAGAGGTAGGGGGACGCCTCTTGCGTCCCCCCCTCCGAGCAGTCGGTTCCCACTATTGGAGGGCGCGCGTCTGGTCGCCTGTGTGGGCTGAAGATGATGATGAGTGGGAAGAGCAGCAAGTATCCATTCACGGCATCTCAATGGCAGGAGCTGGAACACCGAGCCCTCATCTTCAAGTACATGGCCTCTGGCACACCCGTCCCCGATGATCTCCTCCTCCCATTCAAGGGGAGTTTCTATCAGTTGGATTCAATCTCAAGTCATTTCTGGATGTCATTTCTGGATGTCACCTCCAGGGAATTCAATTTAGATGTCATTTCTGGATGCATCCTTTGTGCACCATATAAGACCCTTCTACCGATTCACTACCAACTTTTCCTTCTTTATGAAAATTTTCATGGCTCTCCCAATATGATCACCGATCCAAGAATTACTCTGAGGAAGTGAATCAATTATGCTATAGACATGATCAGGTGTGTCTTCAAGAGGTTGGTAGCCATCTAAAGGGAAGCTTGTCAGATCAATGATTGTCCTCTCCTAGTCATCAGATATTACATTAACTTGTGCATTAATTTCTTGCAGTGACTGGATATAACAGTTTAGTGTTTTTGTTGGAAACCTGCAACAATCTTTCCCTAAGTCTCTCATTTTATGTTCTTAAAATTGTAGGAGGTGTTTTACCCACTAAATCCTTCACACGTCTAGAATGGAGTTCTTGCTGCAGGATAGCAAGCTCTTGCTTTATCCATTTTGATTTTCAGCAAGTTTAGAAACCAAGTCTGATCATCAACTTTTCTTGTATGTATTAGTTCAGACCGAATCGCAATTCTTGAGCATGAATACTTCATGGACAAGCTGTCACTTCCTTTGTCATCATTTTTTTTTGTTTTGGTTTCCTCTCTTTTTTTTGTAAGAATGGTTAGCCTGTCGTAAACTGTGGGCCAGGCTGCAGGCAACTGAGAGGGTGTCGACTCCTTGAGTCGACACTCCCCAGCCAGCACTCTAAAAATTGAGTTCCACTTTTTTCTGGGTGTTGATTGTTTTGTGGTTTGTTTGTTTTTTGTCCACCTCATATGGTTTTCTTTACCTCCCTTCTTTTTAATGAAGAACCGATCCCCAGGGAAGAAGGGGTCGACCCCTACACCCCCAAAATTGGGCAGTTACTGAAGACAGAAGTCCATAGAAGGGGGAATGACAAATTCTAATAGGGTTCAGATTTCTGATTTCTTTTTGTATGAGCACCGGTTCCTCATGTATCTTTTCCTCCTTTGATTGATTCATTGATTCATCATTTCATCATTTTGTCATCTCCCACTGTGGTCGCCACTCTGTGGCAATTCCTTCTCAGTGGGTTTGGACTTTTTCTTTCGGTTACTTATCTCATCACATAGACTAGCAACCTGGGAGTAGAAGGCTGATATCCGGGTGCCTAGTTCATCAATTTCAGACATGGAGAGAATAACAAGGGCCGATTTATCGTGTTGGGTGTGATGGCAAGGGCCGGTGGTGGGTCGTCTGTAAGTTGGGGCAGTCCGTCTGCGGCGATTACATGTCTGAAATGGGGCATGATGGCAAAGGTCGATTTGGAAGGGTTACATGGCCTGCAATGCAAAATATAGAACTTGTAGAAACTAATGCGTGAGAGAAGGGAAAAAGATTTCCACTTTTAAAATCGGAAATAGACGCGAAAAAGCACACATGGGGCAGTGCGTCTGCGGCAGGGCTCTGTGGTGGCCGGTGGGGCTTCGGCGGTGGGGCGTCTGCGTCGATCGGTGGGGCGTCTGCGGCTGGGGCAGTCCTCTTGAGGCCATGCGGTGGGGCGTCTGTGGCAGCCGGTGGGGGCAGTCCGCAGATTGCAATGGCGGTGGGGCGTCTTCGACTGCGTATGGGGGCGGTGGGGTGTGCGGTGACAGGCGGTGGGGTGAAGGGTTTCACAGGGAGAGAGTTATGATAAGGGTAGTTTAGGATTTTCAATTTTTTTTAACGGAAGGATGGAATATTCCATCGAATATCTAACTGTTTTAACGTCGATGAACTACATGGGCCTTTCTGCTAGAGTTACATGATTTTAAGGGCTTTTTAAACAATAGTGAGATTTTAGGTACTAAAAAATAATTCTTCATATTTGTAGGGACTAATATGTAAAAAACCCTTTTTTATTATTTACTTATGTGTTTCTTGTGAGAAGAGAAGGTTGACCTCCCTTTTTCTTCCTACGGTGCCAAGGCACCTTACCTGGATGCCACCGATGGAGGCAACAGCGCCGTGGTGGTGAAGGCCCAGCGGTGTTGCAGCAGTGGTGAGCAGTGACTGAGGGCTGGCAGTGGCCGCGTGTGGAGTGAGCCGCAGCGGCGTGCGAGGGCGACAACGGGTCACAACAGCGATGTCGATGGAGTTCGCGGTCGCAGCAGGTGGCCGGTGGTGAGGGCGCAGTAGCAGCTCTTAGCGGCGGCGATGGAGCTCCTGGGCGGCTCTGGTGGGCAGTGGCAGGGTCTCCGTCGACCCCTGACACAGCGGCGGTGAGGGAGGCCGGAGGCGAGGGGGTTCTGGCGACAGCAGCAGATGCAGCGGCGGTGAGATCTGGGCCCAGAGGGGCAGCGGTGGAGGAAGAGATGCAGACCGTCGGCGAGAGCATACCGCCGGTGTGAGCAGTAGCGGCGGACCTACGTCGGCGGAAGCTCGGCGAAGGTGGAGGGAGCTGCAGCGGCTAAGGGCGGCAGCGGCGTGTGAGGGACATCAGCGGCAGACCGTGGCGGGGAAGGCCGCGGCGGCGACGGTGGTGAGGAGCTGGAGGAGGACAGCAGCGGCAGCAGTAAGGCAGCGGCCACGATCAACCGCAGCAGACGGTAGCGGCTGGCGGGCGTGTGAGGGCGGCGGGGACGGCCGACAAGGTCTGCAGTGGAGACGGCCGTGGGCGGCGGCGTGAGGCAGTGGCCGACGGTGGCGACCGGGCGATGCTGCAGCGGTGGATGGGTGTGTGGGACTATAGCCGTGGTGTGGGGACGGTTTAGTGACTCCGGCGAGGTTGGTATACTTCTCAGATCTCTCGATCTCTGTTTATCAGAATAGAGATCCCCGTTTCCTGAAGTAAAGACTCGAGCCAAATGAGCTCAGCTGTGTTGTTGGCAACGGACTTATATTCGGCTTCTGTCAGCCATGGAAGAATCCAGTCCAACCCTCGCGCTGGTGGTCGCCACGACCGTGGCCGTGGCCATGGACGGGCTCAAGGGCGCACTCCCAAGTGCCAGCTTTGCCGCCAATTCGGGCATCGTGCTCCCGAGTCCCGACTACCCCGACCTCTCTTCCAAAGCTTCATCGACTGCAGCGGGCTCTCTTCCTTTTCCGGCGGCGACACCGGCTGCTTTGCACATCGGTGCTATGACTCCAAGGGCGTCCTCATTGAACCCCTCCACTGCCTCCGCTATGGCTCTCTGGTACCCAGATTCCGGTGCCTCGCATCATGTGACTCCAGATTACCACCAGCTTCACAACCCAATGCCTTACAATGGCTCGGATCAGGTTCTCATAGGCAACGGCTCAGGTAAATATGCCAAACCAAGAGATGGTGGGACCGTCACCTGAGGTGCCGCCATCGCAGTAGGCGCAGCTTCCGGCTAAGAAAGACAAACTATCGATTGTGTGTGTGTGAGAGAGAGAGAGACCGCCAGCGGCACCTCATGACTCATGACTCTTCGTGTGACTGCGCCTCCATTGACGGCGGCAACAGCGCCACCATCTGGGGATGACGTCTCCCGTCTCTTCGTGCGGCTGCGCCTCCAGCGACGACGACGACATCGGCACCATCTGGGATGTGAGTGGAGATTTGTAAGAATCTCTCTCTCTCTCTCTCTCTACATGTAACGAGTCAATCTTCACTCTGATCCTAGATGTTGTCGCCGTTGCTGCGGTCGTTGGAGACGCAGCCACACGAAGAGACAGGAGGCGTCATCCCCAGATGGTGACGCCGTTGCCGCTACCGCCGTCGCTGGAGACGCAGTCACACGGAGAGGCAGGAGGCGGCATCCCAGATGGTGACGCTGTTATCAACATTAGGATTCTGAGTTTAGATTTGTTGTAGATCGAGATGTGAAAGATTTAAGATTAATTCTTTTTAAAATTTTGTTATGTAACTATTTTATTTAAATATATAATTATAAATGTAAATATTTTATTTAAAAGTTAATGTGTTATGATACGTGTGTGTAGTATGCTGATACGTGTAGATATATAGTCATATGCCAATTGTACCTATGGAATAAATAAGTTTCTCACGCGATACAATTGTGTATATTCGAGTTATCTTTGGATTACATGTTAATTACAGGATGCAATCTAATTTAGATATCTACGGTTGTGAGAATTATTTGTAATAATTTTTTGCGATGGTAATGCCCCCATTACCTACGACACGGGGTGTGTAAAATTTATCCATGATTAAAATGCATGCAATATAAATAGGGGGTCAACACTTACGAAATTATCCCGTATAGATAAGGCTTAATTTATAATTGGCATATTGATAAGATTGGTATTATTTAAGAGTTCTAACTCTTATATAGAATTCCAACTGTTTGATTTTAAATTAAGTTAGTTTGAAAAAGAATAGTTTGGATGCCGAGTTCAAATCGGATAATCTTATTTAGATTATATCACCTCTCACATGTCATCCTTAGCAATCCTTCTGGTCACTAGCTAAGTTAATAACTCGGTTGGACTCCATGCAAAATAATTCCTCCTTTCTTAATACGCCAGTATGCATGGGTGGCATCCAGATAGCATGCTTACATGGCGCCTAGGTGCCCTATACTATTCTCCAGCCCTAAACTCCGTCAGCCGTCAGCTTACGTCCCGAGGACGCCGACCTTCAACGATGCAATCCAGCAGATAGATTTCTCACAAGAAGGCACCCAGAAAAAAAACGGCTCGTCATGTTCCGTGAGGAATAACTCAGCATGTGATACCACCGTCCAGGGAGCAAGGCTTGTACTGGTCGCTCTCATGTAGCAGCACCGTGGGGGTTTGGAGGAGAATGAGAGAAAAAGTTTACCAAGAAGTCATTGCCAGACGGATGATACAACCTGTGGGGTGTGATGACACACTGAGAAACGCAAATAAACCAAGAAACAACATCTGTGACCTCCTGTACTCTGAGGCCTATATTGATTATTATCTAAATCTACTCCGTACAATATCTGTTTCTGTAAGTACATAGTCCTAATTAAACTTACACCATAGAAACAACAGATACATCTGCAAGAGTCCTAATTATTAAACCTGCCTAGCCTTTTATATGCATGGACGAAGAGTCCTCCTCACAGGGAACAGCAATCCAATGTGGGGGACAGCAGCAGTCCAATCTGGAGCCGGACTGTAGGCGCTGATTTGCTGGGCCACGCACATGTCGGTGCTGGGCTGCCCAAACTGAAAGGCCCACGCATGGACACGGGAAACCTTGCCTGCTAATATTCCCCTGCATGCCCAAGGGTGCCGCCTGCACATTGAGCTCGGACCGACCGGAGAGAGAAGTGCACTGTGGGGTTAGCGGCTAGATATATATGTGGCCTCGATATTGTCACACCAAAGCATGGGACAGTAGTAGTAGAAACACCAATTTCTCTGGGCAAAGATATAATCTGCAAAACTTTCACGGTTGCATTGCTACACCTTTGTACTCTGCTTCATTACTTGAGCGCGCAACAATGTCTGAGGTTCCCAAGGTGTTTCTTCGAGCCAACTCTTCACTGGAGTGTTGTCTGCTTCGTAGAGAATCCCTCGTTATCTAAGGTAACGGTTCCATATTGTTAAACCGGGGAGATTTCAGAGGTTGTCCTTGATGTTCTTTCATTTTAGTGTGAAGTCAAATGGCTCCGAAGAAGAGAGCTCACCGTGAGGGGGAGGAATCCAAGAGAGCTAAAGAAGTTAGATCAAAAAGCAAAGAGCTTAAGGCTCTTCTCAGCCATCCCACGCCCACAGGGATAAGTTTCATGAGTCATAAGGTCCTCCGACTGCGAGCTATTGATTTTGGTAATATTTCCTCTTTGCTGCCTACACTAGTTGACATCATTGCAAGCCAGTCAAACCTAATTTCTTTCATGTCAGACCATCGAAGGGTATATCATTCGTTGGTACTTCAATTTTACGAGAATATGGTGGTAAAAAATAACAAGGAAGTCACTACGGTCAATGGTACCATAATACATATTGCAGCACCAAATCTGGGAAAGGCGTTAAGATTCCCAAATGATGAGGGATACACAAATGACGACCTCATTATTGATGAAGAAGAAGTTTACACTATTATGACTGAAGAAGAATTAGGGGAAAGTTCATCAAGTGGGCTGAATGCAAACACATTTCCTCCCCTCCAAAGAATTCTTCACCACATGATGACTACCATCTTACATCCAAGGGGAGGAGGGAGAGATAAAGTAAATGATGTTCATAAGTTTCTCTTCTATTGCTTATCCAATTGAATTCAAGTTAATTTCCCTGCTATCATGGTTCAGCTGATCACATCATGCAGAAAATATAAATCACGAACTCTCTCTTATGCTGCACCCCTCACTGCTTTATTCAAATATGTTCAACTGAAACTAGATGATGATGTCTTTGAAGGAATTAGAGATGCAGATTTTTACACAATTCACAGTATCTGTACCAACATGGGATATGAGGAAGATGACAATGGTCATCTTGTTAGGTCCAGCAAGCCAAACAGAGGGAAAGCTCTTGCAGATGAATTAGAAGAAGAAGAGTAGAAAGAAGATGACAACCAAGCTGAAAGTCAACAAGAATTGGAAGAAAATGCAGGCATGAGATTTTCTTCAGAGGATGTCCGGATGATTAACACAAGGATGGATGCACTAGACAATCGGATGAAGAATCAACTTTGGGGAGACAATTGATTCTCTTGCCAAGGATGTGTCGGATTTGAAACATTATCATGACGATTATCTCCGGTCATTTACTTCCCTTTCTGATTCCATTGACTCCATAAATCAGACCTTGGGGATGCAATCCGAGATGTTCTTGGAAATAGTGGACTATATTCGTCGTCCTCCATCTCCACCTTCTCCCTGACCAGTCTAGTCTCAAATGCTCCTGACTGGAAGTACAATTGCTTATCCAGCCTTCCCCTACTTTTTGATGATGCCAAAGGGGGAGGGTTATCTATTTTATTATCTGCACTATTTATCTTGAGTCTTTCAGTCTTTCAGGTGCTAGTTTCTATGGTCAGTATGGCATATTAAGGGTTGCATCTTCATGTTGCATTCATCATGCATTTTCATTGGCTTATAATAAATTAAACTCCCGACTTCTGTTAATTCTCTCCCTTGAAGGTCGGCAAATGGTTGGACTGATGCCATTTTGATCAATCCACATATTTGAATGTGATTCAATCTTAATTCGTTTTGAAATTTCATAGGTTGCGAAATTGTGTGCCCTCGCATGCCAATTGAAAACTTAAGTAATGTTAAACATCAAAAATGAGTTTCTTGAATTTGTGTATAGATTGTGTCAGAATAATAGATGATTATTAGAGTTGTTTCTACTTGATGTTTACAAAATACACATAATATTTTGTCATCATCAAAAAGGGTGAGATTGTTGAACCCCTAAGTCGATTGATTTTATCTTAAGAGTTTTGATGATGACCAAATATTATATAGTCGATGATTGGCTTTTGAATGGTTGAATGGTTCCCCTTGTGGTCGTGTGCTCTGACTGAGTGGAGGATGACTTTACAATGAAATAACAGCCTTGTGGCCTCTTGTTTATGCTAACCCTTTCAAGATACTCTTGGTCATGCAGTTCTTAAGTCTTTTTCATTTTGAAGTCCTGGGCCACCTTAGGTAAGTTACTTATTCCACTATGGAAAGCAATATTGACTCTATTTTATGTTGCGTTTGCAAGGTTAAGAATAATTTACTGATTAACAAGAATCAAGGAGAACACTGGTAATAATGTTTCAACTGTTGTCCTTGAATCAAAATAGTTTGAGTTTTTAGGTGTTGGCCCTTTCGGTGAAGGAGTCGACCCTCTCACTTGATACTCTGGAGGTAAGTCGACCCTAGGCAAACAGGGGGTCGATTCTTATTTCTCACCCATTCTGGATAGGCAAAAGAGTCGACTCCTATAAATCAGGGAGTCGACTTTTGTAAAGATCTCGTTTTGAAAATTGAAAGGTGTCGACTCCCCCTTTGAAAGGAGTTGACTCCTGTAAAAATCATGTTCTGATTGGCCTGTTCTGTTTTGGATAGGAGTCGACCCCTCTCACAAAAGGAGTCAACCCCTTCCGGTGATCCCCTTTTCGAACCACTTTTGAATCCGGATCGTACCCCTTCGAACCTTGTCCTTTCGGCCCAATAATGATTGTGTCCGAGGTTTCTCTTCTCCCAGAGGCCGTGCAACATTCTCCTTGTGATATAAATACTATGATTAGGGCGTTCATGTAGCAGGAGTGAAGGCTAACATCTTTCATATGTTGTTTTCCTTGAAGGAACATGGGCAACTACGAACTGGGCTGTAATATCCCGAACCTTTCGAATCCTTCTACGAGGGTTCCGGATCTGGTTTCTCGTAGTTTCCGGCTCCGTTGTGTTTGAAATTTCGTTTCGGACATCTTTCGTGTTCGGATCGGCGCGATCAGGAGATATTTCGGAGGCCCGGAGTGCGTCCGCGATTTTTTCGCGCGTGTTTGCCGATTTCCGGTGTGTGTTTCGGTGATTCCTTCGGAATCTCGTTGTGGGTGAACTGGGTCGTTCACCTAGGCGAGAATGGTACCGTTGCGATCGGTGCGTTCCGAGGATCGCGAAAATGTAATTTTTAATTTTTTGATATTTTTTGAAATTTCTAAATTTTCTATAAATATCACCTTTTTCTCTCTCTCCCCCACCCTTCTTCTTCTTCTCCTCCCAACCGTGAGCGCCCCTCTTCCCCTCTCTCTCCCATTTCGATGCGACGGGCCTCTCTCCGGCTGCAGACGGCGGCGGGACGACGGCGCGGCAACATGGGTGGCGGCGAGGCGATCTCGTGGGATGGCCCCCACACATCAGAATGCTCAAGTTGAAAAGGAACAATACTTTTATTGATTGAATAAGGAAATGTAGTACGACAATATGCTCGGCAAGTTGACAAACTTGACATTATAATGACTCAAATGTTTATTTTCTCGAATGAATGTGAAAACAAGATTTGTAGAGACCTAAAAGTCAAATGGCCTAAACGATAATGTCAAACAAGAACATCGTGAACTGATGAGCTAGACTAGAGTCACTAGACTCCTTTAAAGTACTAGGCTAAAGCATAACCCCAATCCCAGCCTCAAAATGGTAGACACCGCCTACTTCACGACCACTCCCAATCACCTGTTTTGTCTGTAGGTCCTGACAAACAGAATGAGTAGGAAGAAAGGTAACTGAACAGTTCATTGATTTAGTTAGACTACTAATAGAAAGTAAATTTATGGGGAAGAACCGAGGACAAAAGCAAGGTGTCAGTTATTGGGGTAGCACCCTTGCCAGCAATTGTAGCACGGGTGCCATTAGCGATTGTAACCTTGGCTTGATCAGAACCCGAGGAATCAGATTGAAAGTAAGTGGATATACCCGTCATATGATCCGTGGCCCCTGAATCAACAACCCAAGTAGCACAGGGAATAATGGGAGAGACACTTAGAGTAGTCTCTAGAGTACCTGTAGAAAGAGCGGAAGCAGAAGCGATGAATCCCAACTGTGAAAAAATGCGCTGAAGGTGACTAATATCACCGAGGAGATAGCAACTGTATGAGACGAGGTAGTGCCACTGTCTGGAGCTAAGGGAGGAGAGCTCTCCGCAAGCTGAGTAATGCAGAGCGAGACTTGTGACCGCATGATGGTACTATTTATATGGACGATGATCGGAGTCGTATTGGTGTCATTTTTATTTTTATTATGTATTTTTATTTTATTGGAGTCTAATTTAGTAGTACTAAGTTAGTAGGATTAAATTTTAAATTTTTACTCTAATATTGTGTCTTTTTATTTTTTTCTATTATTTTTTGCTGTAATTTTTGCACTTTTTTAGATCTTAGGGTATTTTGGTCTTTGGATCTGAGAGGAGGACTATTAGGGTTCCATCCTCTATAAATAACATTGTAATATCAAATTTTAGAGTTAATGAAGAGT
Organism: Amorphophallus konjac; assembly: GCA_022559845.1. NCBI lineage: Eukaryota > Viridiplantae > Streptophyta > Magnoliopsida > Alismatales > Araceae > Amorphophallus > Amorphophallus konjac. The sequence continues at coordinate 41,239 of JAHNEJ010000791.1, forward strand.
TAGAGAATTTTGATATGGTAGTCTTCTTCTTCCTCCTCTCGCGAAGGGAATAGGGCTTGAAGCCCTAGGCGGAGTGTGAAGCCCCTCGTCTCTCTCTCTCTTCCCCGTCGTCTTCTTCCTTTCTTCTCTCCACCACCGAACCCCCCTCCTTCCTCTCTCACAGGTCACATCGCCAAAGGAAGACCGTCGATTGCCTCCCCCCTTTCCCAACGCAGGCGAAGCAGTAGCGGCCTTAGTGGCCACCGTTGCGGCCGTCGTTCTTGTCGGCTCTCTGCCACCATGCCCCACCGCCACGAGCGCCATTCCCTGCCCCCGAAGTCACCATAGTTGTTGTCGTATGTTGATTGCGCCGGCCACCCTCCACCACTGTGAATCCATCACCCAGGCCGTCGCCTCCGGACACCACGCCTCTGCCGTCGCGTACTGCCTCATTGGCTACCTTTTCCCCCGCTATGAATGCTGTTCACTTCCCGCTACAACCACCTTAGACACCCACTGACCAACATCGGACCCTCCAATGATGCGCCCATGCGTTGCCCTGTGCCTCACCGCCAGCAGCACCCATGGCTTAGCCACCCACCTCGCCAGGCTCGATGCCCTCTTCTCTTCCCCCTCACTCTGCCTCTGTCTTCTCTTTCCCATCACCGTCGCTGTTCACTGCCCTATTCTCAGCCCTATTCTCTCTCTCTCTCTCTCGTTTCTCCTACATTGTAGCAGAGTCAAAAAAAGACAAAAGATAAAAAAATCAGAAAAAATATCCTCAAAAAAAAGGGGAACATATGAAAATAGAAAAAAAATTCCGTCATATCGCAAGAAAGGAGCTCACTCTGTTCGTCCCGCATCACTAAGCAACCACTATATGACCTTTGGTAGTTGGAACCCCCTTGTTAGTATAATAATTTTGTGGCTTCTTTTCTGGATAGAGATCCAAACAATGTTGGACATTACGAGTTTCCTTCCCACAACGTGTGTAATGACAATTTCCTCAAGATTTGTCTTTGCCATAACCCCCACCAGACTTCGCACTTAGAATATGTAGTCACAAGAGCAGATGATTCACCAACATCCCGAGTACCAGTAGAACCATGGCCACTGGCCATTGCACTCTTGTGTCCTTCCTCCTTGAGAATCTTGAAATAGACTTGCTCGAGGGAAGGAAGAGGATCACCACTGCGAATCTGACCTCGCAGAGCATCGAACTCGAGATCAAGGCTAGCAAGGAATTGGAATATCTGGGTCAACTTAACATGCTCAAGATTCTGCTTCTGATCTTCAGTGCAATGTCACCGGTACATAGAGTAATAGTCTATTTCTTCCCATTTGCTCTTCAAGACACCAAAATAGGTAGTCACGCCAGAACTTCCTTGAGAGTCTAGATTTCCGTGGTGAGCTGGTAGATACGGGAGACATTTTGACGCTGACCATACATCTGCTCTAAGATGTCCCACATATCCTTCGCAATCCTCTTTAGCATAATCAGTGGATGAATCTTCGGACTTATGGAGTTGACAATCCAGCCCATCATGAGATTATTATGGAGATCCCATTGTGCATCTGACGGGTCCGTGACAGTTGGCTCCTTCAAATGGCGGTCAATGTAGCTGGATTTCTCCCGACCACCGAGGAAGATCCGCGCAGAAACCGACCGCAAGCGGTAATTTGTTTATGTCAATTTGACATATGTCATTTGTAGTGACGTACTCTCCGTCGCACCTAGAGACACCATCTTCGCTACCTACGAGGCCGTCTCTGGACCCTCTGGGGCAAACATAACGTTGCCGTCGGACCCCAGAGGAATCGTCTTGCTGCTTGTAATAGAAGGCATCTTGTTGCAGCACAAGGTAGAAGAAACGAGTGCATAGGAGGCACTCACAACACACAAAGAACAAGTAACCGTGTTGGAGACTCCCCACATGCCACCGAGAACCAAGTCTTGCAGCACCGTAGAATAGGGGAACCGTAGATCAAGGGAAACGGAACTCGGAGATCAATGGATGGCGTCCGGAAAGCCTCGCAACCACAACCGCATCATTGGAGAACCCCTCCTCCACCTAGCGCAACCCGCGACCAAGGGATAAATTGGTCCCAAAATAGGGGGCTGGTTGGAAGAGAAGGCCGCAGGAGAGAGGAGCCTCGATTGGCTTCTTTTTCATAGCAGCCATGTTCTCTCCAGCGACAGGACCGTTCCACGGAACGTGCGCCACAATAATGGCAGCGCTACAGTGCCATGCTACAGTAATTGCGGGAGAGGTGGTCCCCGGCCTGAAGAGGAGAAAGGAGGATCACTTGTCTGATACCATGAAGAAAGATGAAGAGAAGAAGAGGAAGAAGCATGTGCAGGGTTTTGGGGAGAAAACGGGTTGCCAGTTGCTTTGGCTGATCCCAAATTAATCAATATATAGGGGGGTTAACACCTCAAACAATTACAAGCATCCCATTAAGAGATGATGCCCTAACTACCTTTACACTGTACACAAAATAACAAAGAAACTAGACCTGTCTCGCGCACCACCAAGCACCCAGGCAGCTAACCAACTGCCGAAAGACTCAGGACCGGGCAACTTGACCTACCACGTAACGATCCCGAGTCGAACGACTCAAAGGCAAGATCGTCACAAACAGCGGAACAAGCCATTAATCGGTCTAATCCTAAGCCACAAGAAACGACACTCCGCAGGAAACGACTCACGGAGACCTGAGGGAACACCGAAGACCCTCAGCACACGTCTGGACACGCAACCCAAGGTAAGACGACACCTCGAGGCATCCAGAACCAGTGTCTCGGATTGGACAGAACCGCCAAGACACCCACACACAAGGTTACCTGTCAACCCCTGGGTCACCCCGGGTTGACCGGAACCCGACAAGAATTCACAAAAGTAGGATAGAGAATCCTACCTCAAGCAAGAAGACTCCTGGCTATCCCACAACTTAGTCTTCGTCCTCATAGGACGTCAAGAGACATCGACGGGACAACGGGCAAGCTACAAGGACATGCCAAGGCAAGTAGAAACCGAAACAACGGAAATCGGAGCAGAAGGATTGTAACACATCACCCCTAGACCGTTACACGAACGTGACGGTCTAGCTCAGGCCGTTACACTCCAACCGTGACGGTCCAACACAGACGCGTCACAAACATGTGACGGTCTGGAGGAGAGCCGTCACACACACCGCCCTAAGCTACACCTAGAACACAGAAGGCACGTAACGGCCTACACCAGGCGCGTTACACAGCTCTGACGCGCCCGACTCGGGCCGTCAGGGCCAACAGACCTGAAGCTCAAACGACACGACACTCGAACCATGTAACGTATGAGACCAAGCGCGTTACACCGCCTAACGCGTCAGGGCAGACGCGTCAGGGCCAACTGGCTCAAGTCAAGAAAACCACCGGTTGAGAGGCACGTAACGGTCCATTGCGGACGCGTTACAGACACCTAATGCATGGGGGCATGGCCGTTAAAGCCAACGACACCACCACCCACTCAGCCAGAACAGCATGTAACGGCCTGGGGCAGGCGCGTTACAACGCTATGATGCACGGGGACACCACCGTTACACAAACCGACTCAACGGTCAAAACACCAAATCAAATGCAACGTAACGGCCTACACCAGGCGCGTTACACCCACCTGGCGCACAGGGGCAGGCGCGTCAGGGGAACCGACTTAACCCAAAACACTAAAAGACAAAACAAGCCTAACGCATCACACCGGACGCGTCAGGGGGCTGTGACGCGCCACCCCTGGGCCGTCACACCCTCAAAGTCACGAAGACAAAAAATGCCCAGACGCTGTGACGGTCTATCGTAGGGCCGTCAGGGCCATGTGACAGTCCCTGGAACGACCGCTACACCGGTCACGGCAGGAAAACAGAGGGTTGGCCAAATCGACCCGTTCCACGCCCCATTCACGCTGAAGCGTAGGGGAAACAACCCTCGACGATGAAAAACTACATAAGAAGGCTAAAAAGCCCATGCAAGGGTTAAAACGCAAGATCGGGGCGATTTCCTCAAATCGACCCTAAAAGAGTCAACGAGGTTCCCGGGCTCCTACCGGCCTTGAATGACCACCGATCAACACAAAACAAGCATGGATGGGATCCTAACATCCCAACGGTCAGTTCAACACTAACCGAGCTACAAATGGTTGCCATTTTCCGGTAAACCCTACAAAACCCGAAAATCACGGTTTAGGCAAACCAAGCCCAAACTCGATCGTTTCCTTGCCGAACGACGTGCAATGGCAGGGAAAACAGAGAGGAAGAAGTGGTGATCCGTCACCCTACCTCCACCGAAGAAATCGTGCCCCGAAGGGATTAAACCGCGCCGAAAACCACGCCGCGAGCTCAAACGTCGGCTTTGAATTCACCGTTCGGGATCGCGCCAAAACCACTCCATCTTCGACACGTCGCACACCCAGTCAACTCCACATCATCCCCAACACGTGCCTCTAGGCCCTCCGTCTGCAGTCGGAGCCAAGGAGGCTCGAGAGAAGAGAAACGAAGAGAGAGAGACGGCGGCGGCGAATGAGAAGAAGGAGAGAGGAAAAGGAAAGAAAAAGGAAAAGAAATTAGGAATTTTCCTAATTTCCGAAAAATCCAATTTCTGGCCCTATCTCCGAAAAATATGCAAAAATAGTCGAAACGATCGGCTCGGAGAGTACATCGTCGCTGCAGCATCCATGAGTCGAGGAACTGTCAAGCAAACTCACCGTAGGGTTCCGTAACTAGTACGAGAGAAAAATCCACACGGCTCGTAAAACTCAACTCGGAAGCCACTAAAGCGAACGGAAACTCACCGAAGCAGATCCAAAAGATCCAATGAAGATCTACCAAGGATCCAGGGCATTACATCCTCCCCTTCTTTAAGAAATTTCGCCCTCGAAATTTAAGGACTAGCAAAGGAGAAGTAGGGAAGAACAACCTGACAACACAACCACGGAAACAACACAAATCTCGAGAAACACAACTCAGAGGTACACTGTCAGACCACAATCACGAGTACTTGCTCTGGATCGAGCACGACACAAGTGGACACAAGTCCGAGACTTCCGAAACAAGGCAACGTCGTTTACGTCTCACTAGGGAAGGAGACACGACTGCCACAACAACAGACAACCGATCGAGAAACGCAACGACAGCACGACAAGCGACAACTTACACGAGGAAACACAGTCCTCTCAGCTGACAGCTCAACCACATCATCGGCTGCAATGCCAAAGGCAACCGGGAACACCTGGCACACAGGACGCCAACGACAACACTGGACCACGAACACAATCAAGTCAGTCCTCACTCAGATATTACATATGATCGAGTCGTAAGCTAACTCTAGGGAAAAGAGTACAGCAAAGCTAACCGACAAGACCATGGTCCACGACAGAAACACAAAATCCTAGAGAAACAGCGCCAAAACAACAACAACAGCGGCCCTCGCAGAATTCCGATTCCGTTCCAAACACAGAACCAAGGAGCACAACTGCAAGCAGGGTCACAGCAAGGCACAAGAACAGCTGAACACACGACCACAAGGGACGGGTCACGCATCAGACTGCTCACCAAGAAGAGACCCACAACAACGAGAAACGATAACAATGTCGGGAAACGCAACTCAAGGACTACAAACACGCCTCGAGAGCACAACACCCAAGAAAAGAAATGCAGAGCGAAGGGTACTCAATCAGCAAGAAATGCCGACAAATTCCCCAACACTCGCAAATGTCAATGCCAACATCAGAAAATCACCAACAACTGCACGGCAACAGACAAAGTCAAGGCACAGGAAGCCAAGATGAAGTCACATCGAGAAAGAACAAACCTTCCGCTGCACTCTCAACAACGCACACAGGCAACAGGAAACATCTCGGTATCCGCATCTCAGCACACATCAAGCGCCATCGCAATCAATGAAGATCGCAAATAACACGCCACGAGTACCGATCTCGCGAACAACCGATCACAAGGAGCCTAAGTGCAACAGGAGAAGAGTACCAGCTTCAGCACAAAGCACAAGGAAAAGCATCAATCTCAACTTACCTTCACGTCCTGAAAACGATAAATGAGCCTTTACAATACATCGGCCGCTGGACACGGCACGACTACCACGGTACACAGCAGCTCTTAAAACCGTAATGGAGTACAAAGCCAAGCAACCGTAAGACAAGGAGCAGATCAGGCTCAAAACAAAGCTGTCCACACTTAAGCAGACACAGGACAAAGGCATCTCTAAGACAGCAATTTCAAGGCAAACCTCGAAAAGATTCCTCCAGAAGGGACGAGAAGCAAGAAGCTCAACCACAAAAGCTCACCAGGAAGGGAAAATCCTAGCTTGCCTGAGCAACTTCTCAAATACGGAATCTAAACGAGCACTTCAACAGAGGTGAAACACATCAGGAGCTGAACAAACTCAAGCCGGGACGACCAAGACAACGTGAGAACGTGTACGGTCATCAAACCAAGGCCAAAGGTCAACAGCAACCTGAACAACACACGGAGAAAACCCTCGAACAACGTACTGTAGATTCAAGCCTTCCGGCGAACACTGCCAAGTACAACATAATCGAAACAAACACAATGACGAAAAGGAAACACCTCGTCACATCCTGACAAGAGCAGAACCATCTCGTACAGTGCCAGAACAGCACGCACAAGACAACACACCGAAAATAATGCGACAAAGAAATCGCAAACCGAAGCCAGCTGAAGACTGTACTGGACTTTCACGACTCTAGATACAGTTTATCTCGGATTCCCATGTTCTTCACACGACACTGCTCCGACAGCTCAGAAAAGAACTCCGAACATCTCAGAACGCTGTTCTGATACCAAGCTGTAGCGACCCGGATTTCGGATACCCGATATACTCGGTAGGACTACCGGATACACGTGATACCGCATGGAACCCGCGAGGCCTCCCAAGAGCGGGAAAGCTCCGAAGGGATAAGGGCATGTGTACATTGAAGCCACATAGATATAACATAAACAATTAAATTTCATTAGATTGGATTGCTAAAGTAGAAGAAATAAAATTACTTTTTAATTAACAGTTCAAATTAACAATTATATCCCAGAGCCAGTCCAAAGCTAAAGACAACAAGTCTAGCACAGTACAGTCGGCAGAAAGAAAGACGTACCGAGAAGTCGGGGGAAGCCCGACGCAGGTACCAGCTGGCAGCAACGGCACAGAACGAGCACGCGCACCAGGAACCACACGGAAGCATAACGAACAACGCCACCCCACCTGAAAAGCAGGGGTGAGCCACGTGTCACTGGCTCAGTAAGGGTCACGCGGATCCCCACTGAAAAATACGCAGTAACACGAAACAACAACAACGAAAACAATAGGTGTAGCAAAGTAGGAAAAGCTACACTACAAAGCTGTAAAACTATCGCTAACAGCTGTAAAGGAACAAACGGGTAGCAGGAGTAGGGAGCAAGTGGGAAAGGGGGAGAAGAACCCACACCAAACAAGCGGCTGCCGAACTAACCTCGGCATCCCAAACTACTCCAAGCAGGACTAACGGAAAGGTCAATCCCGAACTCGCACGGTCAGGCCTTACCATCCCGTCATCCAGAAAGCAAGCCACACAACAGGCAAAAACTAGGAAAGACCCAGACGGACCACACAGAGGCAACATCCTACACGACTGGATCGTCGTGCACGCAACCCCAAGCCCATCTTGGACACAGCCCAGAACGGACAGACACGGCCAAGGAAGCAGATCTTGGACGAAGCCAAGACTAGCTGACTCGGAAAAGGGGACACAGACTCTGAGAAACGCAAGAGTCAAGAGCCAAGTGACAGGAGCACCCTCATACTAGAAGAACATCCAGATGCGTCCACTGACGTCTTACACTGCGCCACAAGTGTCACATCCGCAAGATCGTCCAGAGGACGACGAAGACTGGACACACCAGGAACCAGGTCCAAGGAACAACAGTCCCAAGGAAGAACAGCAACTACGGACACAGGGCCGCAGTACCACAACTACGAGTGACTAGTCAGGGTCACGCCCGTCGGCGCATGTCCTCAGCCCCTGACTACGTGTGCACACACTGACCACTACCTAGGCCAGGCCTCTAGCTAGTATTCCCCTCGGTAGGACGCTACCGTTGGCCGGGGCCCACGGAACTAGCTTAAAAATCGTATAACGGGAAACACTCCTCCACCACTCCCGGTGGGTCAGCACTCAAAAACCTAGGGCTACGACTAGTGGAGGCTCGCAAGGCACGAATTCAAAAACACAGGTGCTAAAGCACAGACAGTCAAAGAAAGCCCTGTCCCGCGCACCACAAAGCACCCAGGCAGCTAACTAACTGCTGACAGAGTCAGGACCGGGCAACTAGACCTACCACATAACGATCCCGAGTCGAACGACTCAAAGGCAAGATCGTCACAAACAGCGGAGCCGCCAATCGGTCTAATCTTAAGCCACAAGAAACGACACTCCGCAGGAAACGACTCACGGAGACCTGAGGGAACACCGAAGACCCTCAGCACATGTCTGGACACGCAACCCAAGGTAAGACGATACCTCGAGGCATCCAGAACCAGTGTCTCGGATTGGACAGAACCGCCAAGACACCCACACACAAGGTCACATGTCAACCCCTGGGTCACCCCGGGTTGACCGGAACCCGACAAGAATTCACAAAAGTAGGATAGAGAATCCTACCTCAAGCAAGAAGACTCCTGGCTATCCCACAACTTAGTATTCGTCCTCATAGGACGTCAAGAGACATCGACGGGACAACGGGCAAGCTACAAGGACATGCCAAGGCAAGTAGAAACCGAAACAACGGAAATCGGAGCAGAAGGATTGTAACACATCACCCCTAGACCGTTACACAAACGTGACGGTCTAGCTCAGGCCGTTACACTCCAACCGTGACGGTCCAACGTAGACGCGTCACAAACATGTGACGGTCTGGAGGAGAGCCGTCACACACACCGCCCTAACCAACACCTAGAACACAGAAGGCACGTAACGGCCTACACCAGGCGCGTTACACAGCTCTGGCGCGCCCGACCCGGGCCGTCAGGGCCAACAGACCTGAAGCTCAAACGACACTCGAACCATGTAACGCATGAGACCAAGCGCGTTACACCGCCTAACGCGTCTGGGCAGACGCGTCAGGGCCAACTGGCTCAAGTCAAGAAAACTACCGGCTGAGAGGCACGTAACGGTCCATTGCGGACGCGTTACAGACACCTAACGCATGGGGGCATGGCCGTTAAAGCCAACGGCACCACCACCCACTCAGCCAGAACAGCATGTAACGGCCTGGGGCAGGCGCGTTACAACGCTATGATGCACGGGGACACCACCGTTACACAAACCGACTCAACGGTCAAAACACCAAATCAAATGCAACGTAACGGCCTACACCAGGCGCGTTACACCCACCTGGCGCACAGGGGCAGGCGCGTCAGGGGAACCGACTTAACCCAAAACACTAAAAGACAAAACAAGCCTAACGCATCACACCCTCAAAGCCACGAAGACTAAAAATGCCCAGACGCTGTGACGGTCTATCGTAGGGCCGTCAGGGCCATGTGACGGTCCCTGGAATGACCGCTACATCGGTCACGGCGGGAAAACAGAGGGTTAGCCAAATCGGCTCGTTCCACGCCCCATTCACGCTGAAGCGCAGGGGAAACAACCCTCGACGATGAAAAACTACATAAGAATGCTAAAAAGCCCACATGCAAGGGTTAAAACGCAAGATCGAGGCGATTTCCTCAAATCGACCCTGAAAGAGTCAACGAGGTTCCCAGGCTCCTACCGGCCTCGAATGACCACCGATCAACACAAAACAAGCATGGATGGGATCCTAACATCCCAACGGTCAGTTCAACACTAACCGAGCTACAAATGGTTGCCGTTTTCCGGTAAACCCTACAAAACCCGAAAATCACGGTTTAGGCAAACCAAGCCCAAACTCGACTGTTTCCTTGCCGAACGACGTGCAATGACAGGAAAAACGGAGAGGAAGAAGTGGTGATCCGTCACCCTACCTCCACCGAAGAAACCGTGTCCCGAAGGGACTAAATCGCGCCGAAAATCACGCCGCGAGCTCAAACGTCGGCTTTGAATCCACCGTTCAGGATCGCGCCAAAACCACTTCATCTTCGACCCGTCGCACACCCAGTCAACTCCACAGCATCCCTAACACGTGCCTCTAGGCCCTCCGTCTGCAGTCGGAGTCAGGGAGGCTCGAGAGGAGAGAAACGAAGAGAGAGAGAGAGACGGCGGCGGCGAATGAGAAGAAGGAGAGAGGAAAAGGAAAGAAAAAGGAAAAAAAATTAGGAATTTTCTTAATTTTCGAAAAATTCGATTTCTGGCCCTATCTCCGAAAAATATGCAAAAATAGTCGAAACGACAGGCTCGGAGAGTACATCGTCACTGCAGCATCCACGAGTCGAGGAACTATCAAGCAAACTCATCGTAGGGTTCCGTAAATAGTACGAGAGAAAAATCCACACGGCTCGTAAAACTCAACTCGGAAGCTACTAAAGCGAACCGAAACTCACTGAAGCAGATCCAAAAGATCCAATGAAGATCTACCAAGGATCCAGGGCATTACAGATGTGACATCATCGGGTGAGAAGGGCTTTGGTGACTCACCAACGGTGATTGGTTGCTTTAGGAATAAGTAACCTGCCACTAACGGTAGAGAAAGTGATATTAATAATAAAAGGGGAAGAAGGGCATGCTCCATTTATGTATAAAAAGGTCTAACTCCCCATTTTATGATTATATATAATAATATTATCAGAACTTAATCGGTGTCTGAATCGGTCAATGAATTAGTTCGGTTCGAACTGGTTGGATCATTCAGTCTAACCGATTTGATCTGTGATGTCATCGTAATATAGATATATCATCCAACCCGATTCTATAGTCCAAGACAATAAGAAATAAGATATAATGATCAAAATAAAAATATATATGTATAATTATTAGTTAAAATTATGTAACTATATAAGTAAAATAATAATAATAATATGGTTAAACAAATTAAATTTAAAATTTTATAATATTTTATTGGTCTTCATTCTTCACAATTCACATCTATGTTACTTTAAACTTTTAAACTTCAAATATATCTTAAATAAAATGATAAATAACAATAAATCAATAATAATAAGATAATTTTGTTCACGTATAAACATCATTTTAAATATTTGAATATTTTTTATGTTTTTATTTTAAAGGGTGAATCAGGTCAGACCGGTTCGGGCCGGTTCACCGATCGAACATCGATTCGTCTTGTTATTTAAAATTAGACCAGACCGACCTTAATCAGATCGATTCCTAAATCAATTCACAATCGAACCGGTTCAACCGACCGGTCCGATTCTGATAACAATGATATATAATGATAAAAGGGCCCAGTGATATATCTTACCTTTGGGACTTTTCAAATTAACATACTCATATCCTCTATTTTTAATTTATGCCACTGAAATAAGGTACTTATTTTAAGCATCCCTATATTTAAGCTTATCTACAAATATTCGGTTATAATTTTCAAAAATTAGTAGTTTCAGTTAAATCTTTTTGGCATGTTCTCTTCGTATTCTATCATTTTTATTAGAATATACGCAAGGATGTTTAAGACAACAAGTTGATTTTAAGCATAAATATTAATGTGAAAAAATATAGAGGTATATTGGAAACAAGGCATCTTCCACTTTTTTATCGCACATGGTCGTTTACTTTGACCGACTCAATTAACTCTTTTACGTGTAAGAAGAATGACGGGGCTCACCGCTCTCTCTTATCTGCTCTCCTATCCTAATCAATTATCAAACAGTCTCTCAAGAATTAGCAACCTAGATCATCATCATCGATCCGTGAACTTCCATCCTTGCCAAAAAAAATGGGGTGTCTATTATTATACACCTTCTTTAGGAGCTTCTTTTTAATATTATTCTCATATCATTTTTAATAACCTCCTATTAAAATAGTGTCCAAAAAGTCTCGACGGTTAAGGTCCATTAATATATTGTGAATAATTTATTACGATTCATGAAATTAATTTTTTGAATGAAAATACTCGTATAAGAATGAGATCTTCTTAATTAGTGTACGGTGCTGGAGAGAGGAGATGAAGTGATAAAAAAATAGATCGATATAAAGCAATGTTATCAGTATCGGACCGATGTCTAAAACGGATAATGAACTGGTTCGGTTCGAACTGATTTGACTGTTAAATCGAACCGGTTTGAACCGTGATGTCATTATAATATTGATATATGATCTCACCCGATTCTATAATCTCAGACAATAAAAAATAAGATATAATGATCAAAATAAATAAACATACGTATATAATTATTAGTCCTGATTATGTAACTACTAACTATAGAAGTAAAAAATAACAATAACATGGTTAAATAAACTGACCTTAACTTTTTGTATTATTTCATTAGTGTTCACTCTTCACAATTGACATTTATACTCATTTAAACAGCTATACTTTAAATATATCTAAAATAGCATGATAAATAACAACAAATCAATAATAATAAGATACTTTTGTTCACACGTACATATCATTTTAAATATTTAATTATTTTTTATATTTTTTTAAAGGTGAGTCGGGTCGAACCAATTCGGACCGGTTCACCGGTCGAACCGCGGTTCGTCCGGTTCTTTAACATTAGACCGGATCGGGTCTAATCGGACCGATTCCTGGACCGATTAACGGTCGAATCGGTTCGACCGGTCGGTCTGATCTGGTTCTGATAACACTGATATAAAGAGAGAGAAAGTTTTGAAGAAAATCATAGTGCTTTGGATGGTTTCAAATCTAGTTAAAGATCAAATCTGAGTAAATAAGAAATTATTAACATAATTTAGCACCAGGTGACTATATGGATATTTTTGAAAGTGTCAAAGTGCAATATTTTCACAAATAAATTCTTAAGAAGGGTATACTTACAAAAAAATTGTAAAGAATCATTACCCATTATCATAGGCTTCATAGCAGGGTTTGTTGTCCCGTCCGTCCCAGCCATCCCGATCATGACCTAGGATGGACGGTACAGATTTATACCGGTGCATATCGAGATGGCAAATTATAAGATATATATATAAAATGAAATAATATAACTCAAATAAAATTTTAGCTCAGTTGATTAGTTGTGTGCGATGTAAATTTGAATTCAAATCTCAACTTTAGCAGTGTGTTTTAAACGTTTTAAACATTTTTTTTAACTTTTCAAAAAAATCAAATCAAAAACACGCGTGACAATCGAGTTTCAAACCCAGGACCACACAATAAACGGTCGTACTCTTAATTAAGAGACTTATAAAATAAATTTATTATAAAAAAATTAAAATAATCTATACTATATACTATAAGAGAGAAGGGCGGTTTTTTTCCGCCGGTTCGCAGTTGGGTTTTTTTTCGCCGGTTCACATTTTTTCCCGCCGGCTCTCCTTTATCCGGTCCTTCTCGTTCTTCCCTCTCACTTTTGCAATCCAATCCCGGCGGCTATCTCCGGAAGAACACGCCCACTGCCAAAAACCCTGGCAAGTCCTCTTCCTTCCCCGGCACCGGCCGCAAGCCAGCGAAATCGGCCGCCAAGGTGCCCTACATGAGGGATACCATCGTTGGCGTGTCGAGGTTGCTGCGCTCCTCGACGTGGGAGCATGCGGGGAGGGAGCTGCGGGGCCTCCCCATCAGGTGGGACTCCTACACGGTGAACCAGGTGCTTAAGACCCACCCGCCCATGGAGAAGGTGGTGAGTGTGGATGCGGTGACATATACCGGCTGGCTAAGGGCGGGGATTTGGATGGGTCGTGTGGGAGGAGATGAGGAGGATGGGGTGCGAGGCCACAGTCGTCTCGTACACGGCGTTCATGAAGGTCCTCTTGGACCATGGCCGGCCGAGGGAGGCTGCTGTTGTCTACAGGGAAATGCTCGACGTTGGGAGCTCTCACAGGTTCGGCGGGGAGTCGGGTCTCCAGTCCGAGGATGACGAGGCTGGGGAGCAGCGGCTGATTCGGACGGGCTCGAGGTGCCGTGCGCGCAGAGGAACCATTTCGAGGTTGGGGATGTCGTCGACATTTTGTCCGAAATTTTGTGGTTTTTGTCTTCTACCGTCGTCCGAGTTTGATTTGGAACAAACAATCCCTCTGGGGAGCAGCGGCTGATTCGGACGGGGCAGCACATCGACTCCTTCAACTTGGAGGCTCTCGAGGTGCCGTGCGCGCAGAGGACCTCTGGGGAGCAACGGCTGATTCGGACGGGGCAGCACATCGACTAGCCGTCGTCCGAGTTTGATTTGGAACAAATAATATTGAGATTTTCTACTTCTATATAAGGCACCCTCGACTCCATCCTCGTCCTCGTCTTTGTATCTTTTAACACTGGTTGAAGGTAAGTCACTTTTTTAATTTTTCTTTTATTTTCTTTTTGGGGAAATACCTCAAGGACTGAGTTATCACCGTTGTTTGGCAGAAATTACGCTGCTAGAGGGAGAAGTTTTATGGTAGCAGAAAAACGCATACAAGTCTTTAATTTTTTCTGGTGGAAGGCAGGTTGGTCTTTTATGTTTCTTTTATTTTTTCTTTTTGTACGTTTTTTGTATTCTTGTCTTGTGAGAACCATGGAATGTCGATGCATCTTCAAGATAGGGCAGGAGAAATTTTATATAAATTTGTATTCCCTGTTTTAGGGGGTTGGTTGTCGAAGTGTTCTTGTGGGGCTCTTGTCTTGTATTGTGCTTTAGTCTATGTTTCATTTCAATCAATGTTTGTGTTTTTTTTGCATAAGATGTGGGCATGGAGAATATTATTCACAATTAGATTATCTATTGGAGTTCTATTTGTGTTAGGCCTTTAGGATGACTTTTTTTTTTGAAAAGTGAGTAGTACCACAATTGTACCACAGCCACATAACAATTGTTCTTCATTCTCTTGTTTGTATTCCACAGATATATAATTGGCGAATCGGTATCAATATGAATGAAAGCGTCAACATTGTTGCACATAGGAAGCATTCTTATCATCACTTTCCACAGAAATAGTTTTATCCTAGAAGGGAGACCTTCGGACCATACAATACCCTTTCATCACACCTAGATTTGTCATCAAACATTCCCACAAAAGATCTCACAGAAAACTTGCCTTCTTATCCTGTAATCTCCATTTTTTCATGTCTTCTTGATCAGCATGTAATGCTACCTGATTTAGAATCTGATGCAACTTTATATCTTCTTCCAATTTAATATCTGCACATCTCTTCTAAGGTGTATATTCCAATCTTCATTACCTTCAGTGTTAAATGGTGGATCTACCAATGTTCCTTTGTCTGAAGCTATCTGATACACATTTCTGAACTATAAGGAGAAGGATTCCTCATAAGATCAGTGGTCTTCCAAAAACACTAACACAGTCAGTTGTATTGCTTATGTTTTTCCAACCAGTAGAGTGGATGAGCCATTGGATGGGTAAAGATAACATTTATTATGCCAGATAAAGGATCAGAAATGATTACCGGCTTTGTTTGTCAATATTTCATATATAACAAGTCTACATAAATTGTATACATTATATGTTTATGTGCATTATTGATATTAAAAGTTTACTTGCTGGTTTAGTTTACTTACTTGCTGGTTTAGTTCCCCCCCCCCAAGACACACAGCTCAGCTGTAGATTTAGTTTGAAATTTTATAAGCTAGGCAGATTAATATACTTGGTGGTTCTTTCCTTTACAGTAGTAAACAAGTGAATGTTTACCTTGAGACTGTAGAAGAATTGAGAAATTAACCTGATTTCATATCGTGGGCAAAAAACCTGTCCTTTTGAGGAGATAGACAGGAACGTGGTAACTAAATTTAAAGACAACTAGAGGAAAAATAATAATAAACGAGTGTCAATGTAATACAATCCTTTCTTCAAGGTCAAGCTAGGGCAGGAGAAATTTTATATAAAGTTGTATCCCCTGCTTTCACCTTAAAAAATATGATCCCTAATGACTTTTACAGTGTCCACAACAATTTGATGCCCGAGGAACAGAATCTTAAAGAATTAGAAGATGATAGGGAGCAAAGTTTGACGGCTCTGAAGCATGAGCTTGATGAAGTTTCTCATAATTTAGCTGAGAAATATGCATTTTATACCTCTCAGGGATGCATGCAATCACGAAAGCGATGGCTTCGGTTGGTCCTCACAGAAAAAGGTAGGGGCAATTCGGCGGGTAACAACTCTAGAATCTGGGAGTTCGAATTTATTCATCGCACATCTCCCTCTATTCTGCTCATTCTGATCTTCAGCAACTTTAGACAGTTGTGCTGACCATTATCTTTTGTTTTGCATCAGTCCAATGCTAGATGTAAACTCTTATTCAGACTGTTTCTGGATTTCTTGCCCAATGACCTGCACACAAGGCTTTGTAATTCAGCTCACTTACCATTGCTCCTTTCTGGTTGTTTCTCTTCTCTCATCACTCAGATGCAAATGCTCCTGTGTAAATTCATGTTTACATTTTAAGATTCCCTCAGGATTTCAGAAGGAAACTTTATAAATATGGTAACATTACATAACTATATAAAGCCTCCATATTTATTGGATCTTCAATGTTACCTGTATTTTGTTTTGTCATCAAGTAAAAACTTTAGCTGTTACTGTCTTTTAATGCTTGTTCATGCAGACATCTTCTTCATCTTTATTTGTGATCTCTGTGTTCTGCCATATTGATCACTATGAATGAACCTACATGTAGATCGTTTATTGGCCTGCATTTATTTCCTCACCTCATCATGACCATCAATATCATTTAAGGTATTTGTACTCTGTTTGCAAATAATTTCAAAATATTTTAAGCTTCTCAAAAGAATATGTTTTGATTTTTGGCCAAAACAGGGCAGTTTTTGCCAAAGCAGGCCTGAAAAATAGGTCTGGATTGGGAACCGGCCTGGACTTGTCCGGTTCCTAAAGCTTGTTTTAAAAACCTTGGTTTCGAACGGCGTCATGTTTTATCTGTAAAAGAAGACACTGTGTTGGATTTACTATTGTGGTTACCTTTTATGTATCTTTTGTTTCTCACTACTCTATGGAGAAGCCTGGAGAATGAGATCCTGGTGACTCTCCAGCAGTCTGTCTATTGCTATTGAAGAAGCGGGAGGATGACAACGAAATTGAAGTGCTATAGGTGCCCATATGCTACTGTTTCACTCAGGCTTCTTGGTTGTTTCAAAAGTGCATTCTGATACAACTGTCTGACATATCCATGCTGTACATTTAATTATTTACGTGCCTGTTGGAAGCAAACTTTGCTTTGCAAAAACACCTCCGCTTTTATTTAGTTGGAGCAGAAATGGGCCAACTTGGAGATGGAAGACCCGTCCGGGGTCGGAGGGACCCGTACGGGGTCGCCCTCACCCGGACGGGTCCGCCCGGAGGTGGGCAAACCCGCGCGGGGCCGTCCTTGGGCAAGCGGACCCGTCCGGGGTCGCCCGACCCCGGGGAGGTCCTCCCCGGGGTTCGCAACCCCGGGTAGGACCCACCCGGGGTCCGCGACCCCGGGCAGGCCCCCGGGGGGGGCCGCGACCCCGGGCAGGTCCTGCCCGGGGGGTCGCGACCCCGGGGAGGCCCCCCCCCCCCCCGGGGGTTCGCGACCCCGGGGAGGTCCCGGACCGTCCCGGGGACCTCCCACCCCGGGGAGGTTCCTCTCCCGCGCGCGGATAAAAAAAAAAATTAAAATATGACCTCCCCGGGGTCATTTTCATCCCGTTGGACCCGTACGGGGTCGAACACTCCCGGGGAGGTTTCCCACTTCTATAAATAGACCTCCAGAGGTCCAAAAGAACACAGAGACGGGAGAAGAGAAGACACAAGTGACAACCTACGGAAGACACTTGAAGCATTTGTTCGTTTGTCTTGGCCCGTGTGGGGTAAGTCCCTGGGTCTTGTATTTATGCCCCTACGGGGTATATTTACGTTTATGCCCCTCAGCGGGCTTTGTTTGTAATTATGCCCCTCAGCGGGCCATATTTGTAAGTCTTTACGTCTCGGGACGACTAAGTCTTATATTTCTGCCCCCTATAATGGCGAAATTACAAAAATATCCTTCCCGGGATTGTAAAAGACCGAAGTCCTGTAATTTACAGTTATACCCTGTAACCTTTTGTAATGGGGACTACGTCCCTATCTCCCGCTCCAAAGCGGACGTTTGTACAGTCGACAATCCGCCGACAACTTTTGTACTCATATGGAATTATAAAAGCACTCAGCATGCTCCATGTATATCCTCCAAGGAAAATTGCATGAAAACCCTTGGCTTTCCGAAATTGCGTATATACCCTTCCTTCAGCCATATTGACAGAGACGTACTTTCTATGAAACCCTTTGTCATTCTTTCGGTCCAGGAGTGTCGCCAACTCAGTCTCGCGTTCGGGTATCATCTTTAACCTAGGTTTAGGGTCTGGTAAAATTACCAAAATACCCCTGTAACCTAGAAATGGCCTAGTAGCCTCCCAAAACCCTCCAGAAAGAGCCTCAACGCCTTGGGGAGTTAGAGATCCAGTTTTTCTTCCACCCCAGCCCAGAAAATTTCATAAATGCCCCTGGCCTGGAAAATTACCAAAATACCCTTGGGTTGGTAAAATTACCAAAATACCCTCGGAGTCCAGAAAACTTCTCTGTACTTCAAAAATGCCTATGGCTTCCGCATATTTGCGTTTCTATGCCTAAATCTTAGGGTTTTGCTCAGACCTAGCCCTAATTTAGTTGTTTCTGTTGGTCGGTGGTGAGTGAGTGGACACCATGAGCTCTTCAAGAGAGTTTGCCCTCAACATCAGAACCTTGTAAAAGATCTTGGGGATTTCTTTGACAGTTAAACAAAGGTGTTCGGACGTTAGGCCGATGTAAATCAACGCTGACTCCGGTCAGTGGGGAAAGGTCTAGCACTCGAACGCAAATCGCCTGATACTATGCGCACACACGGAACCCTCTCTACGCAGAGGAGTGTTTCTTTTCAAAAAGAACAAAAAATCTACCTCTTATCTATGATAAGAGTCGAAATTTAAATTTTTTCCGTGTCCAACAGACTGGCACGCCCGGTTGGACTTTTCCCGCCTTTCTTCTTTCTGTCAAAGAAAGTCTCTAAACCTTCTTCAAGGTCCTAATTGCCCCTCTTCCTCTTACTGGACGGGAAGAGGAGGGCACACATCTCTCGGTTCATTTGAGAGTTCTTCGTGCATTCGCACGCCACTCCTTGTGTGCTACGCACCACCACCACCAACACTAGCAGCAGCGATGGCAGCCGTTACCTACGGCCCCGAGATCGTCGCCAACCATGCCAGGCTCGGATTCCTGGCGACCCCACTGGTCTTTGGCGACTTCCCAGCGGTCGTCGGCTCGCCCTTCTTCTTGGGCGTGGTGCCAATGGCTGAAGTCAGTTCAGCCGCTCCTGCGGTACTGGTGGCTGAAGCCAATTCAGCCATGCCCGCAACCACTGTCGGGGGCGTCAGGCCCTCGGCCCCTTTAACTGACCGGGTCCGCCCGGTCAAGAAGACAGCTGTCGGAGGCGTCAGGCCTTCAGCTCCATCAACTGGCCGGGTCAGTCCGGTCAACAAAACCATCACTGGGGGTGTTAGGCCCTCTACTGCATCAACTGGCCGGGTCCGCCCGGTCAAGAAGACAATTGTCGGAGACGTCAGGCCTTCGACTCCAGCAACGGGCCGGGTCAATCCGGTCCAGAAGCCAACTATTGAGGGCGGCAAGCTCTCTGCAATTCCCGGCTGGGTTCCCCCGGCCAACAAGCCAGCCGTCGGGGGTGCCAGGCCCTCGGCTTCAACAATTGGTCGAGTCTGTTCGGCCAACAAGCTAGCTTCTGAAGGCGTCAGGCCTTCGGCTTCGTCGATTGGTCGGGTTCACCCGGCCAAGAAATCAATCACTGAGGGTGTCAGACCCTCTACTTCATCAACCGGTCGGGCTCCCCCGGTAAAGGAGACCGTCCTCAAGGGTGTCAGACCCCTTGCTGCATCAACTGTCCGGGTCTATCCGGTTAGTTCTACAACCGTTAAGGGTGTCAAACCCTTCATCCCGACAACCAGTCGAGGCAGCTCGACTGTCATGTCAACGGCCGAAGGTGTCAGGCCTTCTGCCCCAGCTATTGGCCGAGTCTTCTCGGTCAATCAAATCACTGCTGGCGCCGCCGCTGCTCAACGGGGGCAACGTCGTCGCCGCAATGGCACCAAACTTGCTACGGCCACCCTCAGAGGTGCTACTCCTGCTCAACGGGGGCAACGCCGCCGCTGTAAGAATGACACCACGCCTATGGCGGGTGCCACCATCGCCGCCCTTGCCCAATGGGGGCGACGCCGTAGCCGCAAGGGAACAAAGCCCGAGGCGGCCGTCTCTCGCTCCGGCAAGACTGTGACTGTCGGAGACATCCGCATCCGGCTCGATGGAGGCGAGCCGATCTTGCCACGGGATCATCATGTTCCGACTATTTCTACCTCCAATCGCTTCGAGCCCCTCCGGCAAGTCCGGGAGAAAGGAGCGAAGAAGAAGTCTGCTGTATCGGCGGCAACTCCGGGCCTTCTGCAACGGCCCAAGCCACGAGCTCCCCGTCCAAGGACAGGGGGTAACCAAGTAGAGGAGCGCCAGCTCCACTTGAAGAAGATCTGGGTCACCAAAGAGGAGGCCCGAATTATAAGGCGCGCGAGGGCGGAGGAGCCTTTTCGCATGTCGGATCTTCGACGAATGCGGAGTCCGACAAGCACTGAGGCCTCGGTCTCTCCGCAATTTACAAATCAGTCCCTACGGGGGCAGAAGCGCCGTGGAGCTGGCAAGAAGGTGCGGCCGACTTCCCCGTGGGCCAGTTCCACACACACGGAGGAGGATTGCTCACCTCAAGCAGCCACATCCCGAATGTCTGTCTTCGACAGACTTGGGAGGCCGCCCAAGCCGGAGCGACAACCGCCCAAGAAAAAGCGGGTGGTCCAGGTGACCGATGACACTGTTAAAGTGTTCACCTGTTACGCCACCTCCGGCGAAAAACAGCCTGAAGGCACCTCGGGGGAACTCAATCAGCCTCTTCAATACTCGAGGAGGCCAAGGTCCGGGTCCCGCGGCCTGGCACAAACACAACAAGCGCCGGCCGCCGGTACATCTCAGCTTGAGTCGGCATTGCACGAAGAACGCCAGGAAGACGTCCACAGTATTGATGGGGACAGTCACTCCCGGCATGCAGAAGAGCTGGGGGAGGAACCACGGGCCCCCACATTGGACGAGCTTCAACGGGAAAACCATGAGCTCAAGAACCTGCTACAATCGCTTTTGCGCGAAAAGGAGGTTCCTTCCCCGCCTCAGGCGGCACCGGCTGGAGTGGATCAGCATCCTTCTCCCATTCCGGCAGGAGCCAATGCCTCTGTCACCGCTGCAAGACTCCCACTGGCAGTGGACTTCGAAGTCTCGCCGCATGTAACCAATGCGCGGTCATCTGCTACTCATGCTGTAGAAAGCCTCATGGCGCAGAAGCAGATGATCGAGCGCATCGTGGAAGCGAAGTTCGCTCAACATGGCGAGGGTGTGGCTACCGTTGATTTGTACAACGTGCCATATCCCCTCCATCATCAATTCAAGAAGTTTCCACCGGATTGCCCGAAGGCCCCGAAACTTCAGAAGTTCAACGGGCAGGGTTCTCCGCATGAACACCTGGCCTATTACATGACGGCCATGGGTGAACTAGCCCTGGAAGAGACATATTTGCTGCGGTATTTCGCCACGTCTTTGACTGGCACCGCCTTCCAATGGTATTCAAGGTTAAAGCCCAATTCAGTATCTGATTGGGCTGATATGCAAACGAAGTTTGTTGACCGCTTCCAAATGGTCGAACGCAAAGTCTCCTTAGCAGAGCTTTGTTCCCTTCGACAGAAGAAGGGTGAAATGACATTGGACTTGATCAAGCGATGGAGGGACGTCAGCATGAGCTGCGATAACCCTCCGACGCCTGAAGATGCGATCACTATCTGCCGCAGGAGTCTCTCGGCAGAAGTCAGCGAAAAGCTTCTGGGCTCCAATATCAGAAGCTTTGACCAGTTGAATACAGTGGTGGCGGAGATTGAGATGTTCTTCGCTGATCACCCTGTACAAGCCTCTATAAAAGGCAAACCCTCCAAAGACCGTCTGGCTAGCGGTAAGGAGGTAAATGCCGTGGACTTCTCCCCGACGAATGGAGAGAAAGTCCAAAGGAAAAGGCAAGAAGTCTAGTGATAAGACAAATGCGTCTCTCTTAGCGGAGAACATGAAGACGCCTTATTCCTTCAGAAAGGAGCATACCAAGATGCTCTTTGATCTATGTATGAAGGAGCAGCTCGTCACTCTACCGGATCCGCGGAAGCCCGCGGAGGTGGATAAGACAGATGATCCAACCTATTGTGTGTATCACCGGAGGTTGGGTCACACCGTCGGGGATTGCTATGTTTTCAAGAATATAGCAGAAGAGCTCATTCAAAAGGGCATGGTAAATATGCTGGGCCATGCAGTCGACCCACCCCAGCCTCATCCTTGGAGCCGATCGAACCGGTCGGCTAACATGGTCCATATGGTGGCGATGGCTTCAAGCTCCAATGCCTCCGAAGCCGGGCCTTCAAGTCGACAGCCCAATGGTGGTCCCAGAGCCACTCCTCCTCCATTCCCTGAATGTCTAGCATTGCGGAGAACCATTCGGAAAATCCGAGGGGAAATCCGCAATTGCAACTGGAACAAAGACGCTTATTGCAGTTCCTAGAGAGCATTGATCAGCAGTTGTCCACTTTCCCTTTTGGCCCATTTGCCAAGGGTTTAGCACCAGCCCACATACGGGACGCGGGTGTATCACCCACGGGTCGGGCTCCGCTCAGGGGCTGGCTCTCTGAAGAATCCTCAGATTCATCTGAAGACGAGGAGGACTCACCGGAAGGTGAGGAAGCTCCACTTCAAGTTGAGCTCCCAGAGAAGTTATATTCATTCCCTTGCGAGAAGACTCCAAACATCTTCTTCGCATGCCAGCGGGCGGGGCTGATTAGCCCGTCACCTCTGGAGCAGGCACCAGGTGCTGCTTTTCATCAGGGCTACTGCCCATATCATGAAGTTGTTGGTCATATCATCCGCAATTGTGAACCGTTCAAGGACCTCGCTGAGGACTTGATCAGGCGAGGGAAGGTCAACATGGGTGAGTTCCTAGTCGACCCATCGCAGCCGCATGCACAAAGGAGTCTTCACTTCTCTGTCAACGTCATTCACGCTGCAGCAGCCTTCCAGTTCCCCGAGCCGCAGGAGGAGGGAGTTAGTTCCCAGGGAGCCAGTACCCAATCGCCCAAGCCCACACTCTGGTATCCAGGGTGGCGACCCTCTCACCAGTGTTCTTTCCCTAAGGAGGACACCGAGAAGATTTTTGACAAGCTTCTGGAAGATGGTTGGGTGCTGACACATGACCCGCCGTCTTATTACAATGAGACGGCCAAGAGGCACCCCCACTATTGCAAGTTTCATGCAAGGGTGTCTCACCCCACTCGGCAATGCTCAGAGGTCCAGGACTTCATTGAAGCCCCCATCCAGAGAGGGGTTGTCGATACTCAGGGGAATTCCATGACAAGGTTACGCCTTGCAGAGGCCACCAGGGAGACTCTCCAGCAGGCTCGGCGAGAAACTGAAGCTTTCTCCCGATTAGCCAGACCAAGTGAGCCTGCGGAAAATGATGAATTCCCATCACTCACTAAAGGCAAGGCCACGGCCACCTATAAAGGGCCTAAGGTTCAGAACCCAAGGTGCCAAGCCATGGGCGAGAGTTCCAAGGTCCGTCCCAGGTCCAGTCAGCCTGGCATCGTCCTAAGAGAGAACTCTCGGCCAGACAATAAAGGCAAAGCCAAGGCGTCAGAGCTTTCAGCCAAAGCTTCTGCCCAGTCAGCAAGGCTGTTAGTCGTGGAGAGGACTCGACCTCTTGAGCCTGCGAAGACCCCAGTGAAAGCTTCTATCAAGCTGGCGCAACCGCCAATCGTAGAAAGGCCTCAGCAGCTCAAGCAAGCCAACCAACCGGTCCAAGCAAAGTCGGTGGAACCACAAAGCTCCCAGAGCCCCCCCCCCCCCCCCCCGCGGACTGGCTGAGTTCCAGGAGTTTCCTCCTGAAATAATTGCTCAGGCAATCAATGCTACCTTCCAGGCTCAACCGGAAGAGGTCAACTGGACCAAAGTCACTTCCAAAAAGAGCCATGGCACTAAAACTCCTAAGGAGCCAGGCCGGAGCAAAAGCAAAATTCTGGGGGCAAGCGAGTCCCACTGCCGAAGCAAACTCCTCTCTCTTCTCAAGAGGCAGCACGCCAAAAGAAGCAAGAGAAGAATCGCAGGAAGAATTTGAAGAGGAGGTTGAAGAAGGAAGCCGCTGCTATGGAGGCTCCTAAGGAGCCAACTCCTCTACAAAGACTTCAAAAGCTCATAAATGAGCTTGAGGAGTACACTCCCCCTCATCCCACCAGGGTCGTCACTCTAGACGAATATATTCCCTGAGACAAACTTGGACGCAAAGCCCGTCTTCTGCAATGGCTCCGGGAAATGGCCCACCGCCTTGAAGAGGGTGAAGACTTCCCAATCCCAGAGGAGCTCTCCTTATTCTATAAAGATGAGGAGCTCACTGTCGAGATGCTCGAGGAAATGCTGCAAGAGCTCTCCTGCAACATGGTGGCGATTCCGCCGCCCGACAATATTTACTGTCCCACGGCTGATAGCACTGGAGGCCAGGCTCCTGTGGCGACATATCAGCGCCGCTCGGGAAGAAATGGCCGGGGACGTGGCCGAGGTCGTAGCCGAGGACGGGGACGTGAAGGTCCCCTGGCTCCTGACCGAGTCATACTGTTCAGAGGGGAAAAGTCAGGTCCTGTCCCAGAAACTCAGGTTCGGGGGATCCCTTTCATCCTCAGCCCCTCAGAGGGTCCAAACCCCGCCTCAACGGCTAAGCCAGGTGGTGTACCTTTTACAATCACATCCTCCGATGAAGAAGAGGAGCCGGCCAAGTCGCCAAAGTGCGAGAAGGCGTCAGAGCAGGCCGGATCCTCCAACAGGGTCGAGCCCGCGAGCCAGGCCGGTCCTTCTAATGAAGACCAGCATGATGGGCCCTTGCCACCTCCTGAGGAGTCTTTGGCTCCGCTATTCCAAGAAGATGCGGAAGGACTGAACACGGAGGAGCGCCCTTCTAAGCGGGAGAAACCTCGCCAGGCACCAAAGACCCTGGCGGAGATCATCCCGCCATTTGACAAGACCCGTGCTCGGGCAGACCGCAAAATCATTCATCATATGAAGCGGTTCCCAACAAATGTCACTATTTGGGAAGCCATTGCCTGGAGCAAAGACCTCAGAGAGGCTCTTGTCAAGATACTCCAAGACCCAGAGGCATATGAAGCCCATGTTGCAGAGTTGCAAGCCCAGGCATATGAAGCACTCACAGCTAACATCTCCTTCACGGACAAAGATATGTTGCTGTCATCTCCGTGTCATAATCGCCCCTTATATATGAAGGGGACGATTAGTGGGCATGACGTGAATCGCATTTTGGTTGACGTCGGAGCAGCTGTCAACATCATGCCTTTGAAGACTTTCAAGTCTCTATACTTGGCACCTTATTTGTAAAAGGTGACTGATGTCAAGATCTCGGGATTCAATCAGGGTTCCGAGGAAGCGCTTGGTCGGGTTGTAGTCAAGCTTGCCTTGGGCGATTTTATCACTCAAGCGACATTTTATATCATCAACTCCGACACATCTTACAAGATGTTGCTTGGAAGACTCTGGCTGCATGAGAATTGGGTCGTTCCTTCAACTCTACACCAGTGCATTAAATATGCTAAGGAAGGGGAGCAACATACGGTCTTCGCAGATCAGGCCCCGTTCCACCCCAATGAGTGCCATCTGGCCGATGCTTCACTATATTTTGGGAAGCCCACTTTAACCATCCCCGAGTCTTTAAAAGACAAAGGGAAACAAAAGGTGAACCCTGAAGTTGAAGAAGGGCAGCTATTCACTGTCAACCAAGACATGGTAAAGCTGCACAAGTTGAGCCTCAGTGCCGCCTCCAAGCCGACTCAACCAGAAAGAAGGAGTGTTGACTTCGAAGCCAACCTCATCAGTCGGGTCATTGACAGGAGTATCTCCTTACCGCCAAAGTGCCTCCAGCTCTCGTCCCAACGGGAAGAGTATGAGGTGGAGCAGTTGAAGACCTTCACAGTCTCCTATCAACGGAGAAGGAGACGCAACAAGAGCAAGAGGGACAAGCTGATCATCTTTTACAAAGGTGATTTAGTCCCACCGTGTCCTCCTGAAGATGACTTCGGCTGGGATGCTCCCGCCGACGTGACGCCAGAGCCAGTCCAGGAGATGGACGATATGCCAGAGTACATCAAGGAGATGTGTAAAAAGCAGCACATCCCGCAAACTCTGGACCCTGCGCGAGCGACGTACTTCCACCGACTATGGAATCCTCCACAAGTCCGCGGGCAGCCTCCCTTCTCCCGCAAGATACAAGGGGCCTTGGCTATGACCAGGAGACGGACTTCGAGGTCCACTTTGCAGTCAACACCATAGGACTGCTGCCTCTCCATGACAGGCAAACAGAAGCTGAGCCCAAGGTTGATGACTCTGTAAGGGAGTCCGGTGACGTGTCCTTGACACCCTCACCTTCATCAGGAGCTGACAATGGTCACCCTTCAGAGGAAAGAGCAGCTCAGCCTGCTAACCATCAGCAAGATGAAGCAAGCCCTTCGGCTGCAAGCCACGAGCAAGAGTGCGTCGAAGAATTTGAGGTCTATGAAGCCAACACCGATGATGAGGGAGACTTCGTCGACCTCCAACCAGCTCCACCAGAGCTTGAAGACGGTGGTCAGGCAACTGTGGACGAGTTGATTGAGATCAATCTCGGAAGCAAAAATGACCATCGTCCCACCTTCATAAGTGCTCTCCTCAGCGAGGAAGAAAGGCAGTCGTATCGACAGCTTTTAGAAGAGTTCAGGGATTGTTTCGCCTGGACTTACAAAGAAATGCCCGGGCTCGACCCTTCCGTGGCTGAACATGAGTTGGCAATACTTTCAACAGTCAAGCCAGTCAAGCAAGCTCAAAGGCGTATGCGCCACGAGCTGGAGCTGAAGGTCAATGCTGAAGTCGACAAAATGCTCAACGTGGACTTCATAGAGCCTTGCATGTATCCTGTGTGGCTCGCCAATATCGTCCCCGTCAAGAAGAAGAACGGCCAAGTCCGAGTCTGCATCGACTTCAGGGATTTGAATAAAGCATGTCCAAAGGACGACTTCCCTGTCCCAATCACTGAGACAATGGTTGATATGACCACCGGTCACGAAACCTTGTCTTTCATGGATGGGTCGTCGGGCTATAATCAAATCCGCATGGCCGTCAAAGACAAAGACCATACGGCTTTCCGATCTCCTAAGGGGATCTTCAACTACAAAAGGATGTCGTTCGGTCTGAAGAATGCCGGCGCAACCTATCAAAGGGAAATGACCAAGATCTTCGACGAGATGCTACATGATCTTGTCGAATGCTATGTTGATGATCTGGTCGTCAAGACAAAGAAGCGGGAGGATCACTTAGCTAGCCTGCGTCGAGTCTTTGAAAGGCTTCGACAATTTCAACTCAAGATGAACCCGATGAAGTGCGCCTTCGGCGTCTCTAGCCGTCCAGCGGCAAGTTCCTCGGCTTCATTGTCAGGTACCGAGGTATAGAAATCGATCCTGACAAAATAAAGGCCATAAGAGGACTACCTCCGCCCAAGAACTTGACAGAGCTCAGATCTCTTCAAGGAAGACTCGCCTATATTAGGCGGTTTATTTCTAATCTCTCTGGGAGATGCCTACCTTTCGGCAGACTGATGAAGAAAGGAGCACCCTTCATATGGGATGAAGACTGTCAGAAGGCTTTTGAGCAAATCAAGGAGTATCTGATGACTCCTCCAGTCTTAGGGGCACCCGTCAGAGGGAAACCCCTTATTTTATATATTGTTGTTATGGACGCCTCTTTGGGGGCTCTCCTAACCCAGATTAATGAAGAGGGCAAGGAGCAGCCACTGTACTATCTCAGCCGAAAGCTGATTGGGCCTGAGCACCGGTACGCTCCTATGGAAAAGGTATGCCTAGCTCTGGTGTTTGCTGTCAAGAAGCTGAGGCATTACCTTCTAGCCCACCGGGTGGAGATCATCTCAAAATGTAACCCACTCAAGTTTCTGCTCTGCCAGCCTGTCCTCTCCGGTAGGCTTGGTAAATGGGCGCTTATCCTCATGGAGTTCGACATCACCTTCGTCCCACGCAAGGCGATCAAGGGACAAGGAATGGCGGAGTTCTTAGCAGCGCACCCTGTGCCGGAAGATTCGCCACTCAACTTTGAGCTACCCGACGAAGAGGTGTTAGTGCCTTCTCAAGAAATCGGGGAGTCTTCTGAAAAAGTCCCGCTACAGATGGAGCCGGGCGTCCTCACCCTTGATCTCCCACATTGGGAGTTATATTTTGATGGTGCCTCTCGGACAATCAAAAGGGCCGGTGGCCTTACGGACTATGTCTCGGGTGCGGGGGTAGTCTTTGTGTCTCCACAAGGCGGTATCCTCCACAACTCTTGCGCTCTCATGAAGTCGCTGACTAATAATGTGACAGAGTATGAAGCGTTGATTATTGGGCTTCAACTGGCATTGGAGATGGACATCAAGTGCATCAAAGTGTACGGGGATTCTCAGCTCGTCATCCGACAAGTACTGGGCGTCTATGATGTCCGGAAGAAGGAGCTCGTCCCCTAC
This sequence comes from Amorphophallus konjac, assembly GCA_022559845.1. Lineage (NCBI taxonomy): Eukaryota > Viridiplantae > Streptophyta > Magnoliopsida > Alismatales > Araceae > Amorphophallus > Amorphophallus konjac. The sequence goes on from JAHNEJ010000791.1 coordinate 70,027, forward strand.
CATGCAGCCGTCATGAGGCTCAAGGAAAAATTCTACCTATTTGAAATAGGTCATGTCCCCAGAGGCAGCAACTCCCAGGCTGATGCTCTTGCAAAGTTGGCAGTAGCCCTAAAACTCCCGCCTGAGGGAGAATTAAATATTAATGTCAGACACCGAAGGCTCATGTCAAGTGTGCTCGACGAAGAATTCGGCCTCACTGTTTATGAGGTCGACAACATTCAAGAGGAGAATGCTCCTGAAGAGGAAGATTGGCGCGAGCCGATCATAAAGATAAAGAACGGCTGGCTCCCTCCTGATCGGGCTCAGAGGGTGCAACTGCTACGCAGGGCGACATCCTACCAGCTGATTGACGATCTGCTCTTCATGCTCGTCCATGAAAAAGACCGATCGGTCCTCCTGCGGTGTCTTTCGTCTAAGGAAGCGAAGACCGTCATGCACGAGGTCCACTCCGGATTTTGTGGAGCTCACCAGGCAGGAGCCAAGATGAAAAATAGCATCAAGCTTAAAGGGTTCTATTGGCCCACCATGTACGAAGATTGCAATCAATTCGCTCGTACATGTCACCAATGCCAAGCATTCGGCCCAGTCCCTCGGCGGCCACCTAACCCGCTCCATCCAACAGCGCCTACTTGGCCGTTTGCAGAGTGGGGTATGGATATTGTGGGACCATTCCCACCATCGTCCCAAGGCCACAAGTTCATACTTGCAGCCACCGATTACTTCTCCAGATGGGCGGAAGCCGTTCCACTACGGGAAGTTACAGGGGAGATAGTTGCTCGTTTTGTGCGGCACTATATCATATACAGATTCGGCACCCCTAGTCGGATTATATCCGATAACGGCACGCCGTTCAAGAACAAGATTGTTTATGCTCTGGCGGCCGAGTTCCATATTGACTGGAGAGCGTCGTCGGTCTACAATCCCCAGGCCAACGGGTTGGCCGAGGCCTTCAACAAAACCCTCTGCACGCTGCTGTCCAAGATAGTAGGTGGCCGCAAACGGGATTGGGGCGAGAAGGTCCACGAAGCCCTATGGGCCTACCAGACTATTTACAAAACCCCTACGGGATGTTCCCCTTTCTCTCTGGTCTACGGAGCTGAAGCAGTGATCCCTGTGGAGATCGAGCTAGCATCTTATCGTGTTACTGTGCACGCCGGATTGCCAGGCCAAGACCAATCTGAAATTGAAAGAAGGCTCGAGGAATTGTCCAACTTGGAAGGTCAAAGACTCAAAGCCTATAAACATTTACAAGTGTATCAAGCCCGCATGACACGTGCCTATAACAAGCTGGTCAAGCAACGGGCGTTCAAGAAAGGCGACCTCGTCATGGTCAAAGAAAAGGAGGTTCTCGCGGGAAGATCCAGCGGCAAACTCCAGCCTAATTGGCGTGGGCCTTACGTAATTCAGAAGGTCTACGAAGGAGGGGCCCATACGGTCCTTGACCACAAGGGAGACAATCCCTTCCCTCCTCTCAACGGCAATCCCTTTCCTCCTCTCAACGGCAAGCATATGAAGCTCTACCATGCGCCACCGCAAGAGTTTCTGCAGCAGTCCTCACAGGACAATACCTCTCCTCAGTGAAGGTTCAAAAAAAAAATAAAAAAAAGGGGTTAAAAATACTGATACCCCGGCGGACTCAGTCAGCCTTCAATGGTTGGCTGAGGGTAAAAAGGGCACAGACCCGGTCGAGGTGAAAACCCGAAAGGGCGCCTCGAGCAAAAATGGGCAACCCATCGGTGTGAAAAACCGAAAGGACGCACCGGAAAAAGCTAAAGGGGGCCAGCCTCGGCGAAAACCCGAAAGGGCGGTGAGGTTGGTAATGTGAAAAAAAAATCCTCTCTCTGTCTATTCTATGGGTGGCTCTAAGTCAATGACTCCACCCCATCTCGACCAAAAACATCATATTGATGTCATGGCTACGCCTTACATGTCGTCCTATGACACCTAGTCCCACTGGCATTCTGACGGTGTCATACTTTGTCCCATCGGGCTCGGCCTATGCACGCCTCTTCCGGGCTGCCGACCCATTCCGCCTATCGGCTTCCGGGTTCACCTCACATGTCTCTTCTGAGCAGTTAAACCCGTTTACTCTCTTGTCCCACTGGGACTGGCCTCAGTATGCTCTCTCGGGCTGCCAACTTTTTATGCCTTTCGGCTCATCTTATCTTCTTGGGATTGGTCTCAGTATGCTCTCTCGGGCTGCCAACCCATCATGTCTTTTGGCTCACTTTTCCTTCTGGGATTGGCCTCAGTATGCTCTCTCGGGCTGCCCACTTTTCATGCCTTTCGGCTCATCTTATCTTCTTGGGATCTGGCCTCAGTATGCTCTCTCGAGCTGCCAATCCATCGTGCCTTTTGACACATGTCCCACCGGGTCTGGCCTCAGCATGTCCTCTCGGGCTGCCAACCCACCTACTCGCCTATCGGCTTTCGGGTTTGACTCTCACGTCCCACTAGGGTGGTCAAACCCATTCTTGTCCCATCGGGAATGGCCTCAGTGTGCTCTCTCGGGCTGCCAACCTATCTCGCCTATCGGCTCTCGGATTTGACTCACGTCCCACTAGGGGTGTCAAATCCACCTTTTTTCTTCTTCTGGGTCTGACCTCTGCATGCTCCCTCGGGCTGTCAACCCATCTCGCCTCTTGGCTTTAGACTTGACTCATATATCCCACCGGGATCGTCAAGTTTACTCCTTTGTCCCCACGGGCTTGGCCTCAGCATGCCCTCTCAAGCTGCCAACCCTATTTGCCTATCGGCTCACGGATTTGACTTACATGTCCCACCCGGGCTGTCAAATCCCTTCCTTTCATCGTTTCGGGTCTGGCCTATGTATGCTCTTTCGGGCTGCCAACCCATCCCGCCTATCGACCGCCAGGTTTAACCCGCATGTCCCTTTCGGACTGTTAAACCAAATCCTTTGTTGCTCCAACCGAGCTTGGCATATGCACACCTTTTTCGGGTTGCTAATCCGGTCAACCTTCAGTTTTGGATTTGGCTAATTACGTCCCACTAGGACAGTCGAATCCACCCATCTTGTCACCCCGGGCTTGGCCTCAGTATGCTCTCTCGGGCTGCCAACCCACTACACCTTTTGGTCTCATCGGGTTCGGTCTCAGTATGCTCTCTCGGGCTGCCAACCCATTACGCCGTCTGGCTCGTTTCTATCCTCTTGGGTTCGGTCTCAGTACGCCCTCTCAGGCTACCAACCCGTTTTGCCTTTCGGTTCACAGATTTGATTCATTCGTCCCACCCGGACAATCAAATCTACCCACTTGTCCCACATCTGCGGCACACACGTCCCTACGGGAGTGCCACCTTTTCCTCGCCTTTTGACATTATAGGACCAAAAAAAAAAGAAAAAGAAAGAAAAAATTGGGGTTAAAAATATTGAGGCCCCAGCGGACTTGGTTGTTTCTGTTAGAAGAGCAATCAAGGGCAAAAAGGCTTTGACCCGGCTAAGGTGAAAACCCGAAAGGACGCCTTAGGTAAAAATGGGTACCCCTCAGTATGAAAACCCGAAAGGGCGCACTGGAAAAAGCTAAAGGGGGCCAGTCCTGGCGAAAACCCGAAAGGGCGGTAGGGCTGGTAAAGTGAAAAAAAAAGAAGAAAAGGCTTATCAAGCATCAGACTCGCTCCTCCTCAGCTCAGCAAGGCGAGTCTCACTCTGAAGAGCTTCCTCTTGGAGCCCCTCAAGCCCACGGCGGAGAGTCTACATCAACATGCGCAAGACTGTGCTCCTCGGTCTCTCGGAGCTCTCGCAAAAGCTCCTGGAGTCCCTCAAGTCTCTGGCGAAAAATCTACATCGGCATGCGCAAGACTGCGCTCTTCTTCGGTCCCCTGGACCTCTCACAAAAGTGCCTCCACTCTGTGGGAGGCCACCTGCTCGCGCTCGTAAGCGACCTCGACCAGGGCGCCCACCTCAGCCTGGGCCGCCCGAAGTTTGCAAAGTTGCTGCTGCTCCTGCTGAATCATCAACTGAGTCCTCCGCCTCCGTTCTTGAATAGCGTGAAGGCAGGCGAACTCCTCCCATAAAGACGCAAGCTCAGTCATCCAGGCGTCCCAAGGGAGACCAAATGCATGCATCTGGCAATGCTACACCAAGTGGAGGACCATTCGGCCACTCCATCCCAAGGGTCAGAAAACTCTGAAGCAGCTTTGAAGCCCCACTAGCTGAAGCTAAAGCAAAGAAAGGAGTTGCCTCAGCCCATGTACGGCCAACATCTACCCAGACCAACATGCCCTAAGGGCTGGTCTACATCAATCTTGGCTATCACAAGTCAGCAATTAGCCACCTTCAACATTCGGTGACATACCTCAGCGGTCAACCGACACATCAACATGTTCGGCTACACCTCAGATGTTAGTCGGCACATCCTTGGCGACACCTTAGCAATTAGCCAGCTTTAACTTGCGGCTACACACCTCAGCGGTTAGCCGACACGTCTTCAGTGGCATCTTAGTGGTCAGCCAGCACCATGACTTTTGGCCAAACGCACCCCCAAGGGTCGGCCAGTGTCAGTCTCCAGCTATCACAGCTCAACAGTCAATCAACGACGACTTAGACGGATGTGTCTCTCCGAGACAGGCCTACATCAACTCTAGGCCAACAAGTCTCTCAGAAGCAGGCCTACGTCAATTTCGGGCTAACAAGTCTCTCAGAAGCAGGCCCCCATCAACTTCAGACTAACAAGTCTCTCAGAAGCAAGCCCCTATCAACTCTAGGCCAACAAGTCTCTCAGAAGCAGGCCTACGTCAACTCCGGGCCAACAAGTCTCTCAGAAGCAGGCCCCCATCAACTTCGGGCTAACAAGTCTCTCAGAAGCAAGCCCCCATCAACTCTAGGCCAACAAGTCTCTCAGAAGCAGGCCTACGTCAACTCCGGGACAACAAGCCTCTCCGAGGCAAGCCAGCATCAACCCTCAGCTTTCTGGAAAGCAACGAAGCAGTAAGGTGCAGTTCTACAGAAGGCACGGACCGTCCGCCTCCGCCCCGGCTTTGACAAACGTTCCGTGGGGGGCATTTGTTGGAAGCAAATTTTGCTTTGCAAAAACACCTCCGCTTTTATTTAGTTGGAGCAGAAATGGGCCAACTTGGAGATGGAAGACCCGTCCGGGGTCGGAGGGACCCGTACGGGGTCGCCCTCACCCGGACGGGTCCGCCCGGAGGTGGGCAAACCCGTGCGGGGCCGTCCTTGGGTAGTCGGACCCGTCCGGGGTCGCCCGACCCTGGGGAGGTCCTCCCTGGGGTTCGCAACCCCGGGTGGGACCCACCCGGGGTCCGCGACCCCGGGGAGTTCCCCCCCCCCCCCCCCCCCCCCCCCCGGGGCGCGCGACCCCGGGCAGGCCCCCGGGGGGGGGGCCTCGACCCCGGGGAGGTCCCCCCCCGGGGTCCGCGACCCCGGGCAGGTCCCCCCTGGGGGTTCGCGACCCCGGGGAGGTCCCGGACCGTCCCGGGGACCTCCCACCCCGGGGAGGTTCCTCTCCCGCGCGCGGATACAAAAAAAAATTTAAAATATGACCTCCCCGGGGTCATTTTCATCCCGTTGGACCCGTACGGGGTCGAACACTCCCGGGGAGGTTCCCCACTTCTATAAATAGACCCCAGAGGTCCAAAAGAACACAGAGACGGGAGAAGAGAAGACACAAGTGACAACCTACGGAAGACACTTGAAGCATTTGTTCGTTTGTCTTGGCCCGTGTGGGGTAAGTCCCCGGGTCTTGTATTTATGCCCCTACGGGCTATATTTACGTTTATGCCCCTCAGCGGGCTTTGTTTGTAATTATGCCCCTCAGCGGGCCATGTTTGTAAGTCTTTACGTCTCGGGACGACTAAGTCTTGTATTTCTGCCCCCTATAATGGCGAAATTACAAAAATATCCTTCCCGGGATTGTAAAAGACCGAAGTCCTGTAATTTGCAGTTATACCCTGTAACCTTTTGTAATGGGGACTACGTCCCTATCTCCCGCTCCAAAGCGGACGTTTGTACAGTCGACAATCCGCCGACAACTTTTGTACTCATATGGAATTATAAAAGCACTCAGCATGCTCCATGTATATCCTCCAGGGAAAATTGCATGAAAACCCTTGGCTTTCCGAAATTGCGTATATACCCTTCCTTCAGCCATATTGACAGAGACGTACTTTCTATGAAACCCTTTGTCATTCTTTCGGTCCAGGAGTGTCGCCGGCTCTGTCTCGCATTCGGGTATCATAACCTAGGTTTAGGGTCAGGTAAAATTACCAAAATACCCTTGTAACCTAGAAATGGCCTAGTAGTCTCCCAAAACCCTCCAGAAAGAGCCTCAACGCCTTGGGGAGTTAGAGATCCAGTTTTTCTTCCACCCCAGCCCAGAAAATTTCATAAATGCCCCTGGCCTGGAAAATTACCAAAATACCCTTGGGTTGGTAAATAGGAGTAAAATTTTGCCATGGCCGGTCCCAAGCCCGGGTGAGAAAAGAGGAGGGTTTGCGTTAGGTCGACAGCCAGCAGTAAAATTTTGTCACATCTCCAACATGAATTCTGATCCAAATACATTATGTGCTAATGCTAGGGCGTTCCCCGTAAGCGACGCGTTACATCGGAACCCGGATGGAATGACAAGTGAGTAAGGGCCAGCTAGGGCGTTCCCCGTAAGCGACGCGTTACATCGGAACCCGGATGGAATGACAAGTGAGCAAGGGCTAGCTAGGGCGTCCCCCGTAAGCGACGCGCCGCAATGGCGCCCGATTACGGTGTCAAATAGGCAAGGGTTCTCGTGTGGGGTTGGACGCACACGGGTAAAGAAGCAAGTCCAAAAACATAGGATCCGTCTAACTACTTGGAATATAGGAACTTTAACGGGTAAGGGTTTAGAATTAGTTAAATTAATGAAGGACAGGAGGGTTAACATAGCTTGCCTACAAGAAACTAGGTGGAAAGGACATAAAGCTAAAGACATTGATGGGTATAAAATTTGGTATACGGGTAATAATAACTCTAGAAATGGTGTTGCTATAATAATAGATAAAAACTTAAAAGACAGAGTTGTGGAAGTAAATAGATTGGGGGATAGACTAATGGTAATTAAACTTATCTTAGGTGATGATATTTTGAATATAATTAGTGCATATGCACCTCAAGTAGGATTAGAAGAGAACATTAAAAAGCAATTTTGGGAGGCTATTGATAGTTTGATCCAAAATATCCCTAGTGAAGAGAGAATCTTTATTGGAGGGGATCTTAATGGTCATGTGGGTATAGATAATAGAGGCTATGAGAGGATTCATGGAGGGCTTGGTTTTGGTAATAGAAATGATATGGGTAACACTATTCTTGATTTTGCTGTGGTCTATGATCTAGCAATTATTAATACCTTCTTTAAGAAGCGGGACGAACACTTAATAACATACAAGAGTGGAACACATATAAGTCAAATTGACTATTTTCTCATTAGGAAGGTCGATAGAGTTTTATGTAAAGATTGCAAAGTTATTCCTGGTGAGAGTCTAGCCCCTCAACATAGATTGTTAGTAATGGATGTCACTATCCCTAAATTCAAAAGAAAGATCATTATAAATAATTATTCCAAGATTAAATGGTGGAATTTAAAAGGTAAAAATTTAGAAACTTTTAAAAATCATCTATTAAAGGAAAATATTTGGAATTTAGAACAAGAAACTAATGTAATGTGGAATAATGTTACAAATTGTATAACGAGGGTTGCAAAACAACTCTTAGGCGAATCTAAAGGTAAAAAGAACTTAGAAAAAGAGACTTGGTGGTAGAGTGAGGAAATTCAAAATACCATTAAAGTAAAAAAGGAATGCTTTAAAGTTTGGCAAGCTAACAAAAATGCTCAAACCCTAGAAGCGTATAAAATCGCTAAAAAGAGAGCTAAGAAAATAGTCAGCGAAGCCAAATCAAAGGCATTTGAAGATTTATATAATAAATTAGGAACCCGAGAGGGTGAAAAGGACATATTTAAACTAGCTAAATTAAGAGAAAGGAAAACTAGAGATTTAGATCATGTTCGGTGCATTAAAGGTGAAGATCAAAGGGTTTTAACTAAGGATCTTGAGATTAAAGGGAGGTGACATAGCTATTTTCAGAAGTTACTCAATGGAGATTCCGTCAAGGATTTATCTTTAGAAGGTACCCAAGAGTCCACAATATTTGATAAATATCAATATTTCAGGCGTATTAAGATGTCAGAAGTGGAGGATGCTTTAAGGAAAATGAAAGTGGGCAAGGCCTTAGGACTAGATGGCTTACCTATTGAAGTATGGAAAGGCCTAGGAGATATTGGTATTCAGTGGCTAATTAAATTTTTTAATAAAATTTTAAAGGAACGGAGAATGCCAGAAGTTTGGAGAAAAAGTGTTGTAGTTCCTTTCTATAAAAATAAAGGAGATATTCAAAGTTGTAATAATTATCGTGGAATTAAGCTTATGAGTCATACTATGAAACTTTGGGAAAGAGTAATTGATAAACGCCTCCGTGGTATGACTACTGTGTCGGAAAATCAGTTTGGTTTTATGTCAAATAGATCTACTACAGAAGCTATTTTCTTGCTACGGCAGTTAATGGAGAAGTATAGAGAGATGAGAAAAGATTTGTATATAGTTTTTCTTGATTTAGAGAAGGCGTACGATCGAGTACCGAGAGAATTGATTTGGTGGACATTAAGAAAGAAAGGAATCTCTCAAGGATATGTTGATTTGATTAAGGATATGTACGACGGTGCTATTATTAGTGTTCGAACTATTGCTGGGGAGACTGGTGAATTTCCCGTTTCTATAGGTTTGCATCAAGGTTCTGCACTAAGTCCGTATCTCTTTGCCTTAGTTATGGATGAAGTAACTAAACAATTGCATGAGGATATCCCTTGGTGTATGCTATTTGCAGACGATATTGTTTTAATTGATGAGAGTATTGATGCTCTGAATGCTAAGTTAGAGCGTTGGAGACTTGCCTTGGAGTCTAAAGGTTTTAAAATTAGTAGGAGCAAGTCAGAATTTATGCACTGTAATTTTAGTAATGGGAGAGTGGTTCAGGAAGACATGGTTCTAATTGATGGACATAACATTCCGAAGAGTAGTAGCTTTCGATACTTAGGGTCTATCATACAAGAGAATGGGGAGATTTATGATGACATTACACATAAGATTAAGGCAGGCTGGTTAAGATGGAGAAGTGCATCAGGTGTCCTTTGTGATCGTCGTATGCCTGTGAAACTCAAAGGGAGGTTTTATAGAACGGCTGTGAGACCCGCTCTGTTATATGGTACCGAGTGTTGGGCAGTACGAAAGGAACACATCCACAAAATGTGTGTAGCAGAGATGAGGATGTTGAGATGGATGTGTGGCAAGACTAAGAAAGACAAGATTAGGAATGAGCGCATCCGTAAGGACTTAGGGATAGCTCCAATTGATAGTAAAATGAGAGAAAATAGACTCAGGTGGTTTGGACATGTGTTTCGTCGCCCTAACTCAGCGCCGATTAAAAGATGTGATCAAATCTTAGTGGATGCTAGCAAAAGAGCTCGAGGAAGGCCTAAAATGAGATGGTGCGATGTTATTAGGAAGGACATTAGTTCCTTGAGTTTAAATATGAATATTGCACTTGATAGAAATCTTTGGCGGAACATGATTCATGTAGCCGACCCCAATTAATTGGGATAAGGCTCTGATGATGATGATGATGATGATGATGATGATGACCCTTGTGTTGGTAAAATTACCAAAATACCCTCTCTCTCTACTTCAAAAATGCCTATGGCTTCCGCATATTTGCGTTTCTATGCCTAAATCTTAGGGTTTTGCTCAGACCTAGCCTCAATTTAGTTGTTTCTGTTGGTCGGTGGTGAGTGAGTGGACACCATGAGCTTTTCAAGAGAGTTTGCCCTCAACATCAGAACCTTGTAAAAGATCTTGGGGATTTCTTTGACAGTTAAACAAAGGTGTTCGGACGTTAGGCCGATGTAAATCAACACTGACTCCGGTCATTGGGGAAAGGTCCAGCACTCGAACTCAAATCGTCTGATACTGTGCGCACACACGGAACCCTCTCTACGCAGAGGAGTGTTTCTTTTCAAAAAGAACAAAAAATCTACCTCTTATCTACGATAAGAGTCGAAATTTAGATTTTTTCCGAGGACAAGGTACTGCTCATGTTGTCATGCCCTTATCTGGACAAGATGTGGCACAAGTACCTTTACTGGACAATCAAACATCTGGCTCTCCGAGGACACGGTACTGCTCATGTTGTCATGCCCTATTCAGTAAGAAGTCACATGTGCATAGATTGCTCCAGACAAAATCAATTGGAGCTGAGGATCAGGAGCTTGATGTTGATTTTTTTGGTCAATCCGGGCATGATGGTTTACACGGTGGAGGTGGATCAAGTAAGAGATAGGAAAAGCCTTTAGCGTCAGCCGCATCTTCTCGCATTGAAAATCAGAGTTTGGCTCCCTTATCACACATTGGATACACAGAACTAAAAGTTACCTCCGATTCTGAATCAGGAGTACCACTTTCAGATGATGATGATGATGGAATTGCCCTGGTTGGAACTGATGATCTAAAGGTAGAAATGTTGTCACAAAGTCTGGAGCAAGAACCTTCTGTAAATTCAGAAAACCAGAATGCTTTACCTAAAACACTTTTGGATGAGATGGCACCAGAGAAACAGATACATCCATCCCCTATTTTACCAGAACCTTCAAGCTTGCTTCCCATGGAGCAAATTCATCTAGTTGAACATCATAATGGTGATTCTTTGGTGCTTAGATCTACTACTGAACATAGTTTAGAAGAGCTTAGTGGGAATGAATTCAAAGAGAGAGATCAAACTTCTCCTACTTCTCCTTCATCAAAACACATATCTGAAATTCCAGACTCGAATTGTGAGTTTCATCCTTCCTTTTTCCACTTTTTCTTCTTCAATGGTCTTCGTTCAGTATGTTTCAACCAGTGTTTAAACCATTCTGGATTGCTTGGCTATTGCAGTAGATGATGCAGAAGTAAGTCGTGTCGAACATTGTGCTGCTGCTACAGAGGGAAATGATCATCCTTCGGTACCGGATAAAGTCATATCTGAAGTTTCAAACTCAAAATGTGATTTCTTGTCCTTATTTATTTATTTACTTCATTTGATGTCTGTGCATGCATCTGTTTGTTAACTACCTTTTTTTTTTTAATTCCATGGCATTTTCCAGTAGACAAAGTGGAAATTGGTGATCCTGCACTTGTTTCTTCTGCCAAAAATGTGGAAGAACAAAAGAATTTAACTTCAACTGACATGGGATTGAGACAGATACAGACAACAAGTGACCCTGGTTCATTGATGCATAATCATATGGATCTCAATGACGCCTACAAGCTGGCTGTTAGCTATAGGATGAATCAGCCATCACCAAGGGATTCTTATAGAGTTCATGAAGATTTGAGAGTACTGCTCTCACAAATATCTGCTGCTCGAGGACTTGAATTTCTTTGGGGTGATACGACTTCAAGCCCAAGAGTGTATGGACAAGGTGATGATTTGAAGATGTCCGATGCTTCTAGCACTGCTAGTCAGCAGAATCTTTACAAGAGATTATCTATTGAGAGAAATGAATCTGGTTTTGAGTCATTAGATGGTAGCATTGTCAGGGAAATTGAAGGTGAAAGCCCAATTGATCGGTTGAAACGGCAAATTGAGGTAGACAGGAAGTCAATGAGCCTTCTATATAAAGAATTGGAAGAAGAGAGAAATGCCTCTGCAATTGCTGCAAACCAAGCTATGGCCATGATTACAAGATTGCAAGAGGAGAAAGCTGCAATGCAAATGGAAGCCTTGCAATATCAGAGAATGATGGAAGAGCAAGCTGAGTATGACCAAGAAGTTCTGCAAAATTCAAATGATCTCCTGGCACAAAAGGAGGAAGAGCTACAAGATCTAAAAGCGGAGATTGGAAGTTACAAAAAATGGTTAGGGGTTGAATCGTCACCCACCAAAATGAAAGGTGATTTAGAGCTGAATGAAGGCACTGTTTGTAGGCCATTTGTCAAACTACCTGATGGTACAAAGATATACAGTTTTCTTGGATGCAGAAGGGGATGAAGGAGCTATATTGAAAAACTCAGCGCTTGATTTCAATGATGAAAAAGTATACATTTCAGAATGCTTGAAGAATTTGGAGAGGAAACTTCACCTATTCTCCAATAATGGAGTCCAAGTTGATTTTCCAAAACCATATGTTAGAGAAGATGTTCTGCCTGTTCCTGTACTTGGAAATGGTCATTTGCATGAAAAAGGCACTTCAGAGCTAAATAATTTAGAGCAAGGCCATTGGCAGGAGATGGCCCAAGAAGGCAGTCAATTAAGAGATGATTCTTTGTTAAATCAAAAGGAGCCATCCTTTGATGGGGAAGATTCACATCTGAATGGTGAACTTACCAACAAAGGGAATCATAATAGTGTTTCAAGATTGCATAAATTCGAGGGTGAAAGTCCGCAATCCACGATGATCAGCAGAACACCTGACTTAGTTGACATAGGGAATGAGGTTCTGCACCTGAATTATAGGTTGGAGGCCCTTGAAGCTGATAGAAGTTTTTTTGAACACACTATGAATTCGCTTAGGAGTGGGAATGATGGCATACAACTTGTTCAAGAGATAGCTGGTCATCTCCGGGAGTTGCGTAGAATCGGGGTGAGAAGAAAAGAGCGAGCATTTACTTGAGCTATCTGGTGGACAGTCTAAAGGTAATTGCTTTCAGTTGACTTATGCTGTCATTCCTCTTCCCTATACATTTCCTTCTAAATGATGAATGCCCTCAGACTTGCTTGTCATTAACATAATAATTGTTGGGGTAAATTTGCTCTGGATATCATTCCCTTGATAAAACAGAGGAATTATCTTTTCATTTCCTTGCTCCCCTTTCTGGGCCACGGACTGGCGGGCTGGTGCCTTGGCCACCTAAGAGTTCCTGGTTGCCTAGGTGCTGCCTAGGCGACTGCCTTGATAGAGGAAGCACTGGGGGAGGAGAACTGAAAGAGAAGGTCAGTAGAGAAGGAAAAAAACATACGGGAGGGAGAAATTAAAATGTTGCGTGAGACGGTGAGAGAGAAAATGGTTTCAATGAATTGGGTTCTCATCCATTGACAGAATTTTATGGGTAGCATTGGTCCCACTTCTTGTTATACGGTTCAATAATATGTGAACTTAATTCCCAACCAATTTTCATCCCTTGCGAGTTAGATTATCCACCTCTTTACTCCCCATGGATTTGTCAGGTGACCTATTCTCAACTGTCTTATTATTAAAATTCTATTGGATGAACTAGGTTGTATTTTAATAAAAAGGAAAGACATGCAATAAGTAGTCTTTGATAGATACTTTAGATACCCTTCTGCATGTTTTCTGTCTATGCCAATCCGAGATTTCATTCATTTAAACTTGATGCTAATATTTGTTGTTTATATCAGAATCATTATACTAGGTACTCTCCATATTTTCTGTCTATTGGATCATGTTTGTATTTGCTCTTGAATTGATGCTTCATTGTAAATTAGAAATGGTGACTGCCCGTATATCATTTTCATTTTCCTGCTTTTTGCAGGCTGTTTCCAGACTTCCACAGCAGGGAAAATCTCCAAAAGAGCTTAAAGGTGGGTTGTTTATCCATCCATTCACCATTGTTATGTCTGCATATAGGTTGACAGTTGATGAAAAATTTCATCTGAATTCCTGTATTCATGGCTAATCCTTAAAGTTCACTCCCGAATTGATGGAATATGGCCACTAGCTGACACTAGATGGAATATACCCTTCAACAGTCGCTGTCTCTGTCTCTGCACCAGTTCAACTTAAACCTATCACATTAACATGTCGACAGAAACTTAATATATTAATATTAAGAGTGGAGTCTAACAGTCACAGTCCAGCTTCCCGCACCAGTTTCACACAGTATCTGACAAGAGAGACGCAGTTAGCCACAATCGAACTTATGTTGGATGTAGATGACATCGATACAAATAAAAAAATACAATTCGATAATAAAAAATGATATTATAATTAGATGAGAGCGAACTCCCCAAATATTATGTATAGTTGATAATTTGTCTCTGTTGGCAAGAAGTTGCGACTCTAGCGACGAGAGAGAGAGACCGCCGGCGGCACCTGTATCCACTTCGTACGACGGCGACAACGACGGAAGAATCTGGGATGGCGCCTCCAGCGACGTCGCCTCCATCGACGGCGGCATCAGCACCACTACATGTACGCACATAGTAAGTAAGATAGAAAAGAGAGAGAGAGAGAGAGGGAGGGACCGCCGGCGACACCTCCTGTCACTTCTTGCGACGGCGGCACCATCTCGTTGGAGGCGCCGTCACAGATGATGCCGTCGTCGTAAGAAGTGACAGGAGGTGCCGCCGGCGGTCTCTCTCTCTCTCTCTCTCTCTCTCTCTTCTATCTTACTTACCATGTGCGTACATGTAGTGGTGCTGATGCCGCCGTCGATGGAGGCGACGTCGCTGGAGTCGCCATCCCAGATTCTTCCGCGGTTGTCGCCGTCGCACGAAGTGGCTGTAGGTGCCGCCGGCGGTCTCTCTCTCTCTCGTCGCTGGAGTCGTAGCTTCATGCCAACAGAGATAAATTATCAACTATACATAATATTTGGTGAGTTCGCTCTCATCTAATTATAACATCATTTTTTATTATATAATTGTATTTTTTTGTTTACATCGATGTCATCTACATCCAACATAAGTTCGATTGTGGCTAATTGCGTCTCTCTTGTCGGAGACTGTGTGAAACAGGTGCGGGGAGTTGGACTGTGACTGTTAGACTCCACTCTTAATATTAATATATTAAGTTTCTGTCGACATGTTAATGTGATAGGTTTAAGTTGAACTGGTGCTGAGACATCGACTGTTGACTCCACTTCTAGTATTATTATATTAGGTTTCTGTCGACATGTTAATGTGATGGGTTTAAGGTTAACAACTTTTAGGATTCTCGGTGTGTAAATATTTTGTTTAAATATGATATGTTTCAGTGTCTGCGTGGATATGTACGTGGGTGTATAATACGTGGATATGTGGATGCGTAGCATGCGCGAACGTGTAGACATAGTCATAGGGCAATTGTTTTTATACGGAATACATAAGTTACCTACAGGATACAATTGTGTATATTCGAGTTATCTTTGAATTACAGGTTACTTACAGGATGCAATATAATTTAGATACCTACGGTTGTGAGAATCATTTGTAATAATTTTTTGCCATGATAATGCCCCGATTACCTAGGGCACGAGGTGTGTGTAAAATTTATTCATGATTAACATGGCATAGGAATAGGGGGTCTGTTGTGCCCCTATGGTCATTTAAGTTCACTTGGGTAATTCGATATCATCCTACGGTCACGATATCATCCTACGGTCATTTGAGTTCTGTGGTATTCTTGATTTTGATAATGGCTAAACACTATTAGTCATTGATATTTCTCATTCTCATGTGACTGACATACATGATGGTTTGATCATGACAGGTACACCATTATATGGAAAAGAAATTCAGTGGAGTCGGCAAAAGTGAAAGCTCGTGGATCGCGCCCAAGCAAGGATGCGAAAACAAGCACAAGTCGACATGTGATATTCGGCTTGTCACACATCCAAGGTCAATGCACAAAGAAATATAGCCAAGAGAATCCAAGGCCAGAAACACAATTGATGCCTTTTAGACTATCAAGGGCGATGTCACAAATATGCACGGGCTGTTAAAGAAGTCGAGCGACGGAGCTAAGGAGGTTCATGGACCGACCCGGGCAAGAAAGGGCTCTGCCCAGCTGGCGGTCGACCGCCAGCACAGGGGCGGTCGACCGCCCCAGCCAGAGCCTCCCCGACTGCAGGTCTTTCAGCTGCCGGTCGACCGGAAATCCCAGGGACTAATATTCTACAGCGATTCTCTGTAGCGGTCAACCGCCAAGAGCTACATGTCGACCGCCAGCCCCGAGCCTTCAATGTTGACTTTGTTTCCAACTTCGAAAAGGGCCATTCAACATGGATTTGTTTAATCCAAAAGTCACCTAAACATCCATAATTTGTGGATCTGGTCTAGGGGGTGTCCAAGGACCATTCCAAGGGTTATAAAACCAACACATGAGGGGTTAGAAACCTTAATGCTTCAAGGCTTCAAGGGAGATCAAGAGAGGCCATTTTCGAGGTACTGTAGCACCTCCGTGAACAGTACTTTGTGCTGGAGTTCTTCATCCATCCAAGGTGTTTCAAGGTGAGATTTGAAGCAAGCAACCTCCACCAAAGCTAGAAGCACTCAAGGATAAGAAGGGTGATCAAAGAGAGCTACAAGGAAGGAGTTCCAAGAAGGAAATCAAGCTACTCTGGGAAGAAGTTCTTCATCAAATCTTTAAGTGATTGAAGCTACTTCAAGAGCAAATCAACTCCAAGCCAAGTGAAGAAAAACTTGCAATCATCTTCCTCTTCCTCATCTCAAGGTGATCCATAGAAGCTGCAAGGGTGTGTTCAAGGGAGAGAAGGGAGAGTTACTGTAGCTGTGAACAGTACTCCGTGAAGAAGTTCCTCATCATATCTCCAAGTGATTCAAGCTACTTCAAGAGGAGATCAACTCCAAGCCAAGTGAAGCATTAGATTCAAGCTCCAGCAATCTCAGACAAGATCATTTCTGTTTGAACATATTTCATATCTTGTTTGAGTATTTTCATATTTGTTCTTTTCCATTTCATTCAAACATTTGGAACTGAAGATCGTCCCTACCGGTGGTTAGTAGGAAGGCAATCGGAAGCTGTCCGATCTGCGATGTTGACGTCGCTATCGGCGGTTAGTAGGAAGACAATCGGTGGTCTTTCCGATTTGCGGTTCAGTGCGTGGCACTAGTGAAGCCTCACCGGATTTGGTGAGGGGTGGACGTAGGACTGGGGATTCAGTCCGAACCACCTTAAAATCTCGTGTGTTGTGGTTTGCTTGTGCGATTGCTTTGTGTTAGATGCATGTTTAGGTTCAATATCTATATTGCATAATCATCTTGTTAAGTAAATCACTGTGTTCTTCGTTTAGCTAGTTATATTCCGCTGCTATTATCATTATCTAGCTATATAGAGGGTTGTATTGCGAAAAGATGGGCAGATCTATTCACCCCTCCCCTCTAGATCCGCTGTCCACTACACAACAAGTGGTATCAGAGCCTAATCTCTCATTATGGGATCCAACGACTTTGAGGGAAATGGTGGATTAGCGTCTAAGGGTTATTTACCTGAAGGACATTCTGTGAATATGCCTCCTTATTTCACTGGATCTAATTATCCCTATTGGAAACATCGTATGCAGGTGTTCATTGGCGCCCAAGACTACGAACTTTGGCGAGTGATCATCAAAGGTCCGTATGAGCTTACGGATAATGAGGACTTGTGGACCAAAGAAGAGATAAGGCAATCCACTGTCAACTGGAGTGTCAAACACATCATGCAATGCTCACTCCATCCAGTTGAATTCTCAAGAGTGGCTACCTGCGCATCCGCAAAACTAATGTGGGACAAGCTAGAGGTAATGTACGAAGGAACCTCTCAGGTACGAGAAACAAAAGCCAACATTTTAGTTTCTGAATATGAAATGTTCCGCATGAAGCCTGATGAATCAATTCAAGATATGTATGCTCGATTGACTGTACTTACTAATAGTTTAACTGATTTGGGAAAGAAATATTTGGAGCAAGAAATTGTAAAAAAAATTCTCAGATCGTTAACTCCAGCATGGCACACAAAGGCTACCGTGGTTGAAGAATCGAGAGATCTCGCAACTACCAAGGTAGATGAACTCATTGGGTCATTGATGACCTATGAGATCAACCTCAAGAACAAAGAGACTGAGGCACCTAAGAAGAAGTCCTTAGCTCTTAAAGTAGGACCCAGCGGTCATGGCACTTCTGATGAAGATGAGGATTCGTCAAGTGAGCGAGAAGAGGATGATGTAGTCATGCTCACACGTAAGTTCAAGAAATTCTTGAGAAAGGAAGGTAAAAGCATCATGAGAGGAAGGTCAAAGGTAAGAACTGGTTTCAAATCTAATTCTGAAAACTTTAAGAAACCTGATAAAATCATTTGCTATTCTTGCAATAAACCAGGACATTTCAAGAATGATTGTCCCGACAGATTCAAAAAGGTCGACAAATGGAAGGGCAAGAAGAAGAACAAGGCCATGGTGTCCACATGGAGCGATGAAGAGGAAAGTGATGACGGAACTAGCTGCTCGGATAAAGAAAAAGAAGATTTCTGCCTTATGGCCAAAGGTGATGAAGAAACTGAGGTAAATTCTCCATTTGAAGATTATACAATTGATGATTGGGAGGATGCATATATAAAACTCATGGAAAAATATGAAATGTACAAAAAGGAGAATAAATCATTGAAAAAGAAAATTAACTCATTTGTGCATGATCATAATGTGAATGATAAGAATGCTATACTTGAGACTGAAATTGAAGATCTTAAGAAAATGATTGAGGATCTGGAGGAAGGAAGAAAAGAAATGGTTGACTTGGAAACTGAAAATGAGGACTTAAGGAATGAGATTGACAGCATGAAACTCAAAATGCAAAGCTATGAAAAAGATAGTAAATTGAGCAATGAAAAGTATGAAGCTGTCAAACAAGTCAATATTCAACTTCTTCAAAATATTGAAAACTTACAAAAAGAGTTGAAGGATAAACAACAATCCTTAGAAAAATTTGTGGATGGAAGAGAAAACCTAGATGTCTTGCTAGGAACTAGAATGAACTTCAACAAGGAAGGGTTAGGTTTTGAACCTACAAACAAAAGGCCGATTGGGTTAAAAACTGTCACATTTGTTTCATCTTCTGAAGCTTCCACCTCAAACACAACTCCCACACAAAACCAGCAAAAACAAAAGGAGAAAGGGAAAGAAAAGA
Organism: Amorphophallus konjac; assembly: GCA_022559845.1. NCBI lineage: Eukaryota > Viridiplantae > Streptophyta > Magnoliopsida > Alismatales > Araceae > Amorphophallus > Amorphophallus konjac. The sequence goes on from JAHNEJ010000791.1 coordinate 88,955, forward strand.
TTGAAGAGGCTATCACCAACATTCCCAAAAAGCATGTCCAAAAGTCTAAGAAAGGTCGACCTTCCACACAGCATAGGCCAACACCTCCTTGGCCATCGCATGCTAAACCTTCTAGATTTCACCACAATTGGATTGCACACTCATACTGGCCAGCATCACCATATCTTTGGGACAATTGTGATTTCTGTGTTCATCAATCCTATAGGTGGTAAAATAATCACTTTCAACCCAAAATCAACCAACGGCCTCAATGGTTTAAGAAGCAAACCTCCTCAAACTTTCACAAATTTCAACAAAGAGCCTCCAAACAGAAAATGAATGTCAAGGTTGAAAAGAAAAACCAAATCCCTGCTCTAAGCAAACAAAGCATGAATGTTAAGAAGAATTGGATTCCAAAAGAAATGGTTTCATGTTTTGAAATTCTAAAAAGTTTGAAGGGACCCAAATTTGGTTGAGTTCTAAACACCATTGTTTAATTGTTTGTGCAGGAATGTCTTGCAGCCATGCATAACAGGTGATATCTTGATAGCGGCTGTTCAAGACACATGACTGGAGATAAAACAAAATTTTGTCTCTTGGAGGAAAAGGAAGGAGGATACGTTACGTTTGGAGGGAATAACAAAGGAAAAATCATTGGAACATGTAATGTAGGTAAGAATCTCTCCAACTCTATTGGAAATGTGCTGTTAGTTGAAGGATTGAAATATAACCTGCTTAGTATAAGTCAACTGTGTGATAAGGGTTACAAAGTGTTGTTTGACTCTCATGAATGCAGAATTCTTGAACCAAAATCTGACAAGGTAAAATTTTCTGGTAAGAGAGTCAACAATGTTTACATGATTGACTTAGATGATCCTGCTCATTTAAACCTTTATCTTGTTGCACCAAAATCTGAAATTGCTTGGTTATGGCATCGTAGACTAGGACATGCTAGTTATAACGTCTTGCATAAACTCTTGAAGCATTCAATGGTGAAAGGTTTGTCTGAACTATCCTTTAAACAAGAAAACAAATTGTGTGATGCATGTGCCCTAGGTAAACAAATTAGAAAATCATTCAAGGGAAGATCTGAAAATACATCATCCAAACCACTCGAGCTAATTCATATGGACCTGTTTGGCCCAACCAGAACTGCTAGCTTAAGTGGTAGAAAATATGGATATGTCTTGGTGGATGATTTTTCTAGATTCACATGGGTTTTCTTTCTCACACATAAAAATGATGCTTTTGACGAGTTTCAGGCACTCTACATGAAGATAAAGCAGGATGGTGAGTTTAAAATTTCCAAGATTCAATCTGATCATGATGGTGAATTTGAAAATGTTGATTTCTATAATCTTTGCAGAGTTGAAGGCATTTCACACCGATTCTCTTCACCAAGAACGCCGGAGCAAAATGGTGTAGTTGAAAGGAGAAATCGAACACTTGTAGAGATGGCAAGAACCATGCTTGCTGAACGACAACTTCCAAGGATGTTTTGGGCTGAAACGGTAAACTCGGCATGTTACATTATCAACCGCTCTATGGTTAGGCTACACACCAAAAAGACTCCTTATGAGTTGCTGAAAGGTAAAAAGCCCTCTCTCTCACATATGAAAGTGTTTGGATCAAAATGCTTCATCCACAATAATGACAAAAGAGATTTAGATAAATTCGAGCCCAAGAGCGATGAAAGTATATTTCTTGGATATTCTGATAGATCTAGGGCTTATAGAATTTATAACATTAAAAGTCAAACTGTGGAAGAATCACCCCATGTTTCCTTTGATGAATATCATGATTCTAACAATGATAACTCTTGCAGGAAAAATGGTGAAGATGGGGAATTCCTAAGCATGAAGGACAAGAGTGATCCTCCACAAGAAGAAATAAAAGAAGATGTTGACCGAGCTGAATCAAGCAATGCAAGGAATCAAGCTTCAGGAGAAGGTAATGACACTACAAACATTAGAATTCTTAAGGATTATCCTTTAGAAAATGTCATTGGTAGTTTGAATGACCCACCTAGAACAAGGTCACATTTTAAAATTGTGGAAGAATTAGATCAACTTGCTCTTGTCTCGCAGCATGAACCCAAAAATATTGATGAAGCACTAAAAGATGAAAACTGGATAAATTCCATGCAAGAAGAGTTGAACTAGTTTGAGAGAAACAAAGTTTGGCATCTTGTTCCTAGACCATCATCACAATCTGTCATAGGCACTAAATGGGTCTTTAGGAACAAACTAAGTGAGGATGGCAAGATAATAAGAAACAAAGCTAGATTGGTGGCTCACGGGTATAATCAAGAGTTTGGGGTAGACATTGATGAATCTTATGCCCCAGTTGCTGGACTCGAAGCCATCAGAATTTTACTTGCCTTTGCATGCTCCCTTAGAATAAAGCTGTATCAAATGGTTGTCAAAAGTGCTTTCTTGAATGGTTTGATCAAAGAAGAAGTCTATGTTGAGCAGTTCTCTGGCTTTGAGAATTCTAACAATGCAGATTTTGTATATAAGCTAGACATGGTGCTTTATGGACTTAAGCAAGCACCAAGAGCTTGGTATGAGAGATTAAGCTCGTTCCTCATTGAAAAAGGGTACACACGAGGTAAGGTAGATCAAACACTTTTCACCAAGAAGCAAGGTAAGAACATCTTGATTGTTCAAATTTATGTTGATGACATTGTGTTTGGTTCTACAAAATCTGAAATGTATGAGGAATTTGTTAACCTCATGACTAACGAATTTGAGATGAGCCTAATGGGAGAACTTCAATTCTTTCTCGGTTTGCAGGTCAACCAAGGAGAAGATGGGTGCTTCATAAATCAATCCAAATACATCAAGGAGTTGCTAAAAAAATTTGACATGGCAAACAGCAAAATCATTGCAACTCCTATGAGCACCACAACATCACTGGATTCGGATGAAAATGGTAAACTAGTGGATGCAAGGATCTATAGAGGTATGATTGGCTCTTTGCTTTATTTGATTGCATCCAGACCAGATATCCAGTTTAGTGTATGTCTTTGTGCTAGATTTCAAGCTAGTCTTAGAGAATCCCATTTGACTGCCGTCAAACGTATCCTTCGATATCTAGCCGGCACTCAAGATTTGGGATTGTGGTATCCGTCATCATGTGATTTAACTCTTATATCTTATTCTGATGCGGATTACGCTGGATGCAAGCTGGATCGTAAGAGTACTAGTGGCTATTGTCAGTTTCTAGGCGGGTGTCTAGTTTCTTGGGCTTTCAAGAAACAACACTTGGTTGCCCTCTCAACCGCGGAGGCAGAATATGTTGCTGCGGGGAGCTGTGGCACCCAAGTGTTGTGGATTAAACACCAACTCTAAGACTACTTGGTGGATCTTGGTTGTGTCCCGATTCTGTGTGATAACACTAGTGCTATCAACCTTGCAAAAAATCCAGTTCAGCACTCTAGGACTAAACATATTGAGATTAGGCATCACTTCATTAGAGACGAGGTCAGTAAGAAAAATTTTGAACTGCATTTTGTTGACACTCTAAATCAAATTGCTGATATTTTCACCAAGCCCTTGTGTAATGACAGGTTTTCCACACTCAGAAGGGAGCTTGGTCTTTGTCGACCTATGGCCAATAAGAATTTGAATTGATGATCATGTTCAATTAGTTGTGTGTTTTGCATTCGTGCATTGTTTATATGTCAATATGTCTGTTTGCATATGGTGTCGCATTGCATGTAGTTGCATAATAAAGTTGAATTTATGTTCACAATACATTGCATGGTTTGTGTCACATCATTCTTGCATGGCAATGGTATATCAAATGTTGATGTATATAAGGGCCATTAAGGGGGAGTTGTCCTTGTGTCAATGTCGCATATATCAAATTCTTGCATTGCATGTCACATCATTCTTGTCACGAAGCACTCAATATGCGTGAAGTTTCACCTCCGCCCAGTACCATGTGTCAATGTCGCATATAGGCGATATAGTAAGGGGGAGTTGTCCTTGTGCAACATTCTGGTATATGTTTCATCTTCATTCTGTTACATTTAATAAGTGTACAACCATGTGTTGGGTCATGTATCTCATGTCTGCCAAATTCATGTCAACCCCTGCATGTTTCATGTCATTCTCCTCTTGACCGCCATCATTACACTTGCTTGCAAACATCACTCCTTCGCGCATCCATTGCATATCCTTAGGGGGAGTTTTGTTGATTCTCTTAACCTCTTGCAATCTGCACTTCAGTGGCTTACAGTTTGAAAATATGAGATCATGAGGCTGACGAACATATGGTGTAAGAGCTCTCTATTATGTGCCTTTATGATTGTTCATTCAATAAAAATGGTTCAGATTTAATGATTTCCTTGAAGTTCTGAAATATTCGTTTTGAAATCATCTATGTTCTGTGGTTTTAATAGACCTTAACTAGAGATTGCATATTGTGTTTTGCATGACTATCCTGATATCTGAAAATCCAAACGTCTTAACAACTTTGGTGATACTCTAGAGCTTAGTATTGTTTCTACACATCTTGATGAGCTGGAATTTTTGCAAAATCAATTTGACAGAGCAATGATATTGTTGTACGGAGAAACATGTGATGTCATCAAATCAAGTGACAAATGATATGTCATGATGTGCCCCTGTTATCTCTGTCTTAATTATATTTGGACTCAAGGTAGAGCACTGGCATAATTGCTGAGAAACATATCTTCTCATCAAAGAAATGAGATCGGATATGTCATGACGTGATTTTGTTAACTCTGTTCCTCCTGAAGCATGACAGCTAGTCTTGCCAAATACCTAGGGATACTGGCGTCTAAATAACGTGTATTCTTACGGCTAGGGGGCATGTACTAGATTTGATTGCTCGTAAAATATGAGTCATGTGCCTTCTAATTCAAAAGATATTGCAAATCAACGTTGTTTAACTTATCACATTCCATGCTCTAGTCATGATTGTTTAGCCTCAATACTAGTTTTTGTGTTATTCCCTTTGTAGTTCTTGAATATGGATATATAAGACAAGGGAAGGTTAAACACTGTCATGATATGTATTTTTGGTTCATTTCTATTAAATCTTAGATGTAGTTGCTTTTCGAACTCTATTGATGAACTCGGACTTCATTAGCTTTGAATCATATATGTATATAGTTCGCGGCATGATTTCAATGCATATAATGGCTTGCTCTTCACTCCTTTCAGCTCTGGTCTCACTGAACTTTCACTCTATCACTCCTTTTTGTTGTTGGCAAAGGGGGAGAACGTCTTGTTGTGAGTCCTTGTTGTGGACATGGGAGAGTCAAAGAGGGGGATGATGTCTTGCTGCCTTTATGTGTTGTCAAAGGGGGAGAGAAGGGGAGAGATGTGCATTGCATTCACATGTAGTGGGTTTGTGCATAGCATTCACATGTAGCATTCACATGTTTTGATCCTCCATGTATACATATCCACTTTCACATGTTTCACCATCATGGATCTTGAGCTGCACCGGTTGCATATATCATAAATTTTGCCATATTGCATATTTCTGCCATATAATGACTCACAGTGTTGCCATCATCAAAAAGGGGGAGAATGTTGTGCCCCTATGGTCATTTAAGTTCACTTGGGTAATTCGATATCATCCTACGGTCACGATATCATCCTACGGTCATTTGAGTTCTGTGGTATTCTTGGTTTTGATAATGGCTAAACACTATTAGTCATTGATATTTCCCATTCTCATGTGACTGACATACATGATGGTTTGATCATGACAGGTACACTATTACATGGAAAAGAAATTCAGTGGAGTCGGCAAAAGTGAAAGCTCGTGGATCGCGCCCAAGCAAGGATGCGAAAACAAGCACAAGTCGACATGTGATATTCGGCTTGTCACACATCCAAGGTCAATGCACAAAGAAATATAGCCAAGAGAATCCAAGGTCAGAAACACAATTGATGCCTTTTAGACTATCAAGGGCGATGTCACAAACATGTACGGGCTGTTAAAGAAGTCGAGCGACGGAGCTAAGGAGGTTCATGGACCGACCCGGGCAAGAAAGGGCTCTGCCCAGCTGGCGGTCGACCGCCAGCACAGGGGCGGTCGACCGCCCCAGCCAGAGCCTCCCCGACTGCAGGTCTTTCAGCTGCAGGTCGACCGCCAGCCAGTGGCGGTCGACCGGAAATCCCAGGGACTAATATTCTACAGCGATTCTCAGTAGCGGTCGACCGCCACGAGCTGCAGGTCGACCGCCAGCCCCGAGCCTTCAATGTTGACTTTGTTTCCAACTTCGAAAAGGGCCATTCAACATGGATTTGTTTAATCTAAAAGTCACCTAAACATCTATGATTTGTGGATCTGGTCTAGGGGGTGTCCAAGGACCATTCCAAGGGTTATAAAACCAACACATGAGGGGTTAGAAACCTTAATGCTTCAAGGCTTCAAGGGAGATCAAGAGAGGCCATTTTCGAGGTACTGTAGCACCTCCGTGAACAGTACTTTGGGCTGGAGTTCTTCATCCATCCAAGGTGTTTCAAGGTGAGATCTGAAGCAAGCAACCTCCACCAAAGCTAGAAGCACTCAAAGATAAGAAGGGTGATCAAAAAGAGCTACAAGGAAGGAGTTCCAAGAAAGAAATCAAGCTACTCCGGGAAGAAGTTTTTCATCAAATCTTCAAGTGATTGAAGCTACTTCAAGAGCAAATCAACTCCAAGCCAAGTGAAGAAAAAGCTGCAATCATCTTCCTCTTCCTCATCTCAAGGTGATCCATAGAAGCTGCAAGGGTGTGTTCAAGGGAGAGAAGGTCGAGTTACTGTAGCTGTGAACAATACTCCGTGAAGAAGTTCCTCATCATATCTCCAAGTGATTCAAACTACTTCAAGAGGAGATCAACTCCAAGCCAAGTGAAGCATCAGATTCAAGTTCCAGCAATCTCAGACAAGATCCTTTCTGTTTGAACATATTTCATATCTTGTTTGAGTATTTTCATATTTGTTCTTTTCCATTTCATTCAAACATTTGGAACTGAAGATCGTCCCTACCGGTGGTTAGTAGGAAGGCAATCGGAAGCTGTCTGATCTGCGGTGTTGACGTCGCTACCGGCGGTTAGTAGGAAGACAATCGGTGGTCTTTCCGATTTGCGGTTCAGTGCGTGACACTAGTGAAGCCTCACCGGATTTGGTGAGGGGTGGACGTAGGACTGGGGATTCAGTCCGAACCACCTTAAAATCTCGTGTGTTGTGGTTTGCTTGTGCGATTGCTTTGTGTTAGATGCATGCTTAGGTTCAATATCTATATTGCATAATCATCTTGTTAAGCAAATCACTGTGTTCTTCGTTTAACTAGTTATATTCCGCTGCTATTATCATTATGTAGCTATATAGAGGGTTGTATTGCGAAAAGAGGGGTAGATCTATTCACCCATCCCCTCTAGATCCGCTGTCCACTACACAACAGGGTCAACACTCACGAAATTATCCCGTATAGGTAAAGCTTTCGCACAGCTTTGATAACGCGTTAACCCGGGGTTATCCCAGAGTGAACCCTGTTGTAGACTCGGAAATGCTTTGACGAGCCAGAGCACCTAACATGGTTATATTGTGAGTTAACCCAGGGTTACCCCTGGGTCAGCTGTCCCACCTCCTCATGTAGGTTAAGAACTCGGTGAATTAATCTCCCCCCACCATTGGTTCTCAAAGCAAAAATGGGCTAAGTTTGGCGGTAATATAGCCCTATTGGGTTAATCTGCTGAAATGCTAACCTTAATAAAGTTGTGCGTACGGGGTCAGAGAGAGAGAGAGAGAGCCAATTAATTAATAATCAAGTTGTACGTTGTTGGAGGGACTTCGGTCGACGTACTCATGCAGATCTACGTACGATCGAGGGGAGGGGCGAATAATTAATTATTAAGGCAGTCATTATTAGTAATAAGAAAAGTATAACGCACGGGAAGGGATGAATTATGACTCACCGATTAGATATTGGTCGACAGTAGATAATCATGTGTTTGGCTTGCAGCTGTTAACGGTGACACCGACCGAGGCACCCATCATGTTTCCGGTGCAACGGGGTTGCTAGGTAGGGTTTCTCACGGGTGCATGTTTTGGATGGGGTACGTACGATAATAGGCTTTTTTGTTTATCATAAAGAGAAGAAAAGGTTAATTAAGGGTGATTATATATAATAGACATTGTGACACATCAAGGTGAAAGAAGAACTCTTTTAGGGTTACGGACATCAAGATTGAACAAGGTTCAGAAAAGATACACTTGTTATAAGAGATAAGGTGACACTTTAAAAGATAGGGTTATGTATTTAATTAAAACTTATTATAAAAGATAAGGTTAAAGACATAATAAAAAATAACAATTTTTAAATCACATGGCCTATTCAGGTGACACTTTTAAAAAGAATGTTAAACACGTCTTGTCACATCAGTTTTTTCCAAAGCGGGACCCGTTCACCCCTTCCCCTTTTGAAAAAGCTGAGAGTTTGACTCATGGTCTCGGTCGTCAGACACGAGTTTCCCCAATTACATATCCCCCGTGAAAAAATAAAAGCATATTATTTATCAGTTTTTTCCCCATCGCAGCCATTGTCATCATTTTCATCATCCATTATCATCTGACATGTAGCCGACACATCCACGCCATCGTCGTCGACTTGTTATCATTACACACAGTACCGTTGCTTTACGAAAGCAGGTCTCGAGCCAACCCAACCCCCCCTCCTCATCCCCGCATTTATTAGTACCAGACCGACACATCAAAATCGCAACGTGTTCTTACGTTATTCTGATTGAAGCCATGCATACACGTATGGGGTCTCCATTCCTTTTCTTCACATCAGACTGCTTTATCAGTTCCATATTAACCGGATGGCATTACAATCATGGTTTAATAATTCGATCATACCTGTCATATAAATATTTTTTTAGTACGATAAGATATGACTCTGGATCATATCGTATCTAAATATATTAATTATATAATAAATATTTGTTATAATAATTTATTCGTTAAAATGATTTATAAGTTTGTTGATCAGCGAGTGACATTCGTGATCAGCTCGAGATTTAGAGTTTGAATTTTAGAATCTACTTTTATTTTGGCATCTTTTTAAAGTAAAAAAAATAAAAATTTAAAAGAAAAACGTGCAATTATTACGATTCAAACCCGAGTGAACACGAAGAAAGACACCCCCAACTAATTTACCTATCAATATATGTTAAATATAAAATAAAATATATAATATTAAAATAAATATAAATACCGTACTAGTTACATACCATGCAACTAATTGATTAAGATCTAACTATTGAATTTCATTCCAATGGAAATCTGATTGTTGGAATCACGTTTGATCAAGATCCGAATGTGGAATTTAATTTCGATCAAAATATAACGGCTAGATTTAAGTTTGATAAAGATTTGACTGTTGGATTTACTTTCGATCGAAATCTGACCATTGCATCCAAGTTTAAATATGATCTCATTGTTGAATTTACTCCCGATTGAAATCTTATATAGTTGGATTTAAGTTTGATTGAGATCTAATTGTTAGATTTAAGTTTGATCAAGATATGACTGTTGGATTTAAGTTTGATCAAAATTTGAATGTTAAATTTGATCTCGATATTCAAGATTAGACAGTTAGATTTGAATTTTTGATAATTTAGATTTATTTTTGATCAAAATCAGATTGTTAGATTTAAATTAATCCGATCATGATCTTCTGATTGTTAGACTTACTCCCGATCGAAATACAATCATTAGATTTAAGTTTGACCGCTGTCCAATCGTTAGATTTGTTGTTGATCAAATCTGACCTTTGAGTTTAAAATTGACTCATAGATTCATCAGCGACAAATTTGTGACGAGAACTGTAGGTCGCTGACGGAGCTTTCCACTGTAGCGTGAGAACATAGAAGAGTGTATGGCACGAGGAAGGTTAGTCCAAGTAAAGGAGTGGTGCACTGGATGGAGGATGCATGGCTCTAAGGTTGCAACTGCTGCATCCTTGGTATTGATGTCCATGATTTGCAGAAAAAACTCTGTAATGATATGTCATAATTAAATCTGGTATCGGATTCTTGTTGCATGTATTGATCTTGTGTAATTTTATTTGTGATTAAAAAATTTTGTAATGTCACGGAATACATCAAGTGGAGATCGGCAGAATCTGATCGATCTTGTGTAATATATGCCGCCGTCAGAGGAGATCGGTAGAATCTCTCTCTCTCTCTCTCTCTCTCTCTCTCTCTCTCTCTCTCTTCCCGAGCCCCCCATTTCCACATCTCTCTCCATTCGCCTCCATCTTTCTCTCCCTCCGCAATCGATCTCTCTCTCTCTCTCACACACACACACACACGTACGCACACACATATTAAACATAGAGCATCTCACAAAATCGAATATCTTGGGCCATGTTAAAGTAAAAAAAGCATAAAAATAGATAAAATAACATCACTTAAATTTAATCAGATTATTTTTAATCTCAAAACAAAACGGTGCTAAAGAGATGTCGTCCTTCCCATCTCTCTCTCTCTACTTTCTGCATCTCTCTCTCTCCTCCCTTCGGTCCCAACCATGGTCTGTCTGCCCACATGTACAGACCCCTGACGGAGAGAACCACCCCCATGTGTCACCTCCTCTCTCTCTCTCTCTCTCACACACACAAACACACGTACTAAACATAGAGGATCCCACAAAATCGAATATCTTATACAGCAAGATATCCTTAAAAAATCTTAGAGAGGTACAGGTTAAACAGAATAACAGTTCAGGGGCTAGGAGTAAATTCATGTGATTCTCATTTATGTGGTTCACGTGAACCGAGTGATCCTCCTTTATTATGTATGATATGACAGATGTCAGCTCTTAACCTTTTTTATTATTATATTAACCTCACATTACTCTCATGTCAGGTTTCATTCCCTTCACGAAGGTTACGTCCTTCTCGACGGATGGGAGGCCACCCCCTTATATATATATATATATATATATATATGCTACCTACGTGGGACATAATTCTCTACCCCCGTACCCTTTTATTATCTGACACACGTCGGTGCATTAACCCTCTCTTCTATTTGACCAGGTCCTTCACCCTCCCTTTTTTATGGATTTTTTACATATTAGTCCCTATAAATTTAGTAAATTATCGATTAATCTCTCCATTCTGAGTATTATTTTAATAGTCTCTATAATCTTAATCGTTACATATTTAAATCCCTACCGTTCATTCAGTTAACTAAATTATAGTTACCTTATACTGAAGGTAATGAAAATACTAACTTACCCCTAGGTTAAGTGTGAGAGTGTGAGAGAGAGATAGAGAGAGGGGTGCCTCCCCCCTCCCCAGCCCTCCGGCTCCCTTTGGCCACCCTCCCCACTCCACCTCTCCCTCCGGCCTCCCTCCCCCCCTCCCGACCTCCCCTCCCCTGCTACCTCCCCCCTCCCGAGTCCTCCGGCCCCCGGCCTCCTCCTCCCGACCTCCCCCTCCCGGCCTCTCTCCCCTCCAACTACGGCCGCCTCCCCGTCATCCTCTTCCCCCTCCCTAGACTCCTCGCCGCCGTTGTTGATCCCCCTCCCTAGACTCCTCCCTGCTGTAGTACCGCCGCCGTACGGAGAGGAGGCCCAGAAGCGGTCGGGCAGGCAGGTCGCTCGGTTAGGGGCAGGCGGTGGTCGGAGGGGAAGGCCGGCGACGGGGGGTGGTGTCCGGCGGTGGTGCAGAGGTGGTGGGAGAGGGAGGCATCGGCCGGGCTCGCCGTGGTGGAGGTGGTCGGAGGTGTGTGGAGGTGGTGAGGGTGGCAGGGGGGCTGCCGCGGTGGCGTGTGCGACGTGGTGTTAGAGGAGGAGAAGGCTGCCGGGGGCGGGTTGGTGGCTACGTGGCCACGACCGGTGGCGGAGTGGAGGCCGGAGGGGAGGCTGCGGGGTGGTAGCAGGAAGAGGAGAGGCGGGCGTTCAGCGACGTGGTGTGGGGTGAGAGAGAGGGAGAACGAGAGAGGGTGAGGGTGGGGAGTTGGCCGGCGACGTGGGGAGAGGGGCGACGATGAGGGAGGTCGGCGGCGAATGGGGGGTGCAGGTGGAGGGGCGATTGCGGGTGTGGCACAGGGAGGCCGTGGGCGCGGTGGAGGGGCGGTTGCGGGTGTGGCACAGGGAGGCCGTGGGCGCGGTGGAGTGGCCGTTCGCGAAGGGGAGGGGAGTAGGGCAATCGCAGCGAGGAGGTGCAGGGGTGTGGGGAGGTGCAGGTGTAGGGGTGTGGGGATAGGTCGACCTCTCCATCAAGGAGCGTCGACACCACGGACAATCCAGCAAGCAACACCTTCTATCTGGCCATGAAAGGTCGACCTCTCTATTAGGAGGTGTCGACACCTCACAAGGGTCCTTCAACAAAACAGTATTCAAGCATAAACATCCAATTGTTTCAACAGAAATGAACCAAAATTACTATAGAAGACATTTTGATCGAAAGTGAGATTCCAGAGAGAAAGGGATAGCAGAGGTAGGGGGACGCCTCTTGCGTCCCCCCCTCCGAGCAGCCGGTTCCCACTATTGGAGGGCGCGCGTCTGGTCGCCTGTGTGGGCTGAAGATGATGATGAGTGGGAAGAGCAGCAAGTATCCATTCACGGCATCTCAATGGCAAGAGCTGGAACACCGAGCCCTCATCTTCAAGTACATGGCCTCTGGCACACCCGTCCCCGATGATCTCCTCCTCCCATTCAAGGGGAGTTTCTATCAGTTGGATTCCATCTCAAGTCATTTCTGGATGTCATTTCTGGATGTCACCTCTAGGGAATTCAATTTAGATGTCATTTCTGGATGCATCCTTTGTGCACCATATAAGACCCTTCTGCCGGTTCACTACCAACTTTTCCTTCTTTATGAAAATTTTCATGGCTCTCCCAACATGATCACCGATCCAAGAATTACTCTGAGGAAGTGAATCAATTATGCTATAGACATGATCAGGTGTGTCTTCAAGAGGTTGGTAGCCATCTAAAGGGAAGCTTGTCAGATCAATGATTGTCCTCTCCTAGTCATCAGATATTACATTAACTTGTGCATTAATTTCTTACAGTGACTGAATATAACAGTTTAGTGTTTTTGTTGGAAACCTGCAACAATCTTTCCCTAAGTCTCTCATTTTATGTTCTTAAAATTGTAGGAGGTGTTTTACCCACTAAATCCTTCACACGTCTAGAATGGAGTTCTTGCTGCCAGATAGCAAGCTCTTGCTTTATCCATTTTGATTTTCAACAAGTTTAGAAACCAAGTCTGATCATCAACTTTTCTTGTATGTATTAGTTCAGACCGAATCGCAATTCTTGAGCATGAATACTTCATGGACAAGCTGTCACTTCCTTTGTCATCATTTTTTTTGTTTTGGTTTCCTCTCTTTTTTTTGTAAGAATGGTTAGCCTGTCGTAAACTGTGGGCCAGGCTGCAGGCAACTGAGAGGGTGTCGACACTCCCCAGCCAGCACTCCAAAAATTGAGTTCCACTTTTTTCTGGGTGTTGATTGTTCTGTGGTTTGTTTGTTTTTTGTCCACCTCATATGGTTTTCTTTACCTCCCTTCTTTTTAATGAAGAACCGATCCCCAGGGAAGAAGGGGTCGACCCCTACACCCCCAAAATTGGGCAGTTACTGAAGACAGAAGTCCATAGAAGGGGGAATGACAAATTCTAATAGGGTTCAGATTTCTGATTTCTTTTTGTATGAGCACCGGTTCCTCATGTATCTTTTCCTCCTTTGATTGATTCATTGATTCATCATTTCATCATTTTGTCATCTCCCACTGTGGTCGCCACTCTGTGGCAATTCCTTCTCAGTGGGTTTGGACTTTTTCTTTCGGTTACTTATCTCATCACATAGACTAGCAACCTGGGAGCAGAAGGCTGATATCCGGGTGCCTAGTTCATCAATTTCAGACATGGAGAGAATAACAAGGGCCGATTTATCGTGTTGGGTGTGATGGCAAGGGCCGGTGGTGGGTCGTCTGTAAGTTGGGGCAGTCCGTCTGCGGTGATTACATGTCTGAAATGGGGCATGATGGCAAGGGTCGATTTGGAAGGGTTACATGGCCTGCAATGCAAAGTATAGAACTTGCAGAAACTAATGCGTGAGAGAAGGGAAAAAGATTTCCACTTTTAAAATCGAAAATAGACGTGAAAAAGCACACATGGGGCAGTGCGTCTGCGACAGGGCTCTGTGGTGGCCGGTGGGGCTTCGGGGGTGGGGCGTCTGCGTCGACCGGTGGGGCGTCTGCAGCTGGGGCAGTCCTCTTGAGGCCATGCGGTGGGGCGTCTGTGGCAGCCGGTGGGGGCAGTCCGCAGATTACAATGGCGGTGGAGCGTCTTCGACTGCGTATGGGGGCGGTGGGGTGTGCGGTGACAGGCGGTGGGGTGAAGGGTTTCACAGGGAGAGAGTTATGATAAGGGTAGTTTAGGATTTTCAATTTTTTTTAACGGAATGATGGAATATTCCATCGAATATCCAACTGTTTTAACGTCGATGAACTACATGGGCCTTTCTGCTAGAGTTACATGATTTTAAGGGCTTTTTAAATAATAGTGAGATTTTAGGTAATAAAAAATAATTTGTCATATTTGTAGGGACTAATATGCAAAAAACCCTTTTTTATTATTTACTTATGTGTTTCTTGTGAGAAGAGAAGGTTGACCTCCCTTTTTCTTCCTACGGTGCCAAGGCACCTTACCCGGATGCCACCGATGGAGGCAACAGCGCCGTGGTGGTGAAGGCCCAGCGGTGTTGCAGCAGCGGTGAGCAGTGACTGAGGGCCGGCAGTGGCCGCGTGTGGAGTGAGCCGCAGCGGCGTGCGAGGGCGGCAACGGGTCACGACAGCGATGTCGATGGAGTTGGCGGTCGCAGCAGGTGGCCGGTGGTGAGGGCGCAGCAGCAGCTCTTAGCGGCGGCGATGGAGCTCCTGGGCGGCTCTGGTGGGCAGTGGCAGGGTCTCCGTCGACCCCTGACACAGCGGCGGTGAGGGAGGCCGGAGGCGAGGGGGTTCTGGCGACAGCAACAGATGCAGCGGCGGCGAGATCTGGGCCCAGAGGGGCAGCGGTGGAGGAAGAGATGCAGACCGCCGGCGAGAGCATACCGCCGGTGTGAGCAATAGCGGCGGACCTACGTCGGCGGAAGCTCGGCGGAGGTGGAGGGAGCCGCAGCGGCTAAGGGCGGCAGCGGCGTGTGAGGGACATCAGCGGCAGACCGTGGCGGGGAAGACCGCGGCGGCGACGGTGGTGAGGAGCTGGAGGAGGATAGCAGCGGCAGCAGTAAGGCAGCGGCCACGATCAACCGCAGCAGACGGTAGCGGCTGGCGGGCGTGTGAGGTCGGCGGGGACGGCCGGCAAGGTCTGCAGTGGAGGCGGCAGTGGGCGGCGGCGTGAGGTAGTGGCCGACGGTGGCGACCGGGCGATGCTGCAGCGGTGGATGGGTGCGTGGGACTATAGCCGTGGTGTGGGGACGGTTTAGTGACTCCGGCGAGGTTGGTATGCTTCTCAGATCTCTCGATCTCTGTCTATCAGAATAGAGATCCCCGTTTTCTGAAGTAAAGACTCGAGCCAAATGAGCTCAGCTGTGTTGTTGGCAACGGACTTATATTCGGCTTCTGTCAGCCATGGAAGAATCCAGTCCAACCCTCGCGCTGGTGGTCGCCACGACCGTGGCCGTGGCCATGGACGGGCTCAAGGGCGCACTCCCAAGTGCCAGCTTTGCCGCCAATTCGGGCATCCTGCTCCCGAGTCCCGACTGCCCCGACCTCTCTTCCAAAGCTTCATCGACTGCAGCGGGCTCTCTTCCTTTTCCGGCGGCGACACCGGCTGCTTTGAACATCGGTGCTATGACTCCAAGGGCGTCCTCACTGAACCCCTCCACTGCCTCCGCTATGGCTCTCTGGTACCCAGATTCCGGTGCCTCGCATCATGTGACTCCAGATTACCACCAGCTTCACAACCCAATGCCTTACAATGGCTCGGATCAGGTTCTCATAGGCAAAGGCTCAGGTAAATATGCCAAACCAAGAGATGGTGGGGCCGTCACCTGAGGTGCCGCCATCGCAGTAGGCGCAGCTTCCGGCTAAGAAAGACAAACTATCGATTGTGTGTGTGTGAGAGAGAGAGAGACCGCCAGCGGCACCTCATGACTCATGACTCTTCGTGTGACTGCGCCTCCATTGACGGCGGCAACAGCGCCACCATCTGGGGATGACGTCTCCCGTCTCTTCGTGCGGCTGCGCCTCCAGCGACGACGACGACATCGGCACCATCTGGTATGTGAGTGGAGATTTGTAAGAATCTCTCTCTCTCTCTCTCTCTCTCTACATGTAACGAGTCAATCTCACTCTGATCCCAGATGTTGTCGCCGTTGCTGCGGTCGTTGGAGACGCAGCCACACGAAGAGACAGGAGGCGTCATCCCCAGATGGTGACGCTGTTGCCGCTACCGCCGTCGCTGGAGACGCAGTCACACGGAGAGGCAGGAGGCGGCATCCCAGATGGTGACGCTGTTATCAACATTAGGATTCTGAGATTAGATTTGTTGTAGATCGAGATGTGAAAGATTTAAGATTAATTCTTTTTAAAGTTTTGTTATGTAAATATTTTATTTAAATATATAATTATAAATGTAAATATTTTATTTAAAAGTTAATGTGTTATGATACGTGTGTGTAGTATGCTGATACGTGTAGATATATAGTCATATGCCAATTGTACCTATGGAATAAATAAGTTTCTCACGCGATACAATTGTGTATATTCGAGTTATCTTTGGATTACATGTTAATTACAGGATGCAATCTAATTTAGATATCTACGGTTGTGAGAATTATTTGTAATAATTTTTTGCGATGGTAATGCCCCCATTACCTACGACACGGGGTGTGTAAAATTTATCCATGATTAAAATGCATGCAATATAAATAGGGGGTCAACACTTACGAAATTATCCCGTATAGATAAGGCTTAATTTATAATTGGCATATTGATAAGATTGGTATTATTTAAGAGTTCTAACTTTTATATAGAATTCCAACTGTTTGATTTTAAATTAAGTTAGTTTGAAAAAGAATAGTTTGGATGCCGAGTTCAAATCGGATAATCTTATTTAGATTATATCACCTCTCACATGTCATCCTTAGCAATCCTTCTGGTCACTAGCTAAGTTAATAACTCGGTTGGACTCCATGCAAAATAATTCCTCCTTTCTTAATACGCCAGCATGCATGGGTGGCATCCAGATAGCATGCTTACATGGCGCCTAGGTGCCCTATACTATTCTCCAGCCCTAAACTCCGTCAGCCGTCAGCTTACGTCCCGAGGACGCCGACCTTCAACGATGCAATCCAGCAGATAGATTTCTCACAAGAAGGCACCCAGAAAAAAAACGGCTCGTCATGTTCCGTGAGGAATAACTCAGCATGTGATACCACCGTCCAGGGAGCAAGGCTTGTACTGGTCGCTCTCATGTAGCAGCACCGTGGGGGTTTGGAGGAGAATGAGAGAAAAAGTTTACCAAGAAGTCATTGCCAGACGGATGATACAACCTGTGGGGTGTGATGACACACTGAGAAACGCAAATAAACCAAGAAACAACATCTGTGACCTCCTGTACTCTGAGGCCTATATTGATTATTATCTAAATCTACTCCGTACAATATCTGTTTCTGTAAGTACATAGTCCTAATTAAACTTACACCATAGAAACAACAGATACATCTGCAAGAGTCCTAATTATTAAACCTGCCTAGCCTTTTATATGCATGGACGAAGACTCCTCCTCCTCACAGGGAACAGCAATCCAATCTGGGGGACAGCAGCAGTCCAATCTGGAGCCGGATTGTAGGCGCTGATTTGCTGGGCCACGCACATGTCGGTGTTGGGCTGCCCAAACTGAAAGGCCCATGCATGGACACGGGAACCTTGCCTGCTAATATTCCCCTGCATGCTCAAGGGTGCCGCCTGCACATTGAGCTCGGACCGAAGGAGAGAGAAGTGCACTGTGGGGTTAGCGGCTAGATATATATGTGGCCTCAATATTGTCACACCAAAGTATGGGACAGTAGTAGTAGAGACACCAATTTCTCTACGCAAAGACATAATCTGCAAAATTTTCACGGTTGCATTGCTACACCTTTGTACTCTGCTTCATTACTTGAGCGCGCAACAATGTCTGAGGTTCCCAAGGTGTTTCTTCGAGCCAACTCTTCACTGGAGTGTTGTCTGCTTCGCAGAGAATCCCTCGTTATCTGAGGTAAGGGTTCCATATTGTTAAACCGGGGAGATTTCAGAGGTTGTCCTTGGTGTTCTTGCATTTTAGTGTGAAGTCAAATGACTCCGAGGAAGAGAGCTCACTGTGAGGGGGAGGAGAGCTAAAGAAGTTAGATCAAAAAGCAAAGAACTTAAGGCTCTTCTCAGCCATCCCACGCCCACAGGGATAAATTTCATGAGTAGTAAGGTCCTCCGACTGCGAGCTATTGATTTTGATAATATTTCCTCTATGCTACCTACGATAATTGACATCATTGCAAGCCAGTCAAACCTAATTTCTTTCATATCAGACAATCGAAAGGTATATCATTCGTTGGTACTTCAATTTTACGAAAATATGGTAGTAAAAAATAACAAGGAAGTCACTACTGTCAATGATACCATAATGCATATTTCAGCACCAAATCTGGGAAAGGCGTTAAGATTACCATATGATGAGGGATACACAAATGACGACCTCATTATTGATGAAGAAGAAGTTTACACTATTATGACTGAAGAAGAATTAGGGGAAAGTTCATCAAGTGGGCTGAATGCAAACACATTTCCTCCCCTCCAAAGAATTCTTCACCACATGATGACTACCGTCTTACATCCAAGGGGAGGAGGGAGAGATAAAGTAAATGATGTTCAGAAGTTTCTCTTCTATTGCTTATTCAATTGAATTCAAGTTAATTTCCATGCTATCATGGTTCAGCTGATCACATCATGCAGAAAATATAAATCACGAACTCTCTCTTATGCTGCACCCCTCACTGCTTTATTCAAATATGTTCAACTGAAACTAGATGATGATGTCTTTGAAGAAATTAGAGATGCAGATTTTTACACAATTCACAGTATCTGTACCAACATGGGATATGAGGAAGATGACAATGGTCATCTTGTTAGGTCCAACAAACCAAACAGAGGGAAAGCTCTTGCAGATGAATTAGAAGAAGAAGAGTAGAAAGAAGATGACAACCAAGCTGAAAGTCAACAAGAATTGGAAGAAAATGCAGGCATGAGATTTTCTTCAGAGGATGTCCGGATGATTAACACAAGGATGGATGCACTAGACAATCGGATAAAGAATCAACTTGAGGAGACAATAGATTCTTTTGCCAAGGGTATGTGTCTGTTGGAATATTTGGACATAGTCCCCCGGGCAATAGTCCCGTATTGTTTAAATGAGTTGTGGTTCATGTGCTTATGACCCTGGCCCTTGTATCTCAACACCGCGGTTTTGTGGATTCAACATGGTATCAGAGCATGGTCTTGGCCCAACTCTATATATTTCTTATCTCACCACCTCCACCCAATTAATCTCCACGGCTCTTGACCGTGAGGGGGAGTGTTGGAATAGTCTCCCAGGCAATAGTCCCGTATTGGTTAAATCAGTTGTGGTTCATGTGCTTATGACCCTGGGTATGTGTATCTTAACACCGCGGTTTTGTGGATTCAACATGGTATCAGAGCGGGCCAAATGACCCAACTCCTCTTGTCACCTCCACCCGATTAATGTCCACGGCCCATCTTGACCGTGAGGGGGAGTGTTGGAATATTTGGGCATAGTCCCCCGGGCAATAGTCCCGTATTGTTTAAATGAGTTGGGGTTCATGTGCTTATGACCCTGGCCCTTGTATCTCAACACCGCGATTTTGTGGATTCAACATGGAAAGGATTTGAACCCTAGTCACTAGGTTGAAAGGCACATCACTTAAGCAACTACACTAGGTTTTGAGATACACAGGCCCAGGGTCAAGCACATGAACCACAACTGATTTAACCAATACGGGACTATTGCCCGGGAGACTATTCCAACAGTGTCGGATTTGAAACTTTATCATGACGATTATCTCCGATCATTTACTTCCCTTTCCGATTCCATTGACTCCATAAATCATACATTGGGGACTCAATCCGAGATGTTCTTGGAAATAGTGGGCTATATTCGTCGTCCTCCATCTCCACCTTCTCCCTGATCAGTCTAGCCTCAAATGCTCCTGACTGGAAGTACAATTGCTTATCCAGTCTTCCCCTATTTTTTGATGATGCCAAAGGGGGAGAGTTATCTATTTTATTATCTGAACTATTTATCTTGAGTCTTTCTATCTTTCAGGTGCTAGTTTCTACGGTCAGTATGGTATATCAAGGGTTGCATCTTCATGTTGCATTCATCATGCATTTTCGTTGGCTTATAATAAATTAAACTCTCGACTTCTGTTAATTCTCTCCCTTGAAGGTCGGCAAATGGTTGGACTGATGCCATTTTGATCAATCCACATATTTGGATATGATTCAATCTTAATTCGTTTTGAAATTTCATAGGTTGCGAAATTGTGTGCCCTCGCATGCCAATTGAAAACTTAAGTAATGTTAAACTTCAAAAATCAGTTTCTTGAATTTGTGTATAGATTGTGTCAGAATAATAGATGATTATTAGAGTTGTTTCTATTTGATGTTTTTGAAATACACATAATATTTTGTCATCATCAAAAAGGGGGAGATTGTTGAACCCCTAAGTCGATTGATTTTGTCTTAAGAGTTTTGATGATGACCAAATGCCATGTAGTCGATGATTGGCTTTTGAATGGTTGAATGGTACCCCTTGTGGTCGTGTGCTATGAATGAGTGGAGGATGACTTTACAATGAAATAACAACCTTGTGGCCTTTTGTTTATGCTAACACTTTCAAGATACTCTTGGTCATGCAGTTCTTAAGTCTTTTTCATTTTGAAGTCATGGGCCACCTTAGGTAAGTTACTTATTCCACTATGGAAAGCAATATTGACTCTATTTTATGTTGCGTTTGCAAGGTTAAGAATAATTTACTGATTAACAAGAATCAAGGAGAACACTGGTAATAATGTTTCAACTGTTGTCCTTGAATCAAAATAGTTTGAGTTTTTAGGTGTTGGCCCTTTCGGTGAAGGAGTCGACCCTCTCACTTGATACTCTGGAGGTAAGTCGACCCTAGGCAAATAGGGGGTCGATTCTTATTTCTCACCCATTCTGGATAGGCAAAAGAGTCGACTCCTATAAATCAGTGAGTCGACTTTTGTAAAGATCTCATTTTGAAAATTGAAAGGTGTCGACTCCCCCTTTGAAAGAGGTCGACTCCTGTAAAAACCATGTTCTGATTGGCCTATTCTATTTTGGATAGGGGTCGACCCCTCTCACAAAAGGAGTCGACCCCTTCCGGTGATCCCCTTTTCATACCACTTTTGAATCTGGATCGTACCCCTTCGAACCTTGTCCTTTCGGCCCAATAATGATTGTGTCCGAGGTTTCTCTTCTCCCAAAGGCCGTGCAACATTCTCCTTGTGATATAAATACTATGATTAGGGCGTTCATGTAGCAGGATTGAAGGCTAACATCTTTCATATGTTGTTTTCCTTGAAGGAACATGGGCAACTGCGAACTGGGCTCCCATACCTGATCAGAGCATTAAGAGAAGATGAATTGAGACAAAATATGTCATCCTCTTTGCGCATTCAACTTGCACGATCAAGCTCAAGTCTCGGAGTTCACATCTATATCACCCTCTGACTAAATCGAAGCACATCTGATCAAACATTTCAAGCGACTAGTTCGAGTGTAGTATTGGTGATAGAAAGGAAGATTCTCAACCGTCTAATTGAATTTACCTGCATATCCTAGCATCTCTTACACATTTCTAACCTAATATTGTAAATCCTTTTCATATACTATGAGATATACTTTGTGTGGGTGCTGCGATTTGTGCAGCAAGTGTGTGTGTGCTGTTGCGCCTTGCAACATGTGTTGTAGGCTGTGTGTTCACAGCGTGTGTGTGCACCAATTCACTCTATAGTGGATTACAATCCTCACACAATGAGTGGTGGACATAGGGCGCACTTCTGTGAACCCGAACCACCTAAAAAATTTTGTGTCTATTTTGATTGATCTGCTTGAGTCATTCGTTGTCGAGTGGGGTCTGTGAGTTAGTTGTGCGTTTTATTACTACTAGTCAAAAAAGCGTGCTTCGCACGTGTTTTTTTTGTAAAATTATTTACGAAAGTTACATACTACAGAGAAACATTTGCTGATTTGATATATTTTTGGATAAGCATTAAGTATTTTAATAAATATAAAGATCGGGTAGACAAGTATATTAAATTTGGTTATGTCATAAAATTCTCAATTATCTAAACGAATGTACGGTGAAGAAAATTAGTATTTTTTCTCTACTTTCTAGATGCATTGATGTCAACAATAAATTTATACTGGAACCTGAACTCATAATTTGAATACAAAGTTCCTCTAAATATTTTCGTGTTATTCTAGGTTGTTTTGACAGAATGTATTATAAGTATACATAATTTGTTGAAAAGAAACACTGGATGTGAGGTTGAATGCTTTGTGTGGGGACACGTGATAGCACCCATTATTCTTCACCAGTTTCTCAAAGATATCTGAAAATCCCGATGGTTTATCTGACTGTAGATCTGTCTCCACCCTACACAAACAAACACTGCATATCAGGTTACAATATAACTTTTAATGCCAAGCCTACAAATATCACAAAATTTTTAATGTCCAAAATCTCTCATTTACATGCTAAGTTAAAAAAGAGTAATACCAAATTAATTAATGCTCACATCTCCTAAGAGGGACATTGATGGTCTAGAATGAAAAATAAGTTTGCTCTTCCTGTCACTAACAATCTAAAGAAAAAATATGTCAAAACTGTAGACATATGACTTGATAGAGAATATTTCATCCATTGCATATTCTGGAGCCCATCGTTCTTGAATCCTCCCTCTAGATAATTTTTCCTATACAATGCCATAATTTTGGTGAATTTAAACAATACACAAAAAATTCTTTTGAACTCAAATATTTTCATAGGAAGAAAAATTGAATTGTGAAAACTACCATTCTTAGACTAAAATTCAATTATCCATTCTTAGACTAAATTTTAAGCTGCTGATTCATATTCAGACTAATCGTTTTAATGCTTAAAACTTTATAGTTGTTGATCCTTAAGACTTAAATTCAAGAATACTGAGGGTCTCTTTTTTAGTGTATTTTCATTTGTATGTATGGTACACCGCAGAATTTTCCAACATTATAGTTAAAAATTCACAAAACTAAATATTCAGTTCGTGATGTTAAAGTTAGCTTTTGTCACTACTATCTTCATCTTCTATACTAACTTCTACGAGTCATGTTTCATGAGATTTCTGTATAAGATTGAGATCATTCCTTTGTTGGTATTACATATAGATTGTCACTACATTGAACCAAATGACCATGAAACTAATCCAAAAATCCACAATCAAATTCCCAATTAAAAATAAAAGTGTTCATTAGATTTAAGGACTTTTCTATTCTTAATGTCTGGAAAAATTCTTAAACATGTGAATTGTACATCTAGCACCTGTCAATCATCAAGTCACATGTATTTGTTTCCTCATTCTTGAACTGTTCAATTGGCTTTGTGGGTTGTATATTTTTTCCCCTCGTCGTTAAGACTGAGTTCTCTTATCTTCGTATCTTTGATCTATTTAATATGCTATCCCAAACTGATATTTATAGCCTTTTCTATCTTGCAATTTTTTGTTTCAGCAACCATGAGTTACTCATTTTTGACAACCTAGCTCACATCATAAATCATCCTCCCATCATATCCTCTCCCTCTCTCTTCTAAATTATTTGATTTTGTTCTTGAAGACCCGTGTTGATATGTCTATTAGCATAGTATCCTATTGTATACTACACTTGAAATGTTGAGAGTAGACTTTTCTGATGCCATATTACACAAAATGTTCCGTTGGATCAATATTCTCATAACTTTTGGTTCAATTAATTCCTCATAGGCTTGTAAATTATGTGACCATAAATATGATTTTTTTTTTCAAAGAATCCTTCAAGGAAAACTTACAAGGTTAATCCCCAAGTTAAAGGGCACCCAAACAGTCATATGTTTAGATGATTGCTTTAAACAAAATCATTAATCCAAAAATCTGACACTAAAAGAGGTGAAAATTAAAAGCTTAATTAGGACAAACTAACACTAATTACTAACAAATTAAGGGATACATACGTAGTAAGAGCGAACCGAAGAAGGGACGTCTTCTCAAACATAATTAGTTGATGGGAGGGGGATAATTAGGTCCACGGGTGAGGCCACCCCGCTGCTCCATATTGTTTTGCTTTCATTCGTAGTTACAAAGAGGACTGTCGCATGCGGCTCTGTAAGTCTCACAAACAGCATCAACTTCCAAAACAAACCCAGTGGAAAATTAACCCGGTGGCTCCCAACTTAACCTAAACTGGCAGAAAAAAATGGA
The DNA here is from genome assembly GCA_022559845.1 of Amorphophallus konjac. Taxonomy (NCBI): domain Eukaryota; kingdom Viridiplantae; phylum Streptophyta; class Magnoliopsida; order Alismatales; family Araceae; genus Amorphophallus; species Amorphophallus konjac. The sequence continues at coordinate 113,496 of JAHNEJ010000791.1, forward strand.
CCATTTCTTTTAGAGTATATAGTATAGATAGATGTATATATATATGCTCGTCAAAAATCATTTACGTACGTACCAAACTATGTGATGGTGGTAGCTAGCTAGTTGCTTTGGTTGGAAGGGACAAGGCCGGGAGTGCAGAAGTTTGAATGATGTATATGCAATGACGTCTCCGATCGAAATCGGATAATTAAGTCGATCGATCGGTATATATATATATATATATACACACACACACTGCAACTCACCCACCACACCATGCACGTACGGTCACGAATGCATATATGCACACTCGAAAGAGATAACAGCTTCCACAGCAAACCCAGAGAAAATTAACCCGACGGCTCTCAACCTAACATAAACTGGCCAGTTATTTATAACCCACGAGATCGTTGTTTTCCTAGGTATTCCAATCTTCCACGGAGAAGTCAACCTTCTCATGTGTATTGTCAAGTGAGATTAATCAAGGTAAATTTAAACATAGGAGGAGTTTAAATATAGTATGATTATTCTCGTCATATAATCATTAATGTAATAAAAATTTGCATATCACATGAAGGTAATATAGTATGTATATACACACATACTGCAACTCACCCACCACACCATGCACGTACGGTCACGAATGCATATACACACTCGGCAGAGACAGCAGCTTCCACAACAAACCCAGGGATAATTATGCTTGTCGTATGTCTTGCACGCCTTGGTGAACAGCTTCTCGAACAGGTTGAGCAGCCTCTGCGCCATCACGTGCACCTCGTGGCCCTCCGAGTTGTAGAGGAGGGTGTTGTTGAATGTAAGCCTGACGTCCGCGGCAAACTGCATGGGCGACGAGTAGGCATTCTTCTCCAGCTGCGATTTGACGGTGCCAAGGTCCATGGGGCGCTTGACGATCTGGTGGTAGTCTTGGAGCGCCATACCGATCGCGCCCACGGGGGCGTTGAACACCCAGCCGTGCTTGTGCTTCATCAGCTTCATCAAGATCTGACCGCACTTCCTCATCAAGTCCACCAAGATCTTCTCGGACTCCGTCGCGGTGGCCTGCCGCTTCAGCTCTCGGGGAGAGGTCAAAGGCAGGGACCGCTTCGAGTGCTGCCTGTGCTTGTCGTCCGGCAGAAGAGGCGCTCCCAGGGCATCCCTTCCCGAGACGGACTCCATCCAACAAACCCAAGGAAAATTAACCCGGCAACTCTCAACCAATGTTATCAGAACCGGACCGGTGTCTGAACCGGACAATGAGCTGGTTCGGTTCGAACCGGTTTGACCGTTGGTTCGAACCGGTTTGAACCGTGATGTCATTATAATATTGATATATGGTCCGACCCGATTCTATAACCTAATACAATAAGAAATAACTCAAATAAGATATAATGATCAAAATAAATAAACATACATGTATATAGAGAATAACTTGTAACTACTTGTTGGAAATAGAGCCTTTGTGTTGATTCAAATATCTTCATTTATATGTTGGAAATAGAGTTTTTATGTTTAGTCCCATATTGGAAGTTAGAAAGACTTACTTAGCTTTATATGTTGGAGAGCATAGGATGTGGGCTTGAGTTGTGTGTCGAATTAAATGGTTTCATAGAATATAAGTAAATAATATATTTATTTATTTATTTGTGCCGGGCCGCGCCGGGCCGGGCCGGGCCGGGTTGGGTTGAGTTGAGTTGACGGGGGCGGGTACCGAACCATTTTTTATTTTTTTTATTTTTTTTTCGGGGGAATAGGCCCGAACCAGTTCAACGGTCGAACCGCGGTTCGGACGGTTCGGACGGTTTTTTGCCACTTGACCGGACCGGGCCTAATCGGACCGGTTCCTGGACGGGTTCAAGGTCGAACCGGTCCGACCGGCCGGTCCGGTTCGGTTCTGATAACACTGCTCTCAACCTAACAAAAACTGGCGGAACGATATCTCTGAACCGGCGGGAAAAAACCGGTCATTTCGTTTAGAGTTTATAGTATAGATAGTATAGATTGCATCGTATCATCGAATCGTGGTTTGCCTATGCTATCTCATGTGATCTCTTTTGCCTTGTGAGTGAGAGTATCTACCTATTGAGTCTTAATTTCAACAATCTTACTTTTGGGATGTTAAGAAAACTTTTTAAGGGAATCAATTCACATTTCCTCTCTTGATTGTCATTCGTCTGAGGATAACATATATCAGTACTGGTGAAAGAATCACCACCAACTTGACAAAGGACATGCTAATTAGAGACTGGGTCGTGGGTCTAAGCTAATTCTCTGATCTGAATAGATCAGGTTAAGAAGAGACCTTGGAGGACCAACCCATGGCTTCATACCTTGTTACAAAGTAACCATGCATTGTGCTGGTTAAATCACAAGATCTCCTTGTGACATTCGAGTGCTTGATTATTGTGATGGCTGCGAGAGATTTGCCCTCTTAGAACCTTTAACGTGAGGTAAGGGATGGATTATTCTACGTAATAAGTGGTTCAATCACAAGATCTCCAACGCGGGGCATGGCAAAATCTGCAATAAATAAGTGGAACAGGGAACTTGAATTTGGAAAGCTTCTTTTCACTCAATTTTGCCCATTTTATTTAGATGCATACTAGGCATGGAGATCACGTACGTACTTATTGCTCTCTGTCTCCCCCGTCACCCTAAAACACAGCTCAACAATTCTTGCTTTTTTTCTTTCTTTAAGGGCATGTTTGATAAAGGTGATTTTGATAACATAACTAAGGTAGAATAGAATGAGTTATTCTATCTATTTATCTTTAACTTAGTTTGATAGTATGGAGTTACCTGAGGTCGATTAAGGTTGAGACCCTTTATTTCATAATTAACTCATTCGATTCTTTCACATAGAATGAGTTAACTCTAGAGGAAGGGTAAACTATCAAACTCAAAAAGAGAAAATCTAAAGAATAATTCATTCGAACTCATCCCAGATAACATATTCTAACTTATTATTAAAGTTGTCCTAACATCATGAGTTGAGTTAGGATGACTTATTCGAGATCTGACGAGTTATTCTAATTTAATTCACCTTGACCTGATCGGAGTTGGATAGAGATTTAAGTAGATTTTCTCATTCTCGTACATTGAGTGGAATAACTCAATCGGAGTCAGATAAACATAAGGGGCGGATGAGTCACCTCGGATAGGCCACCCGTCTCTATTTTATTCCGTTGTCAAAGTAGTCCTAAATGATCCTTCTCTATCTTTCTACCCCATGACTCTCTGTAATTTTCTTCTTCCCCCGTCCACAATTTTTTTTCAATTATCTGCCAGGGTTGAAGTTAGGACCGGTGGTGGTGGTCTGCTGAGCGGAAAGACGTCGGGCCGGCGGGTGCCGGGATACCCGGGCTGCTCGTAAGGCCCAGGTCGATTGGAGAGCCGGTGCATGCCGCCGGTGCCTGGATCGTGGGCCAGAGCATGCATTGGGACCCTTATACCCAGCCAAGACTCGGAGGGAACGCCCTCCGGCTTCTGCTTCGACCGGGGCATCGACGGAGCCCGGCCAACTGGGGTAGGTGCCAGCGGCGGCAACTCTCCTTTCCTTGAGTGAGGTTCGCCAGAGAGACAGCCGGGCCTGGGAGACCCTCCCTCCGGAGGAGAATCCATGCATCGTCGACTTGCCAACGTTGGGGGCCGCCAGAACCATCCGCGGGCCGGGGGGGGGTTCCCTATCAGGGGGTGGGGGTTGCCCTCGGAGACGAAGCGCCACCCAAGCTTCCAGTTATTGCTGGACGCACCAGTGCTGGGAGGCCATGCGGGGAAGGTTCCGCTATCGCGGCGGCGCCCAGTGGGGTAAGTACTTGCGGATCTTCGTTACCTCACACACGTTGGAATTAAAGGTTTTATAAGGGGAAAATCTCTCTCAGGCTCTCAGCCATTATATATAATAATTAAGCATGCAAATATCACAAGGTGATCTTGCCATAAAACCAGCACCACGGTTGGTTGCTTTATAAAAGGGCGTGCAGCCACGGGTTGATCCCTCCAAGTTCCCTCCTCCTCCTCCTCCTCCTCCTCCTCCTCCTCCTTCTTTCATCCCTGTTTTATCTCCTTAATTAATACACTGCGTGCTCTTCTTCTTCAGTGGGAAATGAAGCCGGCCGTCCTCATCCTGTTTACTCTTCTATGCGCTCAGCTCCAGCAGCACCACATGGTTGCAGCAACAGCACCTTCCATCTCCATGTTCGTGAATGGCTGTCTGAGCACTTTATCGGGAAGGGTCATAGCAGCGGCATCGGTCGTCGTCGTAGCCCTGGTGGCTTTTACCATCGGTCTCTTCCTAGGCCTGCACTGGGACGACAACCTTGCTGGAAACTTCTCTGGTGGGTCTGGGGGGCATTCAGCGGGGAGGGAGGATGTGTTGTCATCCAGCGATTGATAGCTGCTAGCTGATGGCTTATCTTAGGGGACAGGAACCTTCTCTGCAGGCCGTCTGGGGGGCAATTATATTCATGAGCGGGGAGGGAGGATGTGTTTTCCATCCAGCGATTGATAGCTGATGGCTTATCTTAGGAGTCAAGAACATCTTTAATCGCACTTGCATATGCTACTATTCAAATTAATACGTTAAATCGCACTTCGGTTTTTCTGTTTGAGTGGCCATTCCGAAAGCTTTAGTCTTTGCAATATTGTTGATGGGTATGTCTAACGGATCGAATTGTTGATAGCCCCCCCGGCTCATTAATTAATTATATCGATTACAAAATTAAACTACATTTAAATAAATCATATCTTGTCAACGAAAACCATAATTACACATGCCGTCGTACGTACGTAGTGCAAGCATAATTAAGTAGAATATAGTACGTGATTACGGAACCTAATTAGTGGTAAAATAAATATAATGATGGGAGTGAACTTTCTGTTTCAATTCCACGAAATGGAAATCCATGCATCTTTCCGGGGCTCACTTTATCAATCATTATATATATATATATATATATATATATATATATATTGTGAAGCCTGATTAGTTGCATCTTCAATTTGATCAGAAAGGGCTATCAGTCAAGAATCCGAAGTTTATGTTTTGCATTCATGTGAAGGTGTTGTTTAGACGGTTGGCACACGAGTGATTATATAAATTTAATTAAATTGTGCAGCTAATAAAATATTCTCAGCTGAAGCTGTAGCAGTACTGGTTCTGTACTGTTAGATGTGTAAATACAAGTCAAATGATAAAAAAATTAATAGGCCTCTAAACATTCACGTAATTACAAGTGAAATGTCAAAAAATATATTAACACGCCTAAATGCTTGCATAATTACAGCTGAAATGTTAAAAGACTAAAAATATGTCTAAATGTACGTAGTCTCATGCACTGTAAAATGTGAAAAGAAAATTTAAGTAATTACACTGGAAATGTAAAAAAATAATGCATCTGAACATTTATGTAATTTCATGACAAATGTTCATAAATATTAATATGCATGTCTAAATATTCAAATAGAGGTAAACTCACTTTATGATAATAATTAAGGTTGAGATATATATGAGGGACAAATGAGTTAATTTATAGAGGTAAACTCACTTTGTATCCATGAGTACAACTAAGTCAAATAGAATATAAGAATAGGTAACCTCTTTTCTCCCAAACGAAAATCTCAGTAAATTATATTAATTAAAGTGAGGGGCAAACTAATTCAGGAGGTATAACCCTACTTTTGTCTGTACCTAGCTCTATCAAAGAGGGGCTCATCTCAGTGGGGTATTCTATTCTCAAATTTCATGAGGATATATAGATACAAAATACATTTCACTGAGTACTGTTTCTGAATTTTGCGCTTCTACTCACATCATTGTTCACTTGATTAATTCGTTCACACACATAATTGGAAACTTAACGGGAAACAAGAAAATAGTCGGCATAGCGTTCAAACTCGATATAATTATATTCTGGCCGATGGTACGTAATCGGGATTGTCTATCTATCTATCTATCTATCTATCTATCTATATATATATATATATATATATATATATATATAATCAAATGAACACATTATAAGGTGTTTGGAAATAATTTTTTTAAATTATTTTTATCTAAAAAATTATGTTATGTTAATTTTTGACTTAAATTTTAAATTTGATAGAAATTGACACTTTCTGTTTGGTAATAGTGTCATAATTTTTAAATTTTGTATAGATATATTTGACATATAATTTTTTATAATTAAAATAATACACACATCCACATAGATATACATTAAAAACAAATTATGGAGAGCCTTTTGAGAGTTGGAAATTAAAATGGGATAAACATTGAGCGGAAGAAGATTGAATAGAGAAGATTAAAAAAATTTAAAAAATAATTGTTTTTATTGCACAAATTGGATAAAAATCAAAACCCAAATCAACTTGTATGCATATCATCCAAAAATACTTTCATCTAATATTTCAAACAGAAATATTTGAATCATGCAAATATCTATTATTGTCAAAAACATGGCAGGGGACATGCTGGGGAAGGGAGACGCCAGCTAAGGGAGGGGGGACGCAGAGGGGAGGGAGAGGTCACGGTGGTAGGGGTAGGGATGGCGGCACGGAGACGCTACCCAGGGGAGGGGGGACGTGCAGGGGAGAGGTCACGGTGACAGGGGAGGGATGGCGGCAGGGAGACGCTGGCCAAGGGGAGGGGGGCGCGCACAGGAGGGAGAAGTCACGACAGGATGCAGGCCAGGGGAGGGGGGACGCGCAGACCGGGGGAGGGGGGGACGCGCATGCGGGACGTGCAAGATGGGGGAGGGGGATGTTATGCGTAGGCCGGGGGAGGGGTCACGGTGGGACGCGCAGGCCGGGAAGGGGGGACAAGCAGGGGAGGGAGAGGTCACGGCCGCAGGAGGGGAGGGAGATGCCGGTCAGGGAGGATGAGGCAGAACGACATGCCTTCGTGCAGAAGTTCCTCTAGAGGGAGACGTGCGACGAAAGAACTTGCGATCTCAAAAAAAAAATTAGTGGAGAGTTATTATTATTTAGAAATAGATTGTAGCAGGGTGAGATTCTTTCCCTAAATTTTAAGAAAGGAACACCAAACAGGATTAGATATGTCTCTTACACCTATTTTTAAATTTGAGAGAAAAAAAGAAAAAATAATAACCAAACACCCTATTAATTTCTTTTTGAGATTAAAATATAATGTGCTTATATTAGTGGAGTCCCCTCCATTCAACACCTTAAGATTTTGAGTTGGATAATCCAATCCAATAAACTTTAATATGATATCAGAGTTCATGACAAGTATGATTGAGCTGGAGGAGAAAACCCTCCTCGCCCAACAATGGCTCATCTCGGCCAACCCAACTATGAGGCCCACCTCTGGAGTCATCTCCAATCGGTGACATCTCAGCACGCGGCCTGTCACGACCTGCCAATGTAGATACCTAATTTTGGATATCCTACAAATTACAATTCTATCTTCGTAAGTGTGACACTATTTTTTTTCCTGATGCTTAGACTCTCGAGTTCATATGCAGCCTTACTGTTGTATGTTCTTGCTTAAACTAACCATGCATTTAATTGACTTGTTCCTCTAAAACAAGTGCAGAGTCACCTCCGGTAGGTCACTCACCCCTATTCTGTTCCATTATATCAAAACGACCCTAAATGATCCTTCTCTATCTTTCTAGCTCTCGCCTCTCAGTAATTCTCTTCTTTCCCCTTGCACATATATATATATTTTTTAATTATCTGCCTGGGTTGAAGTCAGGTCCAGCGGTGGTGGTGGGGTGGGGCTGTCTTCCCCGGCCCACTCTCTCTGCTGAGCGGAAAGACGTCGGGCCGGCGGGTGCCGGGATACCCGGGCTGGTCGTAAGGCACAGGTCGATTGGAGAGCCGGTGCATGCCGCCGGTGCCTGGATCGTGGGCCAGAGCAATGCTCCTGTGGACTTGTGCTTCGACCGGGGCATTCACTGCCAAGACTCGGAGGGAGCGCCCTCCGGCTTCTGCTTCGACCGGGGCATCAACGGAGCCTGGCCAACTGGGGTAGGTGCCAACGGCGGCAACTCTCCTTTCCTTGCGTGAGGTTCACCAGAGAGACAGCCGGGCCTGGGAGACCCTCCCTCTAGAGGAGAATCCATGCATCGTCGACTTGCCAACGTTGGGGGCCGCCAGAACCATCCGCGGGCCGGGGAGGGGGGGGGGGTTTCCTTATCTGGGGTGGGGGTTGCCCTCGGAGACGAAGCGCCACCCAAGCTTCCAGTTATTGCTGGACGCACCAGTGCTGGGAGACCATGCGGGGAAGGCTCCGCTATCGCGGCGGCGCCCAGTGGGGAAACTTGCGGATCTTCGCTACCTCACACACGTTGGAATTAAAGGTTTTATATGGGGAAAATCTCTCTCAGCCATTATATGTAATAATTAAGCATGCAAATATCACGAGGTGATCTTGTGATAAAACCAGCACCACGGTTGGTTACTTTATAAAAGGGCGTGCAGCTTGCACGGGGTTGATCCCTTCAAGTTCCCTCCTCCTCCTCCTCCTCCTCCTCCTCCTCCTCCTCCTCCTTTCATCCCTGTTTTATCTCCTTAATTCAGTGTCTGCTGCTTCCTTTGAGGTAGCTTAAAGTAGCTAGGTTCGGCTTGGAGGCTTCTGCGTGCTCTTCTTCTTCAGTGGGAAATGAAGCCGGCCGTCCTCATCCTGCTTACTCTTCTTCTATGCGCTCAGCTGCAGCAGCACCACATGGTTGCAGCCACAGCACCTTCCCCCTCCATGAACGTGAATGGCTGTCTGAGCACTTTCTCGGGAAGGTTCATAGCCGCGGCAGTGCTGGTTGTCGTAGCCCTGGTGGCTTTTGCCATCGGTCTCTTCCTCGGGCTGTACTCGGACAGTCTCGTTTTGCTTCTGCCGTAACGTCATGGAGAACCTTGTTGGAAGCTTCAATTCTCTGGGTCTGGGGGGCAATTCAGCGGGGAGGGAGGATGTGTTTCCATCCAGCGATTGGTAGCTGATGGCTTATCTTAGGAGACAGTAACATCTTTAATCGCACTTGCCTATGCTACTAGATATTCAAATAATTTATCGCACTTTTGTTTTTCTGTTGAGTGGCCATTAATCCAAAAGCTTTTAGTCTTTGCAATGTTGATGGGGGTATGTCTAACGGAACTGTTGATAGGCCCCTGCCGGGTCATTATATCGATTACAAAAACTATATTTAAATCAAATTATCAATTCTATCTTGTCAACGAAAACCATAATTATACATGTCGTCGTAGTGTTAGCAAAAAAAAGAGAAGATTAATATGTCTAACTATCTGCGTAAAATGAAAAAAAAATAGGCCTAAACATGTACGTCGTTACAAGTGAAATGTCAAAAAATCTATATATTAACACGTCTAAATGTTTGCATAATTACAGTTGAAATCTTAAAAAATTAATAATATGTCTAAATGTAGTCTAATGCACATGTAAAATGTGAAAAGAAAATTTAAGTAATTACACTTGAAATATAAAAAATAATGTATGTACATGATTACATAATTCATTAAATTATTTACACTATGCATTTATGTCAAATAATTATATTAGCTAATTAGCTGGACATAGGTTGAGGGTATTTAAGAAAGGGATAAAATATATAAAAAATAATTTTAGAATCATTGCAATTAAGGTTGAGATATGAGGGACATTTGGGTTAATTTATAGAGGTAACTCACTTTGTATTTATCCCTGAATACAACCAAATCAAATAGAATATAAGAATACAATAGTTAACCTCTTTTGTCCCAGACGAAAAATTCAGTAATTAAATTACATTAATTAAAGTGAGGGACAAACTAATTCAGGAGGTATAACCCTACTTTTGTCTATACCTCTCTCAACGAGGGGCTCAATAGATATTCTATTCTCAAATTTCATGAGAATGTATAGATACAAAATACATTTCATTGAGTATTGTTACTTAATTTTGTGCTTCTACTCACATCTTGTTCAGTTGATTAATTCATTCACACGTATGACTGGAAACTTAACGGCAAACAAGAAAACAGCAGGCATAGCGTTCAAACTCGATATAATTATACTCTGCGTGATGGTACGTAACAGGGATTGTCGTCTCTATATATATACATATACGTACACATACGCGAAAAAACAGACGGACATATTAACCATCAGTTAAATCCAGCCTTTTAGGTATACGTGTGCGTGTGAGAGAGGGGTCCCTGCACTACAAGCACGTCCACTCTCCTACCTATATATTCTCTTGCACTACTGCTTCCACATATGACATATATATGTACGTACGTACACCTGCATGCATGCAGCATGAAGAGCTACGTTCTCAGCATGTCTGTCAAAGGGAGGGGTACTCTTATTGTTGTATGTTCTTGCTTAAACTCACCATGCATTTAATTGACTTGTTCCTCCAAAACAAGTGCAGAGTCGCTTCAGCATTCTTTCTTGCGGGGATGATCGATCGTATGCATGGCTCTCATTCTTGCATGTTATATTTTATGTCTTCATTTTTTATATAATTTTATAATGAATGATATCCTCTTATTGGGTTCTAAAAATAATCAGAATTGAGGGAATACCATGCAGTTGATGATGTAAAACATAGGGTTTTGGGGGTAGGAGTACATCCTCGATCATTCTCTCTATATCGTGCAAGGAGATTAAACGTAATTATATTGCTCTCCTTTTACGGTTTTTATGAAAATGCCCCTATAATCTTGCCTAATTAAAGAAGAACTCTCACAATCTGTTTATTTCCTAAAACGCCGCCAAAATCTAATAATATTAATAATAAAAGCACTTGCATATATAGTTAACTTCTTTTTAAAAAGAAGAATAATACAGGGAATATTCTTTAGACTGTGGCGTAGTTTGTGAGTTTGCTGCTCAGGACTTGTCGATACTTCTCGTTGCAGATAGGCCAGTCGAACATGATCAATGGGGGAGGGGCACCGGCGGAACCCAGTGTCGTTGAGGACGGTGATGTTGAACCAATTATTGGCCCTCCTCCACCATGAACCAGTACCTGCAGCAGTGAAGGGCCATGATTGGTTATACCTGTAGGTAGTGCTAACCAGAGAAGTGGTGAAGTTCTTCAGGCCAACTAGAATAGTCATGTATTGAAAATATGTTAGAATATAATATGTTTATATTAGTGGAGTCTTCTTCATTCAACACCATGAGATTTTGAGTTGGATGATCCAATCCAATAAATTTTAATATGGTATCATAGCTCATGATAATTTTGATTGAGAAGGGAAAAATCCACCTCGCCCAGCAAAGGCCCATCTCGAGGCACCTCCAACCGACGACGTCCCAGCGCGCGGCCTGCCACGACCCGCTAGTGTGGACACCTAATTTTAGACATCCCACATACTACAATTCAACTTTCATGAGAGTGACGCTATGTTGTTTTGATACTTAGACTCCCGAGTTCATATTCAACCTAATGATCATGTATTAAGTAGAATCACATTGAAAACCAAGCCAAGGCCACTAGCTAGGCTGCCAGGTTGATGACCGCCCACTAGGATGCAAGCGACCAGATATTTGGCCGTCTTCTTCTGAAGGAGGGCAGATATTTGGCCATCTATTCATCCCAAAATGACTAGACGTCTAGCCACCTTCTGGTGGTTTCCGCAACCGCCTGTCAACCCCACGTCCTACGACCCTGACCACTCCGGGAGCCACTCTTGCGACACCTCCCACTCCAACAAACCCACGAATGGATGGTAGGAGTGAGGGGGAGTCACTTCGGAGTGTTGGGATTGGCTATAGACCCCTTCATGAGGATTTTCGAATGGATTCTTGAGGGAGGGAAAGGCTCTATAAAAGAAACTCCTAGTGCTCGGTTTCACAGGGGTTGGATGTTTGGTTGGTTGGTTGGATGGTAAAATAGGGATAAGTTATAGAAATAGAGAGTGAATCTTTTCTTCTTCTACGTCGGATGTAAGTTGAGGGCCAAGAAGAGGTCTTGCATCGTACATGGAGAGAGTACTATATCCGACATCAGAGAAAATGAAGTCTGCAAAAGGCGGCCAATGACTTAGCCATCCACCTTTCGGGGTGGCCAGACATCTGGCTATCTCCTATCACTCGACGGATGTCTAGCCGCCTCTTGTCACTTGAAGAGTAGCTCCCCCATTTATACACTTTTCCTTTATTTTCTATTGTCTTTTTGTTCATCATACTGCATTTATGTTCATCTACATTGCACGACATGCATAGTAGGATGTCCTCGATCCCTTTTTCTAAGAGGTTTTTATAAAAAAAAAGAGAGAGAGAATGCAAGTTGTCAAAAGTCTCGACCATCTCCTTCCCAACACCCATCCCGATGAGCATAGCCCTCAATTTTACTTAAGATTCAAATTGCAGAACATTTACTACATTTCTTCAACTCTAATGGGCGATTCCTACTTATTTTGTGTCTGAATTACAAGATTTCAATAGTAGACTCACATAGAAAGAGCTCCTTATTCTTGACTGGCCGAGAATGAGGATAGCGGAATCTCACAATCTCCCATTCTAGAAGACACCTCGTGATCATTCTGTCCCTGTAGGACGAAGGTAATTCATTTCTGGCAAATCTTTCATTTGCATTATATTTGGGGCTTTTGTTCTGCCCAGGGAGCAGATCAAGAGCCTGCCAGAACTCTGGCCGTCCAATGAGAAGGAGGCTAAACCTCTGGCTGCCTAAATCAGAGTTAGATGGCCACCAATCTGGCCACCTAATGTGTTGACAGCCAGACTGATGGCCACCTTATGCAATTCCTTCTATTCGATCTTTTGTTTTTGTTTTGCTTGAGTTCCAGAATTATTTTACTCTGACAGTGCAGGTTGAGTTCAGGGAGGGCTTAAGAAGAGCCTGCATCACACATACTAGAAAATTCATCCCAATAGATTTGACTTTTCACTTGGGAATTCCCACTCAGGGGTAACTTATGACACCCCCTACCTGGGGAATTCGGTACCCGATCAGAAAAGCGTCACCTTACACTCCTCGATCACTGCGTACTGTGATTTCCATAAAGCACTCGAGACCATAGTATCTAGAGTTCTAATAACACAACTATATATGATGGGGACATCACCTCCCATGCCCACTTTCACAGCTCGTCTCCTCGCCCCGGTTGTATCCGAAATGTTCTAGTCATTTAATTTTGAGTCCTATGTAATTTTTATTTGAGTCATTTGATGTATTTTCCCTTTTATTTGAGTCATGTTCCTAGGTCTTGTGTTCATTTCCCTAAGTTTGAGTGTCATCAGGTTGTCTAGTTAGCTATTGGGCCCAATTCATTGGGCTTGGCCCAAGGGCTCTCCCCTACCCCCTCGGTTATTTGTCATTGAGTCAATTGTCAGGGACTTTTGTAGAAATGTGGGTTTCCTATATATAGGACCCCATTCCCCCCATTCCAACTTAATGAATCAATGAATGAAAAAACTTACCATTTTGAGAGTTTACACTTATTATCTAGTAGAGAGATTCCATTTTCTGGGTGAGAAACCCTAGGGGAGAGATTCCCCACCCTTCCCTCTCTTAATCTCTCTTTTTCACTCCACTTTCTCTCTCCTCAACACCCAAATTCAAATTTTCTTCTCTCTCCTCCCTTCCCAACCACCTCCACTCCCCACCTACCCCATTTAAGCCTCTTCCCATTCCCCACAACCCTCATCAATACTCCACCCCTTCCCAAGACCCCCTCCACCAATCCTCTCCTCACCATCCAACCCCCAACTACCCCTCCCACTTTCCCAAGCACCCTTCCCACTACCCCAAGCACCCCTTCCCTTCCCCAACACAACCCCCCCATTCCCAAGATAAAAAATTAACCACACCCTTAAACCTATTTCCGAATATCCTTTCCCTCTCTCCATTCCAACCAAATTCGCAGCCCCCACTACCACCATCTATTGGACCCTCTTCCAGACCTTATTCTCTACCTCCCACACCTTAGAACACCCCCTCCAAGATCCCCTTACAACCAGGGGTCACTCCCACACTCATCTACCCCCTTCCCCTTCTTCTTTCTTGGTCATTGGAAGCTACTTCGAAGTTGCAATTTACTATCTAGAGGTTGCAGATGAACCAGCAACTTGCAGCGGCCACCACGACTTCCTCCGGACGAGTTTGAAGACCCAAGAGCCATCGTCGGAAGCGTCTACCAGTCTCCTTCGCAACAGAAGTGGTTTCATCTTCTTCCGATCTCCGAGCCGTCCAGGAGGTCCATTCTCCCACAACTGCGCAGTTCTGCCTCGGCTGAGGACCTGAGCTAGATTAGAAGCTCTGCCACGACGAACCCCGAAGGAATCAGTCCACGAGTTCTTCTTCAAAGTTCTTCATCGCCCAGTCTACTTCCAGAATCATGAAACAGAACATCATTCGGCGTTCGTGATCCCGAGTTCTCATTTTTCTCCCTCAGCTACGCAGATCTGGTACTCATAGTCTGCACCGACCAGTAGCCATTGTTCTGCATCCCCTAGTCTTCTCCGACATCGGTTGGCTTCCTCGTCAGTTTTGCTACGAAGAGGACTCGTCCAAAATTCCAACGACTCTGACGGCGCTTGATTCCGAGGTTGGGAGCTGCCGGGGCATCCTTTGCAACCTGCTGTTGAAAACCAGGAGCTATCTCTACAGAGATCCTGATCCGGAGAGAAAGCTTCACCACGACAAACCCCGGAGGAATCAGGCCACGAGCTCTTCTGCAAAGTTCTTCCTCTCCCTGTCTAATTTCAGAACCAAGAAGCGGAACTCCGTTCGGCATCTTGCAGCAGAAGTTACCAATTTTCTTCCTCAGGCGTTCGACTCTGCTTCCCACTGTCTGCATCGACCACTCCTCACTTTTCTGAGTCCTCTGATCTTCACCGGCATCTTTTGGCATCCCCGTTTATTCTGCTGTAAAGAGGACTCACCCACGGTTCCAACGGTTCCAACGACAACTGATTCGGAGTTCGGGAACGGTCGGGGCAGCCGCGTCTTCCTGTTGTTGATAGTCTGTTGCTGACAGTCTGAGATTCAGCAACCCTGTTCGTACTCCCGCCCAGGCCGCCACCAACCCCTGAAGAAATCGGAAAAATTCAGAGGCACTCCTGTTCCAGAGACGAAGAGATCCCCACTGGTCTCACCCTCAGCGAAATTCCAGAGAGAGTTCTGTGGCCTCCACACCCTCTATCTGTCAGCTATTATAGAGAGAAGGCCGATTCGGTGTCATCACTTCTTCATCACTCTTAGCACTAGTTTCCCCTCCCTGCTTGGCCGGCTGAAGGCCCCTCCCTGTGTGGAGGTAGTGTTTGGATGTAACTATCATCTTCCCTTCCCCACGATCCCCCCCTTGCATGGGGTGTAGTGTTGTAATAGCTTAAACAGGTCAAGCTACCCCGGCGCGGCGTGTGGGGAACCCACGCTTCCCCGCTCGCCCTCGTCTCCGAGCGGGACCGGTTTCTTCAAACCGGTCGAGTGAGTGCTCCAAAACTTTGCTCTAATTCATGCTTGTTCTTTCAATATTAGTTCATAAACTCCGCTGGCCGTGACGAGATCCCGATCCTTAAGCTCATTTGCTATAAGTGCTCATCGTGGGAAGAGAGTGGAACCCGTGCCCTTTGGCACTTCGTCGGACCCTTGATTTGGGCAGCCGTACCCTTGGGAAATCAAACCTTGGCCTTGCTGGCCCTCTACCAGCAAGGGCCCAGCCCACACAACCTCCCCTTGGCATTGCCAAGTTACCCCCGGGTCTTAGTGAGCATCGGGTGAGCGGTTGCTATTATCGGTCCGTTTTTGAATGCTTAATTGTGCTTGCTTGTTGAGTCCTAGGTTGTGTCACATCAGTTGGTATCAGAGCAAGTTCTAGACTTGTCTCTACTAAGTCTTGTCCTAGGGCCATTGCATGCATCACCCTTGTCCACTATCATGACTACCTCATACATGGCATATTCGCCACTCTTAGGCCCATTAGAAGCCTTTGTGTTTGATGGATCCCGCCCTAGCATATATCTAGAATGGGAGAAGTCCATAGACCAACACTTTGGGAGGTTTACCCTGTTAGGGCTTGTCCAAGTCAACTATGCCAAGAGTTTGCTTTGGCGCCAAGCTAGGAAAGAATGGGAGAACATTGTAGGTTTGAGAGAAGCCAAAGGGGAAGCGCCCATTGAATCTTGGGATGAAATGAGGGCCGATCTTAGAAAGATCTACGCACCCCAACCCAAACCTCTTCAACCAACAGATCTTTCACCCCCGAACCCAACTCCCACCCATGAACTTCCCCGACCAAGCCCAACCCAAGTCCACCCATGTTCACCACCCCGGGAGTACCATGCACTGACCATTATCACTCCACCCACCATAGACTATCCTACCCCATTATCCTTGGAAGTTGTGGCCCACACTCCTACCCAAGTGGAGATGGATGCCAATCCAGATTCACCTCCCACCATAGAGAACATCCTAGACCCCCCACTTCCACCCACCTCTCCTAGTTCGGGTCCTCATGAGCCGCACACCCTAACCATGAATGAGTCCATACTCCAATGGCTTAAGCAAGGCCCCACCATTCCTAGCTCACCACCTTACCTCTCACCCTTGGCATATCAAGTCCAAATTATGCCCACCCGGTCTTCCCATGTCACACTTCAAACCTCCTACTTTGTGGAAGGCTTAGGGGACCTAGTGGACTGTTTACAATGGCAAGTCTACCTGACCAATATGCTAGCCATAGGACCATTGGAGTCTAGCCCCATCTACTCTAGTGGACCCTTCCTAGCTTACCCCGCCACCGGTTCCATCACCTCCATCTACACTAGTGGCCATTATACGAGTGAAATCCTCCTCTTTCTCCCCAAGGATGAGAAACCAATCTTGGCCCACTTCCCACCCATCAAGATTCCAATTGCTTTAATTGACCAACCCACTAGAGACCTTGGCCCAATTATCTTGGAGGAGGATGACTCACCGTTTGGGTACCTTGAAGACATAGAGTGCCACCCTCTAGGAAGACCTTTCCACTACCCCTTTGATCCCTTCCTATGGAGCCTAGACCCCTATGTGACCCAACCACCTTATCCACCACCCACCTTTCCTAACCCAACCCACCATGTTTGACCCAATCCACCCCATCCTAGACCCGGGTTACACCTTGGGAGCCATGACCTTGGGCCACATATCCCTAGGTAATAAGGTTGTGCTCCACCCCATGATGACCACCTTCTTAGATCCATTCGATCCTTTCCAATGGGAGTTCAAAGGTTGTCCCACACCTATACACATGGAAGTCACCCTTGGGAAAAACATGCATGTGTCTAGGCTTACCACACCACTTGGCATGAACACTATGTTGGGTCCATTCATTCATATCACCCACATGTCAAGTAAAAAGTATGAGTGGTCCATATTCGGATGTAATGGTCCACCTTCATTCATCATGGGTCTTAAGCATGTCAAAAGCATCTACGGATGTCCGGGTCTCCCGATATTTATCACCACTTTGCATGATAGGGCCACCTACGGGTGCCCCGGCCCACCTAGGCTGACCAAAGTCTACACTACATCATTACATGATAGGTCTACTTTTGGTTGCCCAGGTCCACCCATCACCCCTAGAATGTCTGCATTCACAACATTGCATAAAGAGATCCGCAAGCACATTAGCAAGAAGAATGTGACTTATAAAAGGCGAGCCGACTCTCATCGACGTCACCAAGAATTCCATGAGGGTGACTTTGTGATGGTAAGGACGGAGAGGCTCTCCCCAGGAGCCATCTCCAAATTGAGGCCACGTGGGGCTGGTCCCTTCCAGGTCCTGAGGCGCATTGGTGCAAATGCCTATGAGTTAGATCTCCCCGAGGAATATGGGGTAAGTCCCACATTCAGTGTCGCCGACCTAGTGCCATACAAGGGACCCACGGTGGTACCTAGTGAGGATATTGAGCCTATTCCCTCTGTTGAGAGAGCACCCACCCGTGAGGAGAGTCCACCAGCCAAGAGAGCCCAGCGTGAGCGCATTGAACGAATATTGGATGAACATGTCACTACCACCAGGAGCAAGGTATACGAGCGCTATCTCGGCAGGTGGATGGATCGGTCTCGTTCGGAAGACTTGAGGGCAGTACCACTTCTACACCCTCCAAGGAGGGAAGGACACTTACTCGACGGAGTCGAGTTCTCCGCACCCCGGGAGTATGATGGGGACATCACCTCCCATGCCCACGTCACAGCTCGTCTCCTCGTCCCGGTTGCATCCGAATGGTCTAGTCATTTAATTTTGAGTCCTATGTAATTTTTATTTGAGTCATTTGATGTATTTTCCCTTTTATTTGAGTCATGTTCCTAGGTCTTGTGTTCATTTCCCTAAGTTTGAGTGTCATTAGGTTGTCTAGTTAGCTATTGGGCCCAATTCATTGGGCTTGGCCCAAGGGCTCTCCCCTACCCCCTCGGTTATTTGTCATTGAGTCAATTGTCAGGGACTTTTGTAGAAATGTGGGTTTCCTATATATAGGACCCCATTCCCCCCATTCAACTTAATGAATCAATGAATGAAAAAACTTACCATTTTGAGAGTTTACACTTCTTATCTAGTGGAGAGATTCCATTTTTTGGGTGAGAAACCCTAGGGGAGAGATTCCCACCCTTCCCTCTCTTAATCTCTCTTTTTCACTCCACTTTCTCTCTCCTCAACACCCAAATTCAAATTTTCTTCTCTCTCCTCCCTTCCCAACCACCTCCACTCCCCACCTACCCCATTTAAGCCTCTTCCATTCCCCACAACCCTCATCAATACTCCACCCCTTCCCAAGACCCCCTCCACCAATCCTCTCCTCACCATCCAACCCCCAACTACCCCTCCCACTTTCCCAAGCACCCTTCCCACTACCCCAAGCACCCCTTCCCTTCCCCAACACAACCCCCCCATTCCCAAGACAAAAAATTAACCCCACCCTTAAACCTATTTTCGAATATCCTTTCCCTCTCTCCATTCCAACCAAATTCGCAGCCCCCACTACCACCATCTATTGGACCCTCTTCCAGACCTTATTCTCCACCTCCCACACCTTAGAACACCCCCTCCAAGACCCCTTACAACCAGGGGTCACTCCCACACTCATCTACCCCCTTCCCCTTCTTCTTTCTTGGTCATTGGAAGCTACTTCGAAGTTGCAGTTTGCTGTCCAGAGGTTGCAGATGAACCAGCAACTTGCAGCGGCCACCACGACTTCCTCCGGACGAGTTTGAAGACCCAAGAGCCATCGTCGGAAGCATCTACCAGTCTCCTTCGCAACAGAAGTGGTTTCATCTTCTTCCGATCTCCGAGCCGTCCAGGAGGTCCATTCTCCCACAACTGCGCAGTTCTGCCTCGGCTGAGGACCTGAGCCAGATTAGAAGCTCTGCCACGACGAACCCCGAAGGAATCAGTCCACGAGTTCTTCTTCAAAGTTCTTCATCGCCCAGTCTACTTCCAGAATCAAGAAACAGAACTTCATTCGGCATTCGTGATCCAGAGTTCTCATTTTTCTCCCTCAGCTACGCAGATCTGCTACTCATAGTCTGCACCGACCAGTCGCCATTGTTCTGCATCCCCTAGTCTTCTCCGACATCGGTTGGCTTCCTCGTCAGTTTTGCTGCGAAGAGGACTCGTCCACAATTCCAACGACTCTGACGGCGCTTGATTCCGAGGTCGGGAGCTGCCGGGTCATCCTCTGTAACCTGCTGTTGAAAACCAGGAGCTAGCTCTGCAAAGATCCTGATCCGGAGAGAAAGCTTCACCACGACAAACCCCGGAGGAATCAGGCCACGAGCTCTTCTGCAAAGTTCTTCCTCTCCCTGTCTAATTTCAGAACCAAGAAGCGGAACTCCGTTCGACATCTTACAGCAGAAGTTACCAATTTTCTTCCTCAGGCGTTCGACTCTGCTTCCCACTGTCTGCATCGACCACTCCTCACTTTTCTGAGTCCTCTGATCTTCACCGGCATCTTTTGGCATCCCCGTTTATTCTGCTGTAAAGAGGACTCACCCACGGTTCCAACGGTTCCAACGGCAACTGATTCGGAGTTCGGGAACGGTCGGGGCAGCCACGTCTTCCTGCTGTTGATAGTCTGTTGCTGACAGTCCGAGATTCAGCAACTCTGTTCGTACTCCCGCCCAGGCCGCCAGCGACCCCTGAAGAAATCGGCAAAATTCAGAGGCACTCCTGTTCCAGAGACGAAGAGATCCCCACTGGTCTCACCCTCAGCGAAATTCCAGAGAGAGTTCTGTGGCCTCCACACCCTCTGTCTGTCAGCTATTATAGAGAGAAGGCTGATTCGGTGTCATCACTTCTTCATCACTCTTAGCACTAGTTTCCCCTCCCCGCTTGGCCGGCTGAAGGCCCCTCCCTGTGTGGAGGTAGTGTTTGGATGTAACTATCATCTTCCCTTCCCCACGATCCCCCCCTTGCATGGGGTGTAGTGTTGTAATAGCTTAAACAGGTCAAGCTACCCCGGCGCGGCGTATGGGGAACCCACGCTTCCCCGCTCGCCCTCGTCTCCAAGCGGGACCGGTTTCTTCAAACCGGTCGAGTGAGTGCTCCAAAACTTTGCTCTAATTCATGCTTGTTCTTTCAATATTAGTTCATAAACTCCGCTGGCCGTGATGAGAGCCCGATCCTTAAGCTCATTTGCTATAAGTGATCATCGTTGGAAGAGAGTGGAACCCGTGCCCTTTGACACTTCGTCGGACCCTTGATTTGGGCAACCGTACCCTTGAGAAATCAAACCTTGGCCTTGCTGACCCTGTACCAGCAAGGGCCCAGCCCACACAACCTCCCCTTGACATTGTCAAGTTACCCCCGGGTCTTAGTGAACATCAGGTGAGCGGTTGCTATTATCGATCCATTTTTGAATGCTTAATTGTGCTTGCTTGTTGAGTCCTAGGTTATATCACATCAATACAATTTTCATTCATAGCAAACACATATAATTCACATCACATAATCAGCTGTACATCTCTTAACTTTAAAATTATTTACATCATAAACCGTAATACACAACTCACTTATTAGAAAAATTTCCGAAGATCACAATGAGACCTATTTATTCAACATTATTTATTTCTATGCTTACAAAAGAATCCTCGAACACATAATAAAATTAAATCCTTAAAACCCACGTGAGACACATGACCGGACGGTCCAATTTGAGACCTTACCCCGAGTCTTTTGTTTTTAAACTTTTTGAGTTAATTCAATCTCACATCAGACGGAGAAAGAAGACGATGCACTACCAGCCAGTGCACTGGCCGTACCTCCGGTGTAACAAATGAAACTCGAAATAATTTGATTGGCCTATGATAGGGTATACATGCTCATCGTTCCCCCACCATCATCTCGATTCGCATGGAGGTGCCGTGGAGGCGAGAACCTCAATGAGGGGGACGACAACCCGGAGGGAGGGGGGCGGTGCACTCATTGTAAGCGCTAGCAGCTTACTACCCCCATCATCCCCTGTGAACGAGTGGGGCCATCGGATGGGTTTGATAAAAACCCCAAAGTCTTGTGGGCAATTGCAATTGAGTAATAGTTATTACATGTTATAGTTATAACTTGGAGCTGCTAATCATCTTACATGTTCACCTATGGTTGATCTACATACAATGATATGATTTGGAGGACAAGAAAATTTCTAATAAAAAGAACCATAAAACAGTGTGAGCTAGCCTCACACTCCCTTGAGGATGATTTTCTCATCTCAAAACCTTTTTATGTAATATGAAATTGGACACAAATTACACACTATAAGATATGTAGCAAGTATTACTATTCGAGTTTCATTAAAAAAAAACATCCACAGTCCAATAAGGCTCACTATCCATTCAGAGAAGACAGTGTAGTAACAGAGACAGACATCATTTCCGGTAAAAATAAAATTTTCGTATTTGAAGTCAAAATGGAAACAACAATTTGACAGCACACAATAACTTCCTGCTTAGAAGGAAGAAAATGAAATTCTAATATATGCAAGTTCTCGAGACAAAAGCCATAAACACTTAAAACATATATAATATATTAATACTTACCAATCTTAAGAGTATACCCATGATGTTTATAAACAATATATTTATGTTCACATTCAAAAAGGATATAAGATGCACAGACGTGAGCAAAGCAGATAGAAATGTGGAGACGAGTCCAACAAATCCAATTCTGCACATCCCCAGCCGGGGTACACGTATTATCACAAATTGTACAGGCACTTGACTAATAGTTTCCAGAATACAGCCACAGGAAGCATCAACCATCGATTTCATGCTCCAAATTTCTCGCTGATAGGAGTCAGGGACCCTAAATGCCACCTCATGCATTTCACAGACGATGTCCTCTCACTCACGTTCACTCACATTGCCGCTGAATTCATGCATCTAAAGAGCATAATGCCGCAGTAGAGGAATCACCGGCAAAGTTGCGAAGTTATGTTCTTTACGTGCCATGGAATACAACCACCTTTTTTTGATCGTGGATAGAGCGGAATACAGCAACTTACACTACAGAAAGGCAGGCCATGACAAATATCACCCAGCTCAGGGACACAGATCGTTATTCATGTGTGGTCAGGCCAATGGTAATCCTTGTGGTGAAAGATGTAGGCTTCATGGTAAATGCGGATGCAAGATTCTAGGAATTGCAACAGACAGTATAATCTGCCATATCTATTCATGGTAAGAAATATGCAGTGCATGACGTTGTTGAAAGAAACAATAGGACCTCCATCTGTGTTGGCCAATGAATACTAAAGTAGCACAAGATTGCAGGTCCATGGAAATGCAAAAGCATGAAAAACATGGCAATGTACCATTTACAAGGTGCACGAGGTAACATCATCTTCAGTACAATGATTAACTCCCTTATTGGTAACACTTGCTCTTACAATCTGAAAAGATAACTTGAGCCAGCATCAATAACATTTGAAAGATGGCCTTGGAACATTGTGCATCGACTGCTTCTGCCAATCAAATCAACAATAGAATGCAAAATGGATGGTTTTGAACATATTATGTTTGGGGAGAGAATAATATTTACCCTTACAAATGGAGACAATCATCTTAGAATTCTCTAATCTGCACCCCATCCTATCACCTATGATCTACTCATATGATGGTCATAACGCTTACTTCTCCAATGTACAAATTTTCTTACTGAGGTGGCATCATGAGGGTTAAACCAGCAGTAGCTTAGAGGCGACAAGTAACAATGTTTGAGTTTCAATAAGCTTGAATGCCAATATTGTTCGGAAAGACCTCTCTCTCTCTCTCTCTCTCTGAGGCAAGAAATTTACTTTATGTTCCAAGACCCTTGCTTAAAATTAAAATGTGGTCTTTGCCACCTAAAAGCGAGGGTGGGAAGATCTTCACCTACTTGGTTAGCACTCGCTGACAATTTGCTTTACCCACCTTAACTCAGCTGAGCGTCTCACGTGCAGCTGAAACTGGAGGTCCTTGAAACTATTCCCCACATTTGCCATATTATTCCATAGAATTTAATTGCTTACGCAAATGCACTTTCACTGCAGAGAACACAGAATACAATTCCAAGATTTGCAATATTTGAGAAGACCATCTCACTTCTAGCATAAGAAGAAAAATGAACAGATTATCTTACTTCATCTTTTCCTCATTTGCTTCCGATACCTTTGTCAGTCACATTTTTTAAAAGTGGGTAATACCACTAATGTATTAAAAAAAAAGGAGAATGTACATAAGGGGATATTCAAGTATACACAGCCCAATCCCAAAAAAGAAGGCCACACCAAATCAATGTGTAGCACACTAACACTACAAGAAATGGCGGTCATAGCGATGAAAATTTTCGACGGCAAAAGATCCGTCGGAATATTAATCTATATTTCCGATGGATATCTATTCGTCGAAAATTCCATCAAAATTTCCAAAGGAATTACTCCCCGTCAAAAATCCGTCAAAAATAATTTCGATTTCCCTCCCCCTACCCTTTGTCGTCAGAAATTTCCGTCGCTATGACTGTCATTTCTTGTAGTGTAACATCCTTGATCCCCAAATCTCCCCCCTCCCTAGTAGAAGCCATCCTCCCCCACGCTATGTCGTGTGAGCTCCTACATCTCCCCTAGTTGTCATGCCAGAATAACCTGATCTGAATCTAATCAGCCTTCTTTGCCACCATCTTCTAGACCGGGAACATGGAAAAAACATAGATGGGGAGACTATTCAGATTGAGACAGTGAAATCTCTTATTACATTGAAAACCTGTAATTCTGTCAAAAAACTATAACTCTTTCATCTCATTCAAGTATAACAAAATTTACAAAAGTTTTCTCCTAAATACTTGAGGGCATTTAAAACCCTCCCATTTTCTTACTCCCATGGACCGATAAAGGCTGCAACTTCTCCAGTCGCAGAACAACAAAGCATCAAGATCTTTAATCAGTACCTTCAACTTTTCTTGGAAACTCACTTCCAAAGCAAGCTGATACTGAAGGGTCAACAATCAAAGAATGTCCTCAACCATATCAAGCTAAAACAAACAGACTTGCTTTTCATCACATAGTCATCTAAATGAAAATGCAAGGTTGGTAGATTCTCACTTTTATAGTCCACTGTACAAGGTAGGAAATTCCTCCAGAAATCTAAGCAAGCCGTTTTTCTCAATATAAATTTCACAAGAACATTCCTCAAAGTGAAGGTGATGCACATGTACAAGATACATCTTGCATAAATCCGAGTGCGGCCATAAACTTATGAAGTACACCAGATGAGGCAGACCAATGATGTTGTATTTGACTAATCATTCAAAATCACCTTAGAACACAGTGATTATGACAAATTGGCCTTGTCATAAAGGTCGCCATGTGCATCCAACCTTCAAACCACGACACTTATTTGCTCATTCAATTATGACATCAAACAGAAGAATGGAATGAAAATTTCCTAAACGTAAAACCAACGAACTTCGATGTCCCTTCGTGGAGCCAATCACGGTGGCAATTGGCATCTTTCCCTGAGGTCCATCTACATGACCCTCTGGAGCTTCCCTTTCCCCAAAAACCAGTCAATCATTAAAAAAATGCCTTTTCAGGAATACACCAGACTGTACTCATCCAGTTTGCTGTTCTAGTTCATCTAAAAGAAAATTCCCCCTTGTAGACAGTGCCAAAGTGGATACAAGGAGTAGAGTATTTGGGAATACATAATCTCGAACCCTCTTCAACAATGCTACATCCCTACTTTCAGATATTACACACAAAACCAGGTTCCCCAAAATAATGGAAAAGAAGAGAGAGAAACCAAAATCCAGACAAAACAAGATTAAACAGAGAAGAAGCGCATCACGGTAAGAACAAATATCATCAAAATAGTCAAATACATTGTTCATACGCAAAAAACAAAATCGCAGCAACCAATTGAAACAAAGGTACCATTTTCGTTTCAAAAACCTAAAAATCCACACGAAAACAAAATAGAAGACAAACGAAAGAAAGAGGGGGGGGAAGCGAGGATGGCCTTCAGAGACGGGTGAGGCGGCACCGCGCCGATCCAATCGTTAGGCCACCGGAGGGGGGAGGAAGCGGGCGCATGAACGGGGTACAGGAAGGGATCCTGCATTGGCAGAGAAGAGGGGAGTGGGGAGGAGGACAAGAACGGCAGCAAAGGCGACGAGCAGCAGGCGGCGAGGGCTGTTCGAGTGGTGTTCAGATTGAAAACCATTCGACTGCGAGCATCACATCCGATCGATCGTTCTCGTCGGATCTGTTTCGCTTAGGTCGTTTTCTTCTTCCTAAGGCACCTCCGGCGGCCCTCGCACCCCACCCGCCACTTCCAGTGACCCTGTTACAGCGCCCTGTTCTCCGATCTCTCTCCCCATGTCATCAAAATAGTCAAACACATTGTTCAGACGCAAAAGCAAAATTGCATTAACCAATTGAAACCCAGGTACCATGTCGTTTCACAAAACCTAAAATCCACACGAAAACAAAATCGAATACAAATGAAAGAAAGAGGGGAGGATGAAAAATCGAGGATGGCCTTCAGAGACGGGTGAGGCGGCACCGCGCCGATCCAATCACTAGGCCACCGGAGGGGGGAGGAAGGGGGCGCACGAGCGGGGTACAGGAAGGGATCTTGCATTGGCAGAGAAGAAGGGGGTGGGGAGGAGGACAAGAACGGTAGCAAAGGCGACGAGCAGCAGACGACGAGGGCTGTTCGAGTGGTGTTCAGATTGAAAACCATTCGACTGCGAACATCACATCCGATCGATCGTTCTCGTCGGATCTGGTTTGCTTGGGTCGTTTTCTTCTTCCACAAGCACCTCCGGCCGCCCTCTCACCCCGCCCGCCACTTCCAGTGGCCCTGCTACAGCGCCCTGTTCTCCGATCTCTCTCCCCGCGTCATCAAAAGAGTCAAACACATTGTTCATACGCAAAAGCAAAATCGCAGCAACCAATTAAAATCCAGGTACCATTTTCGTTTCAAAAACCTAAAAATCCACACGAAAACAAAATCGAAGACAAACGAATGAAAGAGGGGGGGGTAGAAAAATCGAGGATGGCCTTCAGAGACGGGTGAGGCGCACCGCGCCGATCCAATCATCAGGCCACCGGAGGGGGAAGGAAAGGGGCGCACGAGCGGCGTACAGGAAGAGATCCTGCGTTGGCAACCTGGGCCGATCCAATCTCAGTGGGTTTGGACTTTTTCTTTCGGTTACTTATCTCATCACATAGACTAGCAACCTGGGAGCAGAAGGCTGATATCCGGGTGCCTAGTTCATCAATTTCAAACATGGAGAGAATAACAAGGGCCGATTTATCGTGTTGGGTGTGATGGCAAGGGCCGGTGGTGGGTTGTCTGTAAGTTGGGACAGTCCGTCTGCGGCGATTACATGTCTGAAATGGGGCATGATGGCAAGGGTCGATTTGGAAGGGTTACATGGCCTGCAATGCAAATTATAGAACTTGCAGAAACTAATGCGTGAGAGAAGGGAAAAAGATTTCCACTTTTAAAATCAAAAATAGACGCGAAAAAGCACACATGGGGCAGTGCGTCTGCGGCAGGGCTCTGTGGTGGCTGGTGGGGCTTCGGCGGTGGGGCGTCTGCGTCGACCGGTGGGGCGTCTGCGGCTGGGGCAGTCCTCTTGAGGCCATGCGGTGGGGCGTCTGTGGCAGCCGGTGGGGGCAATCCGCAGATTGCAATGGCGGTGGGGCGTCTTCGACTGCGTATGGGGGCGGTGGGGTGTGCGGTGACAGGCGGTGGGGTGAAGGGTTTCACAGGGAGAGAGTTATGATAAGGGTAGTTTAGGATTTTCAATTTTTTTAACGGAAGGATGGAATATTCCATCGAATATCCAACTGTTTTAACGTCGATGAACTACATGGGCCTTTCTGCTAGAGTTACATGATTTTAAGGGCTTTTTAAACAATAGTGAGATTTTAGGTACTAAAAAATAATTCGTCATATTTGTAGGGACTAATATGCAAAAAACCCTTTTTTATTATTTACTTATGTGTTTCTTGTGAGAAGAGAAGGTTGACCTCCCTTTTTCTTTCTACGGTGCCAAGGCACCTTACCTGGATGCCACCGACGGAGGCAACAGCGCCGTGGTGGTGAAGGCCCAGCGGTGTTGCAGCAGCGGTGAGCAATGACTGAGGGCTGGCAGTGGCCGCGTGTGGAGTGAGCCGCAGCGGCGTGCAAGGGCGACAACGGGTTACGACAGCGATGTCGATGGAGTTCGCGGTCGCAGCAGGTGGCCGGTGGTGAGGGCGCAGCAGCAGCTCTTAGCGGCGGTGATGGAGCTCCTGGGCGGCTCTGGTGGGTAGTGGCAGGGTCTCCGTCGACCCCTGACACAGCGGCGGTGAGGGAGGCTGGAGGCGAGGGGGTTCTGGCGACAGCAGCAGATGCAGCGGCGGCGAGATCTGGGCCCAGAGGGGCAGCGGTGGAGGAAGAGATGCAGACCGCCGGCGAGAGCATACCGCCGGTGTGAGCAGTAGCGGCGGACCTACGTCGGCGGAAGCTCGGCGGAGGTGGAGGGAGCCGCAGCGGCGTGTGAGGGACATCAGCGGCAGACCGTGGCGGGGAAGGCCGCGGCGGCGACGGTGGTGAGGAGCTGGAGGAGGACAGCAGCGGCAGCAGTAAGGCAGCGGCCACGATCAACCGCAGCAGACGGTAGCGGCTGGCGGGCGTGTGAGGGCGGCGGGGACGGCCGGCAAGGTCTACAGTGGAGGCGGCAGTGGGCGGCGGCGTGAGGCAGTGGCCGACAGTGGCGACCGGGCGATGCTGCAGCGGTGGATGGGTGCGTGGGACTATAGCCGTGGTGTGGGGACGGTTTAGTGACTCCGGCGAGGTTGGTATACTTCTCAGATCTCTCGATCTCTGTCTATCAGAATAGAGATCCCCGTTTCCTGAAGTAAAGACTCGAGCCAAATGAGCTCAGCTGTGTTGTTGGCAACGGACTTATATTCGGCTTCTGTCAGCCATGGAAGAATCCAGTCCAACCCTCGCGCTGGTGGTCGCCACGACCGTGGCCGTGGCCATGGACGGGCTCAAGGGCGCACTCCCAAGTGCCAGCTTTGCCGCCAATTCGGGCATCGTGCTCCCGAGTCCCGACTGCCCCGACCTCTCTTCCAAAGCTTCATCGACTGCAGCGGGCTCTCTTCCTTTTCCGGCGGTGACACCGGCTGCTTTGCACATCGGTGCTATGACTCCAAGGGCGTCCTCACTGAACCCCTCCACTGCCTCCGCTATGGCTCTCTGGTACCCAGATTCCGGTGCCTCGCATCATGTGACTCCAGATTACCACCAGCTTCACAACCCAATGCCTTACAATGGCTCGGATCAGGTTCTCATAGGCAACGGCTCAGGTAAATATGCCAAACCAAGAGATGGTGGGGCCGTCACCTGAGGTGCCGCCATCGCAGTAGGCGCAGCTTCCGACTAAGAAAGACAAACTATCGATTGTGTGTGTGAGAGAGAGAGAGAGACCGCCAGCGGCACCTCATGACTCATGACTCTTCGTGTGACTGCGCCTCCATTGACGGCGGCAACAGCGCCACCATCTGGGGATGACGTCTCCCGTCTCTTCGTGCGGCTGCGCCTCCAGCGACGACGACGGCATCGGCACCATCTGGGATGTGAGTGGAGATTTGTAAGAATCTCTCTCTCTCTCTCTCTCTCTACATGTAACGAGTCAATCTTCACTCTGATCCCAGATATTGTCGCCGTTGCTGCGGTCGTTGGAGACGCAGCCACACGAAGAGACATGAGGCGTCATCCCCAGATGGTGACGCCGTTGCCGCGCTACCGCCGTCGCTGGAGACGCAGTCACACGGAGAGGCAGGAGGCGGCATCCCCGATGGTGACGCTGTTATCAACATTAGAATTCTGAGATTAGATTTGTTGTAGATCGAGATGTGAAAGATTTAAGATTAATTCTTTTTAAAATTTTGTTGTGTAAATATTTTATTTAAATATATAATTATAAATTTAAATATTTTATTTAAAAGTTAATGTGTTATGATACGTGTGTGTAGTATGCTGATACGTGTAGATATATAGTCATAGGCCAATTGTACCTATGGAATAAATAAGTTTCTCACGGGATACAATTGTGTATATTCGAGTTATCATTGGATTACATGTTAATTACAGGATGCAATATAATTTAGATATCTACGGTTGTGAGAATTATTTGTAATAATTTTTTGCGATGGTAATGCCCCCATTACCTACGACACGGGGTGTGTAAAATTTATCCATGATTAAAATGCATGCACTATAAATAGGGGGTCAACACTTACGAAATTATCCCGTACAGATAAGGCTTAATTTATGGACACAGTTTTAGCCGACGACACAATTACGTAAAGAAAGTCGTAGTTAAATGTTATATTTATTGTTTTATTGATCCTTACCTATTACATCCGTCCGTCTTTCTTTGTGTAGTGAGGTCAATCTCACCGCATCGGTCGTGCTATAATAATTGGCATATTGATAAGATTGGTATTATTTAAGAGTTCTAACTCTTATATAGAATTCCAACTGTTTGATTTTAAATTAAGTTAGTTTGAAAAAGAATAGTTTGGACGCCGAGTTCAAATCGGATAATCTTATTTAGATTATATCACCTCTCACATGTCACCCTTAGCAATCCTTCTGGTCACTAGCTAAGCAATAACTCGGTTGGACTCCATGCAAAACAATTCCTCCTTTCTTAATACGCCAGTATGCATGGGTGGCATCCAGATAGCATGCTTACATGGCGCCTAGGTGCCCTATACTATTCTCCAGCCCTAAACTCCGTCAGCCGTCAGCTTACGTCCCGAGGACGCCGACCTTCAACGATGCAATCCAGCAGATAGATTTCTCACAAGAAGGCACCCAGAAAAAAACGGCTCGTCATGTTCCGTGAGGAATAACTCAGCATGTGATACCACCGTCCAGGGAGCAAGGCTTGTACTGGTCGCTCTCATGTAGCAGCACCGTGGGGGTTTGGAGGAGAATGAGAGAAAAAGTTTACCAAGAAGTCATTGCCAGACGGATGATACAACCTGTGGGGTGTGATGACACACTGAGAAACGCAAATAAACCAAGAAACAACATCTGTGACCTCCTGTACTCTGAGGCCTATATTGATTATTATCTAAATCTACTCCGTACAATATCTGTTTCTGGAAGTACATAGTCCTAATTAAACTTACACCATAGAAACAACAGATACATCTGCAAGAGTCCTGATTATTAAACCTGCCTGGCCTTTTATATGCATGGACGAAGAGTCCTCCTCACAGGGAACAGCAATCCAATCTGGGGGACAGCAGCAGTCCAATCTGGAGTCGGACTGTAGGCGCTGATTTGCTGGGCCACGCACATGTCGGTGCTGGGCTGCCCAAACTGAAAGGCCCACGCATGGACACGGGAACCTTGCCTGCTAATATTCCCCTGCATGCTCAAGGGTGCCGCCTGCACATTGAGCTCGGACCGACCGGAGAGAGAAGTGCACTGTGGGGTTAGCGGCTAGATATATATGTGGCCTCGATATTGTCACACCAAAGCATGGGACAGTAGTAGTAGAAACACCAATTTCTCTGGGCAAAGATATAATCTGCAAAACTTTCACGGATGCATTGCCACACCTTTGTACTCTGCTTCATTACTTGAGCGCGCAACACTGTCTGAGGTTCCCAAGGTGTTTCTTCGAGCCAACTCTTCACTGGAGTGTTGTCTGCTTCGCAGAGAATCCCTCGTTATCTGAGGTAAGGGTTCCATATTGTTAAACCGGGGAGATTTCAGAGGTTGTCCTTGGTGTTCTTGCATTTTAGTGTGAAGTCAAATGACTCCGAGGAAGAGAGCTCACTGTGAGGGGGAGGAGAGCTAAAGAAGTTAGATCAAAAAGCAAAGAACTTAAGGCTCTTCTCAGCCATCCCACGCCCACAGGGATAAATTTCATGAGTAGTAAGGTCCTCCGACTGCGAGCTATTGATTTTGCTAATATTTCCTCTATGCTACCTACGATAATTGACATCATTGCAAGCCAGTCAAACCTAATTTCTTTCATATCAGACAATCGAAAGGTATATCATTCGTTGGTACTTCAATTTTACGAAAATATGGTAGTAAAAAATAACAAGGAAGTCACTACTGTCAATGATACCATAATGCATATTTCAGCACCAAATCTGGGAAAGGCGTTAAGATTACCATATGATGAGGGATACACAAATGACGACCTCATTATTGATGAAGAAGAAGTTTACACTATTATGACTGAAGAAGAATTAGGGGAAAGTTCATCAAGTGGGCTGAATGCAAACACATTTCCTCCCCTCCAAAGAATTCTTCACCGCATGATGACTACCGTCTTACATCCAAGGGGAGGAGGGAGAGATAAAGTAAATGATGTTCAGAAGTTTCTCTTCTATTGCTTATTCAATTGAATTCAAGTTAATTTCCATGCTATCATGGTTCAGCTGATCACATCATGCAGAAAATATAAATCACGAACTCTCTCTTATGCTGCACCCCTCACTGCTTTATTCAAATATGTTCAACTGAAACTAGATGATGATGTCTTTGAAGAAATTAGAGATGCAGATTTTTACACAATTCACAGTATCTGTACCAACATGGGATATGAGGAAGATGACAATGGTCATCTTGTTAGGTCCAGCAAACCAAACAGAGGGAAAGCTCTTGCAGATGAATTAGAAGAAGAAGAGTAGAAACAAGATGACAACCAAGCTGAAAGTCAACAAGAATTGGAAGAAAATGCAGGCATGAGATTTTCTTCAGAGGATGTCCGGATGATTAACACAAGGATGGATGCACTAGATAACTTGGGGAGACAATAGATTCTCTTGCCAAGGATGTGTCGGATTTGAAACATTATCGTGACGATTATCTCCGGTCATTTACTTCCCTTTCTGATTCCATTGACTCCATAAATCAGACCTTGGGGACGCAATCCGAGATGTTCTTGGAAATAGTGGATTATATTCGTCGTCCTCCATCTCCACCTTCTCCCTGACCAGTCTAGTCTCAAATGCTCCTGACTGGAAGTACAATTGCTTATCCAACCTTCCCCTACTTTTTGATGATGCCAAAGGGTGAGAGTTATCTATTTATTTATCTGCACTATTTATCTTGAGTCTTTCAGTCTTTCAGGTGCTAGTTTCTATGGTCAGTATGGTATATCAAGGGTTGCATCTTCATGTTGCATTCATCATGCATTTTCGTTGGCTTATAATAAATTAAACTTTCGACTTCTGTTAATTCTCTCCCTTGAAGGTCGGCAAATGGTTGGACTAATGCCATTTTGATCAATCCACATATTTGAATGTGATTCAATCTTAATTCGTTTTGAAATTTCATAGGTTGCGAAATTGTGTGCCCTAGCATGCCAATTGAAAACTTAAGTAATGGTAAACTTCAAAAATGAGTTTCTTGAATTTGTGTATAGATTGTGTCAGAATAATAGATGATTATTAGAGTTGTTTCTACTTGATGTTTTCAAAATATACATAATATTTTATCATCATCAAAAAGGGGGAGATTGTTGAACCCCTAAGTCGATTAATTTTATCTTATGAATTTTGATGATGACCTAATACCATGTAGTCGATGATTGGCTTTTGAATGGTTGAATGGTTCCCCTTGTGGTCGTGTGCTATGACTGAGTGGAGGATGACTTTACAATG
This sequence comes from Amorphophallus konjac, assembly GCA_022559845.1. Taxonomy (NCBI): domain Eukaryota; kingdom Viridiplantae; phylum Streptophyta; class Magnoliopsida; order Alismatales; family Araceae; genus Amorphophallus; species Amorphophallus konjac. Next base: position 146,611 of record JAHNEJ010000791.1, read on the forward strand.
AAATAACAACCTTGTGGCCTTTTGTTTATGTTAACCCTTTCAAGATACTCTTGGTCATGCAGTTCTTAAGTCTTTTTCATTTTGAAGTCATGGGCCACCTTAGGTAAGTTACTTATTCCACTATGGAAAGCAATATTGACTCTAGTTTATGTTGCGTTTGCAAGGTTAAGAATAATTTACTGATTAACAAGAATCAAGGAGAACACTGGTAATAATGTTTCCACTGTTGTCCTTGAATCAAAATAGTTTGAGTTTTTAGGTGTTGGCCCTTTCGGTGAAGGAGTCGACCCTCTCACTTGATACTCTGGAGGTAAGTCGACCCTAGGCAAACATGGGGTCGATTCTTATTTCTCACCCATTCTGGATAGGCAAAAGAGTCGACTCCTATAAATCAGGGAGTCGACTTTTGTAAAGATCTCGTTTTGAAAATTGAAAGGTGTCGACTCTCCCTTTGAAAGGAGTCGACTCCTGTAAAAACCATGTTCTGATTGGCCTGTTCTGTTTTGGATAAGAGTCGACCCCTCTCATAAAAGGAGTCGACCCCTTCCGGTGATCTAGAGTTTTGATGATGACCAAATACCATGTAGTCGATGATTGGCTTTTGAATGGTTGAATGGTTCCCCTTGTGGTCGTGTGCTATGACTGAGTAGAGGATGACTTTACAATGAAATAACAACCTTGTGGCTTTTTGTTTATGCTAACCCTTTGAAGATACTCTTGGTCATGCAGTTCTTAAGTCTTTTTCATTTTGAAGTCATGGGCCACCTTAGATAAGTTACTTATTCCACTATGGAAAGTAATATTGACTCTATTTTATGTTGCATTTGCAAGGTTAAGAATAATTTATTGATTAACAAGAATCAAGGAGAACACTGGTAATAATGTTTCAACTGTTGTCCTTGAATCAAAATAGTTTGAGTTTTTAGGTGTTGGCCCTTTCGGTGAAGGAGTCGACCCTCTCACTTGATACTCTGGAGGTAAGTCGACCCTAGGCAAACAGGGGGTCGATTCTTATTTCTCACCCATTCTGGATAGGCAAAAGAGTCGACTCCTATAAATCAGGGAGTCGACTTTTGTAAAGATCTTGTTTTGAAAATTGAAAGGTGTCAACTCCCCCTTTGAAAGGAGTCGACTCCTGTAAAAATCATGTTCTGATTGGCATGTTCTATTTTGGATGGGAGTCGACCCCTCTCACAAAAGGAGTCGACCCCTTCCGGTGATCCCCTTTTCAAACCACTTTTGAATCCGGATCGTACCCCTTCGAACCTTGTCCTTTCGGCCCAATAATGATTGTGTCCGAGGTTTCTCTTCTCCCAAAGACCGTGCAACATTCTCCTTGTGATATAAATACTATGATTAGGGCGTTCATGTAGCAAGAGTGAAGGCTAACAACTTTCATCTGTTGTTTTCCTTGAAGAAACATGGGCAACTGCGAACTGGGCTCCCATATCTGATCTGAGCATTAAGAAAAGATGAATTGAGACAAAATATGGCGTCCTCTTTCCGCATTCAACCTGCAGGATCAAGCTCAAGTCTCGGAGTTCACATCTACATCACCCTCTGACTAAATTGAAGCTCATCTGATCAAAAATTTCAAGCGACTAGTTCGAGTGTAGTATTGGTGATAGAAAGGGAGATTCTCAACCGTCTAATTGAATTTACCTGCATATCCTAACATCTCTTACACATTTCTAAGCTAATATTGTAAATCCTTTTCATATACTCTGAGATATACTTTGTGTGGGTGCTGCGGTTTGTGCAGCAAGTGTGTGTGTGCTGTTGTGCCTTGCAACGTGTATGTCAAGCTGTGTGTTCACAGCGTGTGTGTGCACCAATTCACTCTATAGTGGATTACAATCCTCACACAGTGAGTGGTGGACATAGGGGGCACTTCTGTGAACCCGAACTACCTAAAAAATTTTGTGTCTTCATTGATTGATCTGTTTGTGTCGTTCGTTGTCGAGTGGGGTCTGTGAGTTAGTTATGCCTTTTATTACTATTACATCGTATCATCGAATCATGGTTTGCCTATGCTATCTCATGTGAGCTCTTTCACCTTGTGAGTGAGAGTATCTACCTATTGAGTCTTAATTTTAACAATCTTACTTTTGGGGTGCTAAGAATTTTTTTTAAGGTACAATTCACCTCTCCTCTCTTGATTGTCGTTCGCACGAGGAAAACATATATCAATACTGGTGAAAGAATCATCACCAACTTGACAAAGGACATGCTAATTAGAGACTGGGTCGTGGGTCTAAGCCAATGCTCTGATCTGAATAGATCAGGTTAAGAAGGGACCTTGGAGGGACCAACCCATGGCTGCATGACTTGTTATGAAGTAGCCATGCATTGTGCTGGTTAAATCACAAGATCTCCTCGTGACATTCGTGTGCTTATCTATTGTGATGGCTGCGAGAGATTTGCCCACTTAGAACCTTCAACGTGAGGTAAGGGATGGATTATTCTACGTAATAAGTGGTTAAATCACAAGATCTCCAACGCGGGGCATGGCAAAATCTATAATAAATAAGTGGAACAGGGAACTTGAATTTGGAAAGCTTCTTTTCACTCAATTTTGCCCATTTTATTTAGATGTATACTGGGCATGGAGATCACGTATGTACTTATTGCTCTCTGTCTCCCACGCCACCTTAAAACACAGCTCGACAATTCTTGCTTTTTTTCTTCCTTTAAGGGCATGTTTGATAAAGGTGATTTTGATAACATAACTAAGGTAGAATAGGATGAGTTGTTCTATCTATCTATCTTTAACTTAGTTTGATAGTAGGGAGTTACTTCAGGTCGATTAGGCTAAAGACCCTTTATTTCATAATTAACTCATTCGATTCTTTCACATAGAATGAGTTAACTCTAGAGGAAGGGTAAACTATCAAATTCAAAAAGAAAAAATTCAAAGAATAATTCATCCGTATCCACCCCAGATAACATATTCTAACTTATTATTAAAGTCGTCCCAACATCGTGAGTTGAGTTAGGATGACTTATTCGGGATGTGGTGAGTTATTCTAGTTTAATTCATCTTGACTTAATCGGAGTTGGATAGAGATTTAAGTAGATTTTCTCGTTCTCGTACAATGATTGGAATAACTGAATCGGAGTCAGATAGAAGTAGGGGGCGGGTGGATCACCCCGGATAGGCCACCCACCCCTATTATATTCTGTTGTCAAAATGACCCTAAATGATCCTTTTCTATCTTTCTACCCCATGCCTCTCTGTAATTTTCTTCTTCCCCCGTCCACAATTTTTTTTAATTACCTGCCAGGGTTGAAGTTAGGACCGGTGGTGGTGGTCTGCGGAGCCGAAAGACGTCGGGCCGGCGGGTGCCGTCGATACCCGGGCTGCTCGTAAGGCCCAGGTCGATTGGAGAGCCGGTGCATGCAGCCGGTGCCCGGATCGTGGGCCAGAGAATGCATTGGGACCCTTATACACTGCCAAGACTCGGAGGGAACGCCCTCCGGCTTCTGCTTCGACCGGGGCATCGACGGAGCCCGGCCAACTGGGGTAGGTGGCAACGGCGGCAACTCTCCTTTCCTTGCGTGAGGTTCACCAGAGAGACAGCCGGGCCTGGGAGACCCTCCCTCCGGAGGAGAATCCATGCATCGTCGACTTGCCAACGTTGGGGGCCGCCAGAACCATCCGTGGGCCGGGGGGGGGGGGTGGTTTTCCTTATCAGGGGGTGAGGGTTGCCCTCGGAGACGAAGCGCCACCCAAGCTTCCAGTTATTGCTGGACGCACCAGTGCTGGGAGGCCATGCGGGGAAGGTTCCGCTATCGCGGCGGCGCCCAGTGGGGTAAGTACTTGCGGATCTTCGCTACCTCACACACGTTGGAATTAAAGGTTTTATATTGGGAAAATCTCTCTCAGCCATTATATGTAATAATTAAGCATGCAAATATCACAAGGTGATCTAGCTTGTGATAAAACCAGCACCACGGTTGGTTACTTTATAAAAGGGCGTGCAGCTTGCACGGGGTTGATCCCTCCAAGTTCCCTCCTCCTCCTCCTCCTTCTTTCATCCCTGTTTTATCTCCTTAATTAATACACTGCATGCTCTTCTTGTTCAGTGGGAAATGAAGCCGGCCGTCCTCATCCTGTTTACTCTTCTATGCGCTCAGCTCCAGCAGCACCACATGGTTGCAGCAACAGCACCTTCCCTCTCCATGTTCGTGAATGGCTGTCTGAGCACTTTCTCGCGAAGGGTCATAGCCACGGCAGTGGTCGTAGTCGTAGCCCTGGTGGCTTTTGCCATCGGTCTCTTCCTCGGCCTGCACTGGGACAGTCTCGTTTTGCATTACGCCATGGAGAACCTTGCTGGAAACTTGGGGCATTCAGCGGGGAGGGAGGATGTGTTGTCATCCAGCGATTGATAGCTGCTAGCTGATGGCTTATCTTAGGAGACAGGAACCTTCTCTGCAGGGTCTGGGGGGGGCAATTCAGCGGGGAGGGAGGATGTGTTGCCATCCTGCGATTGCTGATGGCTTATCTTAGGAGACAGTAACTTCTTTAATTAATCGCACTTGCATAATGCTACTATATATTCAAATAAGTTAATATCGCACTGTTGTTTTTCTGTGGAAAATTGCCATTCCAAAAGCTTTCGTCTTTGCAATATTGTTGATGGGTATGTGACGTATGTCTAACGGATCGAACTGTTGATAGCCCCCCGGGTCAATATATCGATTACAAAAACTACATTTAAATCAAATTAAAAATATTATGTTGCCAACGAAAACCATAATTACACGTACCATCGTCGTCGTCTTCGTCGTGTTATCAGGAGTAGAATAGTGCACGCGATTATGATACGCATATCTATAAAATAAAGACGCACGTACCTAACGGCGGACGTGTTCGAGCATATGTAGTTGGGATTAGGCTACATATATGACTATGGGGAAGCTCTTTGTTTGGGTGCCGTTTAGTGGTAAAATATAATAATTTAGTATAAAATATCTTAAATTAAATAATATTTTCCCCATATGTTTGGAATATTATTATAAGTTATTTTAAGATTTTTCTTTTAGGTATCATGAATTGTTGGATTTTGAAATCGATTTTCCCCCATATATATAGTCTTCTATGTTTTAGTTTTCAGTGCAATCAAAAACTAACCCTTGAATTTTAAAGTCGATGATACGTAGGATTTTGCTTTCACCCATTTTATAACAGTGATGTCAAAATCAATATCACACTTCTCCCCCTCAAATAGACATGTAAATGGATCGGATACGGAGCGGATAATGTGATCTAAATTCATATCCGATTAATAATTGAATTATTTGTCACATATTTTATTCGGATAACTATAAGATTAACACAAATTCAAATTTGGTTTGAATTTTAAGCGGATAATTGTTAGGTCTACTTAGCGGTGAGTCGTGTGAAATGTGTGAGACCGTCGTATGTTATTTTCTCAAAAAAAAAGAGTGAAAGTTATTTTTATTTTAGGAGATATTATCAAAAAATTAGACTTCATCTTAAACAATATAGGAGATAACTTACCAAATAAGTGTAAGTGGATTTTTTATTTTTAAATTATATTTTGAGACAAAATGATAAAAAAGAGTAATCAAATAATATATTAAGATTTGAGTTAATTATATATAGAATATACAATTCCTTATATTTTTATCTAAGGATTCATATTCGGTCAGATATTTCCGCTCCAAGGCACAGCAACTTCAACACCCGGCCTGATCCTTTTGTCATGTGTTTCTACAATGTCGATTCCTAACACGGGCTCCCAACCCTGGGTTTTCGGCACCCCAGCAATCGAAGGGGGCATACTGCTCCAGACCCATGCAATATCGGCTCTCAACACGGGTATACTACCCCGAGTGACGACAACACTTCTCTCGGCTTGTGCAGATTTCAGTGCTCAAGTCACCGAGATTCCAGCTCTCAACATGGGCACCATGTCCCAGGGGCCTATTGCAGCCATATTCGTCGAAAGCATCACACCTCCGGCAACGGTAGGCCGGGTCTGCCCAGTCTACCAACTCAGAGTTGAGTCCTCCTCGGCTCCACAGAAGAAACACCGCAGTAGTAGCAGAAGCAGGCGACTCACTGCCGCAACGAGCAACTCCGGCAAAATCATTCTTGTCGACAATCTCAGGATCTGGCTCGATGGAGACGAGCCGATTAATTATCTCTCGGGATCTGAATGTGTCGACAGTCCCGACCTCTAACCGCTTCAGTCTCCTGTAACTAGGGCTGTCAATGGGCCTGGCCGGCCCGACAGGCCCGCGGGCTTGGCCCGATTTCGGGCCGGGCCGCAAGGTCTTTTTCGGCCCGCGGGGTTTTAGTCGGGCCTAAAAGCCCGGCCCGACTAGACTCGCGGGCCGGGCTCGGGCTTTGAGTTCGGCCCGCGGGCCGGCCCGGCCCGATCCCTTTTTTTATTTTCACTTCAAATTTTAAAAACTATTTAGTCAAACTTATGTTATTTTACTTAATTAGAAATTTTAAAATTCTCTTTTCACACAAATTATGTAATTAATATCAAAATTTTAATTTATTTAATGAGATTATAAGTTTTATAATATTAAATCTATTATTTTTTATTATTTTTATTATTTTATTTAAGTAGTCGGGCCGGACGAGGCCTTAGTCGGGCTTTGAATTTTTTACATAATGTCGGGCCCGACCCGGCCCGGCCCGACATAGGTCGGGCCCGGGCCGGGCTCGGGCCTTACTCTTGATAAGTCGGGCCCGGGCCGGGCCGACCTAAGCCCGGCCCGGGCCCGGCCCATTGACAGCCCTACCTGTAACGTATGCGGGGAGGATAGAGTAGAATTGAAAGAAATTGATACTTCGACAGCAAACTGGGGGCAATTAAACCAGTCCAGCACTACGGCTCCTAAGTCCAATCGAAGGAGCAGTGACAAGGGAGAGTGATAGCTCTACTTGAGAAGAATTTGGGTTACTCTAGAGGAAGCTCAAGCCGTCCGGAGGTTGCGTGCCAAGAAGTCCCTCCACGCACTTGAGCGCCACATTGCTCGAGATGCTGTTGAGTCATCTTCGGCCCAATCCGACAATATCCAACTAGCCAGTCTTCCTCACCTAGACAGACAGAAGCGGAGAGGGGCTTGTATCGAGCTCTGCCCGCATGTAGTTCTGAGTTTTTCTCGAATAGATATCAGTCACACGGTGGAGGATCCACCCAAAGAGTCCGAGTCTTTGATAGACTGGGGGCACCGGTCCACCCTGAAAAACATCTCAAGAAAAAGTGGACGGTGTAGTTCATCAATGACGCCTCTTTGTAATTTTCTTCTTCCCTCGTCCACAAATCTTTCTTTTTCTTAATTTTCTGCCCTGGTTGAAGTCAGGTCCAGCGGTGGTGGTGGGGTGGGGCTGTCTTCCCCGGCCCACTCTCTGCTGAGCCGAAAGACGTCGGGCCCGCGGGTGCTGAGATATCCGGGCTGTTCGTAAGGCCAAGGTCGATTGGAGACCCGATGCATGCAGCCGGTACCTGGATCGTGGGCCAGAGAATCCACTGGGGCCCTTATTCACTGCCAAGACTCGGAGGGAGCGCCCTCCGGCTTCTGCTTCGACCGGGGGAGCCCGGCCAACTGGGGTAGGTGCCAACGGCGGCAACTCTCCTTTCCTTGCGTGAGGTTCACCGGAGAGACAGCCGGGCCTGGGAGACCCTCCCACCGGAGGAGAATCCATAGTCGACTTGCCAACGTTGGGGGCCGCCAGAACCATCCGTGGGGCGGGGGGGGGGGGGGGGGGGGGGGGGTTTCCCTATCAGGGGGTGGGGGTTGCCCTCGGAGACGAAGCGCCACCCAAGCTTCCAGTCATTGCTGGACGCAATAGTGCTGGGAGGCCATGCGGGGAAGGTTCCACTATCGCGGCGGCGCCCAGTGGGGAAACTTGCAGATCTTCGTTACCTCACACACGTTGGAATCAAAGGTTTTATAAGGGGAAAATCTCTCTCAGCCATTATATGTAATAATTAAGCATGCAAATATCACAAGGTGATCTAGCTTGTGATAAAACCTGCAGCACGGCTGGTTACTTTATAAAAGGGCGTGCAGCCACGGGTTGATCCTTCCAAGTTTTTCTTCTTCTTCTTCTTCTTCTTCTTTCATCCCTGTCTCCTTAATTCCCTGTCTGCTGCTTCCTTTGAGGTAGCTTGAAGTAGGTTCGGGGCTTGGAGGCTTCTGCGTGCTCTTCTTCTTCAGTGGGAAATGAAGCCGGCCGTCCTCATCCTGCTTACTCTTCTTCTATGCGCTCTGGTGCAGCAGCACCACATGGTTGCAGCAACAGCACCTTCCCCCTCCATGAACGTGAATGGCTGTCTGAGCACTTTCTCGGGAAGGTTCATAGCCGCGGCAGTGGTCATCGTCGTAGCCCTTGTGGCTTTTGCCATCGGTCTCTTCCTCGGCCTGTACTGGGACAGTCTCGTTTAATTTGCTTCTGTCGTAACGTCATGGAGAACCTTGTTGGAAGCTTCAATTCTCTGGGTCTGGGGGGCAAATCAGCGTGGAGTGGAGGATGTGTTTTCCATCCAGCGATTGCTGATGGTTTATCTTAGGAGTCAAGAACATCTTTAATCGCACTTGCATATGCTACTATATATTCAAATAATTAATCGCACTTTTGTTTTTATCTAGAGTGGCCATTAATCCAAAAGCTTTAGTCTTGGCAATGTTGATGGGTATGTCTAACTGAACTGTTGATAGCCCCCCGGGTCAATATATCGATTAAAAAACTATATTTAAATAAATTATCAATTATATCTTGTCGACGAAAACCATAATTATACATGTCGTCGTAGTGTTAGCAAAAAAAAGAGAAGATTAATATGTCTAACTATCTGCGTAAAATGAAAAAAAATAGGCCTAAACATGTACGTCGTTACAAGTGAAATGTCAAAAAATCTATATATTAACACGTCTAAATGTTTGCATAATTACAGTTGAAATCTTAAAAAATTAATAATATGTCTAAATGTAGTCTAATGCACATGTAAAACGTGAAAAGAAAATTTAAGTAATTACACTTGAAATATAAAAAAATAATGTATGTCTAATATTTACATGATTACATAATTCATTAAATTCTTTACACTATGCATTTATGTCAAATAATTATATTAGCTAATTAGTCGGACATAAGTTGAGGGGTACGTATTTAAGATAAGTTGGGGATAGAAGAGATAAAATATATAAAAAAATAATTTTAGAATCATTGCAATTAAGGTTGAGATATGAGGGACATTTGGGTTTATTTATAGAGGTAACTCACTTTGTATTTATCCCTGAATACAACTAAATCAAATAGAATATAAGAATAGAATAGTTAACCTCTTTTGTCCCAGACGAAAAACTCAGTAATTAAATTACATTAATTAAAGTGAGGGACAAACTAATTCAGGGGGTATAACCCTACTTTTCTCTATACCTCTCTCAACGAGGGGCTCAATAGATATTCTATTCTCAAATTTCATGAGAATGTATAGATACAAAATACATTTCATTGAGTATTGTTACTTAATTTTGTGCTTCTACTCACATCGTTGTTCAGTTGATTAATTCATTCACACGTATGACTGAAAACTTAACGGCAAACAAGACAAAAGTAGGCATAGCGTTCAAACTCGATATAATTATACTCTGCGTGATGGTACGTAACAGGGATTGTCGTCTCTATATATACATATACGTACACATACGCGAAAAAACAGACGGACACATTAACCATCAGTTAAATCCAGCCTTTTAGGTATATGTGTGCGTGTGAGAGAGGGGTCCCTGCACTACAAGCACGTCCACTCTCCTACCTAAATATTCTCTTGCACTACTGCTTCCACATATGACATAAATATGTACGTACGTACACCTGCATGCATGCAGAATGAAGAGCTACGTTCTCATCAGTATGCCTGGTCAAAGGGAGGGGTACTCTTATTGTAGTATGTTCTTGCTTAAACTCACCATGCATTTAATTGACTTGTTCCTCCAAAACAAGTGCAGAGTCGCTTCAGCATTCTTTCTTGCGGGGATGATCGATCGTATGCATGGCTCTCATTCTTGCATGTTATATTTTATGTCTTCATTTTTTATATAATTTTATAATGAATGATATCCTCTTAATGGTTCTAAAAATAATCAGAATTGAGGGAATACCATGCAGTTGATGATGTAAAACATAGGGTTTTGGGGGTAGGAGTACATCCTCGATCATTCTCTCCATATCGTGCAAGGAGATTAAACGTAATTATCTTGCTCTCCTTTTACCGTTTTTCTGAAAATGCCCCTATAATCTTACCTAATTAAAGAAGAACTCTCACAATCTGTTTATTTCCTAAAACGCCGCCAAAATCTAATAATATTAATAATAAAAGCACTTGCATATATAGTCAACTTCTTTTTAAAAAGAAAGAATAATACAGGGAATATTCTTTAGACTGTGGCGTAGTTTGTGAGTTTGCTGCTCAGGACTTGTCGATACTTCTCGTTGCAGATAGGCCAGTCGAACATGATGAACGGGGAAGGGGCACCGGCGGAACCCACTGTCGTTGAGGACGGTGATGTTGAACCAATTATTGGCCCTCCTCCGCCATGAACCAGTGCCTACAGCGGTGAAGGGCCATGATTGGTTATACTTGTAGCTGCTACCCAGAGAAGTGGTGGAGTTCTTCAGGCCAGGTAGAATAGGCATGTATTGAAAATATGTTAGAATATAATATGTTTATATTAGTGGAGTCTCCTCCATTCAATACCTTAAGATTTTGAGTTGGACGATCCAATCTAATAAATTTTAATATGGTATCAGAGCTCATGATAATTTTGATTGAGAAGGGAAAAATCCACCTCGCCCACCAAAGGCCCATCTCGACGGCCTAACTTTGAGGCCCACCTCTAGAGGCACCTCCAACCGACGACGTCCCAGTGCGCGGCCTGCCACGGCCCGCTAGTGTGGACACCTAATTTTAGACATCCCGCATACTACAATTCAACTTTCATGAGAGTGGCGCTATTTTGTTTTGATACTTAATTAGACTCCCGAGTTCATATTCAACCTAATGATCATGTATTAAGTCGAATCACATTGAAAACCAAGCCAAGGCCACTAGTTAGGCGGCCAGGTTGATGACCACCCACTAGGATGCAGGCGACCAGATATTTGGCCGTCTTCTTATGAAGGAGGGCAGATATTTAGCCATCTATTCATCCCAAAATGACTAGACGTCTAGCCACCTTCTGGCGGTTTCCGCAACTGCCTATCAACCCCACGTCCTATGACCCTGACCACTCCGGGAGCCACTCTTGCGACACCTCCCACTCCAACAAATCCATGAATGGATGGTAGGAGTGAGGGGGAGTCACTTCGGAGTGTTGGGATTGGCTATAGACCCCTTCACGAGGATCAGGCGTGATTTTCGAATGGATTCTTGAGGGAGGGAAAGGCTCTATATATAAAAGAAACCCCTAGTGCCCGGTTTCAGGGGTTAGCAAGTTGGATGTTTGGTTGGTTGGTTGGATGGTAAAATAGGGATAGGTTATAGAAATAGAGAGTGAATATTTTCTTCTTCTATGTCAGATGTAAGTTAAGGGCCAAGAAGAGGTCTTGCATCGTACATGGAGAGAGTACTATATCCGACATCAGAGAAAACGAAGTCTGCAAAAGGCGGCCAATGACTTAGCCATCCACCTTTCGGGGTGGCCAGACATCTGGCTATCTCCTATTACTCGACGGATGTCTGGCCGCCTCTTGTCACTCGACGAGTAGCTCCCCCATTTATACACTTTTCCTTTATTTTTTATTGCCTTTTTGTTCATCATACTGCATTTATGTTCATCTACATTGCACGACATGCACAGTATGATGTCCTATGTAATGCCCCAGATTTTTCGGATCCTTCTTCTCGGGTCTCGGATCTGGTTTCTTGAAGTGTCCAACTCCGTTGTGTCCGAAATTTCGTTTCGGACATCTTTCGTGTTCGGATCGGCGCGATCCGGAGTCGTTTCGGAGGCCCGGAGGCGTTCCGCGACTTTTTCCGCGTGTGTTTTCCGATTCCCGGTGTAGGTTTCGGCTTTTTCTTCGGAACCTCGTTGCGGGTGAACCGGGCCGTTCACTTGGGCGCGAGTGATACCGTTGCGATCAGTGTGCTCCGAGGATCGCGAGGGTGTGATTTTTTATTTTTCAAGATTTTTTCGAATTTCTGAATTTTTCCTATATATTAACCCACCCTGTGAGTTCCTCTCATTTCTCACTCTCACCCTCTCTCTCTTCTCTCACTCTCTCCTCTCACTCTCTCCTCTCCGACGGCCGACGGACCGAGGCGGGGGTGAGGCGGGGCGATGCGGGCGAGGAGGACGGTGAGGATGGGTCGGGGATCGAGGCTCGAGGGCGTGGTGAAGCTCGGCCGTGGGTTCGTGGAACGGCGAGGCTTCAACGGCGTTTTCTTGGTGGATCGGCATCCACGGTGCGCGAAATCTTCGGTGGAGGTAGGGTGATGGACCCCCAGCTCGTGCACTTCCTTTCCCGCAAGTTTCGTAGGCCATGGTGAGCCGAGCGGGTCGTTTGGGGCGTTTTGGGGAAAATTCATGTTTCGGGGAGTGATCTCCCGAACTAGCGATTCATTGCGTTTCTGGCCGATCCGAGGCCGTAGATGCATGCTAGGGGTTATTTGGGGGCTTCCCCTATGTTTTCCCCCTCATCCGTGGATGTTTGGGGGCGTGGCGTGGATTTTTGGGGTTTTTCCCGCCGTTCACGATTTTCCGAAATGGTCGCGGTCCACCAGAAACCGCGTTCATTGGTCGCGGTCTTGGGAGAACCGCGTTCATCCTTTGTGTTTTGGTCGAGGTGGCCTTCGAGCGTCGCGTTCGTGCGATAGATCGCTTTGGTCTAGTCGCGGTCATGGGATGACCGCTACTATCTGGTCGCGGTCCTCGGGCGACCGCTACCAGCGGGGTTGCGCGTGGCTTGTCGCGGTCGTGAGGTGACCGTGACAGCATGGTCGCGGTCGCCGGTCGACCGCTACCATCTGGTCGCGGTCACCAGGTGACCACTACCATGTTCTGGTTCCTGTTTGCGCTGTTTTGACCTCCGGTCAACCCGGTTGTGACCCAGTGGTTGACTTTAGGTCTCGTGAGTGTCTCGGACACCCCGTGGAGTTCCGTGACCGTGTCTTTGGGTGTCCAGAGGTTCCACTTACCTCGTTTTGCGTGTCATGAGCTTAAGGGTCCGTGTGACCTTTTAGCGTCCCGATTGTGTTGTGTTGGTCTCCGGTCGACTCAGTTGTGACCCAGTGGTTGACCTCCGGCCTTGTGAGTATCTCGGACACCCCATGGGTGCTGTGTCTGTGTTTCTGGGGTGTCGGGAGGGACTGTGTTACCTCGATTAGCGTGTCCGTAGGTGTGGTGGGTTCGGGTGACCCCACGTGTTCCGGGCTTTCGTGTTACGCTCGATCGAGTCACCGTGTATTGGTGTGTGTGCGGTGGGGCCTCCCCCGCATATCGTGGGTTTCTTTGGTCAGCGATTCCCATGTGGGCCACGTGTTTGGCCTTGGACTGCGAGTCCAGTTATCCGGCCTGGGGCTGGAGGTTTCCCGCTTGCTTCAAGATGGGAAATCGACATGGTGGCTTGTGTGCTACCTTGGGAATCGTGCTTCTGTGGTTTCCGCGTAGGCCGTGCCTATGGCCTGTGAACCGCGAGTCCATGACCTAACTTGGGACTGGAGGTCTCCTGAGTTCCCAGGTGGGGGAATGGTCTCGGCGATTGCGATTCGCCTCGTGAGTCATCGCATTGTTGTTTTGGACCTAGGGATTAGGCCAGATTGATAGCTCAGTGCTGTCGTGTGCAACGGTCTTGACCCCGAGTCTTGTGACTCAAAGGCCGTTAGGTTTGTAGGTTTAGTGGGCTGTCCAGAGTCTGGTGGCGTCGTGCCACCTGTTACTCCATGTTACTCGCAATGGGTGCGTGCGTGATTTTCTGTGTCCACGTTCTATGACACGTCCACTAGTCGTAGCTTTCCCACGGCACGCGTGTGCTGGCTCGCCTGGGAGTGGCTGAGCGGCGTACCCGAGAGAGGCGGTGAGTAGGCTGGTTACCGCAGGGCCCCCGCGTACTTTCGAGTCCGGGTTTAGGGGGAAATACCAGCTAGAGGACAGGCCTAGGGCGTATGGTCTGAGTGTGCACACGAGGTTGGGGGCGTCGGACGGCGCCGGCAGGCGCGACCCCAACTAGTCCTTGTTCTGTGGTACTGGTTACTGAGTGTGTCTGAGTCTCACGCCTGGGGCGTCGTAGCTAGACACTTGTGACACGGTGTAAGACGTCAGGGGACGCATCCGGTCGTTCTTCTAGTGGGTGGTGCTCATGTCACGTGACGTGGGTTGTCGTGCACCGGGTTTTGTTTCTGTCCATGGGACGGGACTTCGTGAGTGGTTTCGGGAGTGTTCCCGGAGTCGAGGTCTGGGGTTTCCGGTGAGCGTCACCGAGGGCCTTTCTCTAGACAGTGTTGTGTTCACGACGGTGAGGTCGTGACCGTGTTCCCTGACCGTGTGGTTTTGGCTTGGGCCCTTTTGGTGAGGGCAGGCCTCCGCTACGGAGGTATCGTGGCGTTTTCCTAGTAGCGTGGCTAGGGCGATTCGTGTCTGGTGGTCCCCGATCGTGGGATTGGGCGAGTGGCTTGGTTGTCCCCCGACGGGAGACTGGGTCGTGTTTTCTGGTACAGTAGGAGTAGCTGTAGTGCCGAGTTTTTGACCGGCCACCGGTTTGATGTTCCTACTGTAGTTGTAGCTCTCCTTTCCGCTACCGCCGTTGTTTCCGGTTGGGGTTCCGCGGGATCCCTGCTGAGTCTCTGTTTTGGAGACTCATTCCCTGCGTTTCAGGTGTGGCGGTTCTTACTCGAGGTTCGAGAGTGCGGAGCGGAGGTTCTCAGTTGCCAGCTTGCCGGGCCGAGTGTTCACTTGGCATGTGGTACGTTTTTACTGCTTTAGACTGTACTTTCTGTTGGACTGGACTCTGTTGTAGCTGTAGTTGTTTATTTATTTCTGTTAATTGTCCTGCTTTATTTCCTATTTCCTTATGCCTCCACACTCCTTTTAGCCCTTCCGAGCCCTCCCGACTCGTGGGCGGCGGTGCGAGTCTCGGGTTATCGGGCCTTCCCGGTAATCGGATTCTCGGGCCGTGACATCCTAGATCCCTTTTTCTAAGAGGTTTTTATAAAAGAGAGAGAGAGAGAGAGAGAGAGAGAGAGAGAGAGAGAATACAAGTGGTCAAAAGTCTCGACCATCTCTCCTTCCTAACACCCATCCCGATGAGCATAGCCCTCAATTTTACTTAAGATTCAAATTGCAGAACATTTACTACACTTCTTCAGCTCTAATGGGCGATTCCTACTTGTTTTGTGTCTGAATTACAAGATTTTAAAAGTAGACTCACAGTGAAAGAGCTCCTTATTCTTGACTGGCCGAGAATGAGGATAGCGGAATCTCACAATCTCCCATTCTAGAAGGCACCTCGTGATCATTCTGTCCGTGTGGGACGAAGGTAATTCATTTTTGGCAAATCTTTCATTTGCATTCTATTTGGGGCTTTTGTTCTCCCCAGGGAGCAGATCAAGAGCCTGCCAGAACTCTGACCGCCCAATGAGAAGGAGGCCAAACCTCTGGCTACCTAAATCAGAGTTAGACGGCCACCAATCTGGCCACCTATAATGTGTTGACAGCCAGACTGATGGCCACCTTATGCAACTCCTTCTATTTGATCTTTTGTTTTTGTTTTGCTTGAGTTCCAGAATTATTTTACTCTGACAGTGCAGGTTGAGTTCAGGGAGGGCTTAAGAAGAGCCTGCATCACACATACTAGAAAATTCATCCCAATAGATTTGACTTTTCACCTAGGAATTCCCACTCAAGGGTAACTTATGACACCCCCTACCCGGGGAATTCGGTACCCGATCTGAAAAGCGTCACCTTACACTCCTCGATCACTGCGAACTGTGATTTCCATAAAGCACTCACGACCGTAGTATCTAGAGTTCTAATAACACAACTATACAATTTTCATTCATAACAAACACATATAATTCACGTCACATAATCAGTTGTACATCTCTTAACTTTAAAATTATTTACATCATGAACCGTAATACACAACTCACTTACTAGAAAAATTTTCGAAGATCACATTGAGACCTATTTATTCAACATTATTTATTTCTATGCTTACAAAAGAATCCTCGGACACATAATAAAATTAAAACCTTAAAACCCACATGAGACACATGACCGGACGGTCCAATTTGAGACCTTACCCCGAGTCTTTTGTTTTTAAACTTTTTGAGTTAATTCAATCTCACATCAGACGGAGAAAGAAGACGATGCACTACCAGCCAGTGCACTGGCCGTACCTCCGGTGTAACAAATGAAACTCGAAATAATTTGATTGGCCTATGATAGGGTATACATGCTCATCGTTCCCCCACCATCATCTCGATTCGCATGGAGGTGCCGTGGAGGCGAGAACCTCAATGAGGGGGACGACAACCCGGAGGGAGGGGGGCGGTGCACTCATTGTAAGCGCTAGCAGCTTACTACCCCCATCATCCCCTGTGAACGAGTGGGGCCATCGGATGGGTTTGATAAAAACCCCAAAGTCTTGTGGGCAATTGCAATTGAGTAATAGTTATTACATGTTATAGTTATAACTTGGAGCTGCTAATCATCTTACATGTTCACCTATGGTTGATCTACATACAATGATATGATTTGGAGGACAAGAAAATTTCTAATAAAAAGAACCATAAAACAGTGTGAGCTAGCCTCACACTCCCTTGAGGATGATTTTCTCATCTCAAAACCTTTTTATGTAATATGAAATTGGACACAAATTACACACTATAAGATATGTAGCAAGTATTACTATTCGAGTTTCATTAAAAAAAAACATCCACAGTCCAATAAGGCTCACTATCCATTCAGAGAAGACAGTGTAGTAACAGAGACAGACATCATTTCCGGTAAAAATAAAATTTTCGTATTTGAAGTCAAAATGGAAACAACAATTTGACAGCACACAATAACTTCCTGCTTAGAAGGAAGAAAATGAAATTCTAATATATGCAAGTTCTCGAGACAAAAGCCATAAACACTTAAAACATATATAATATATTAATACTTACCAATCTTAAGAGTATACCCATGATGTTTATAAACAATATATTTATGTTCACATTCAAAAAGGATATAAGATGCACAGACGTGAGCAAAGCAGATAGAAATGTGGAGACGAGTCCAACAAATCCAATTCTGCACATCCCCAGCCGGGGTACACGTATTATCACAAATTGTACAGGCACTTGACTAATAGTTTCCAGAATACAGCCACAGGAAGCATCAACCATCGATTTCATGCTCCAAATTTCTCGCTGATAGGAGTCAGGGACCCTAAATGCCACCTCATGCATTTCACAGACGATGTCCTCTCACTCACGTTCACTCACATTGCCGCTGAATTCATGCATCTAAAGAGCATAATGCCGCAGTAGAGGAATCACCGGCAAAGTTGCGAAGTTATGTTCTTTACGTGCCATGGAATACAACCACCTTTTTTTGATCGTGGATAGAGCGGAATACAGCAACTTACACTACAGAAAGGCAGGCCATGACAAATATCACCCAGCTCAGGGACACAGATCGTTATTCATGTGTGGTCAGGCCAATGGTAATCCTTGTGGTGAAAGATGTAGGCTTCATGGTAAATGCGGATGCAAGATTCTAGGAATTGCAACAGACAGTATAATCTGCCATATCTATTCATGGTAAGAAATATGCAGTGCATGACGTTGTTGAAAGAAACAATAGGACCTCCATCTGTGTTGGCCAATGAATACTAAAGTAGCACAAGATTGCAGGTCCATGGAAATGCAAAAGCATGAAAAACATGGCAATGTACCATTTACAAGGTGCACGAGGTAACATCATCTTCAGTACAATGATTAACTCCCTTATTGGTAACACTTGCTCTTACAATCTGAAAAGATAACTTGAGCCAGCATCAATAACATTTGAAAGATGGCCTTGGAACATTGTGCATCGACTGCTTCTGCCAATCAAATCAACAATAGAATGCAAAATGGATGGTTTTGAACATATTATGTTTGGGGAGAGAATAATATTTACCCTTACAAATGGAGACAATCATCTTAGAATTCTCTAATCTGCACCCCATCCTATCACCTATGATCTACTCATATGATGGTCATAACGCTTACTTCTCCAATGTACAAATTTTCTTACTGAGGTGGCATCATGAGGGTTAAACCAGCAGTAGCTTAGAGGCGACAAGTAACAATGTTTGAGTTTCAATAAGCTTGAATGCCAATATTGTTCGGAAAGACCTCTCTCTCTCTCTCTCTCTCTGAGGCAAGAAATTTACTTTATGTTCCAAGACCCTTGCTTAAAATTAAAATGTGGTCTTTGCCACCTAAAAGCGAGGGTGGGAAGATCTTCACCTACTTGGTTAGCACTCGCTGACAATTTGCTTTACCCACCTTAACTCAGCTGAGCGTCTCACGTGCAGCTGAAACTGGAGGTCCTTGAAACTATTCCCCACATTTGCCATATTATTCCATAGAATTTAATTGCTTACGCAAATGCACTTTCACTGCAGAGAACACAGAATACAATTCCAAGATTTGCAATATTTGAGAAGACCATCTCACTTCTAGCATAAGAAGAAAAATGAACAGATTATCTTACTTCATCTTTTCCTCATTTGCTTCCGATACCTTTGTCAGTCACATTTTTTAAAAGTGGGTAATACCACTAATGTATTAAAAAAAAAGGAGAATGTACATAAGGGGATATTCAAGTATACACAGCCCAATCCCAAAAAAGAAGGCCACACCAAATCAATGTGTAGCACACTAACACTACAAGAAATGGCGGTCATAGCGATGAAAATTTTCGACGGCAAAAGATCCGTCGGAATATTAATCTATATTTCCGATGGATATCTATTCGTCGAAAATTCCATCAAAATTTCCAAAGGAATTACTCCCCGTCAAAAATCCGTCAAAAATAATTTCGATTTCCCTCCCCCTACCCTTTGTCGTCAGAAATTTCCGTCGCTATGACTGTCATTTCTTGTAGTGTAACATCCTTGATCCCCAAATCTCCCCCCTCCCTAGTAGAAGCAATCCTCCCCCACGCTATGTCGTGTGAGCTCCTACATCTCCCCTAGTTGTCATGCCAGAATAACCTGATCTGAATCTAATCAGCCTTCTTTGCCACCATCTTCTAGACCGGGAACATGGAAAAAACATAGATGGGGAGACTATTCAGATTGAGACAGTGAAATCTCTTATTACATTGAAAACCTGTAATTCTGTCAAAAAACTATAACTCTTTCATCTCATTCAAGTATAACAAAATTTACAAAAGTTTTCTCCTAAATACTTGAGGGCATTTAAAACCCTCCCATTTTCTTACTCCCATGGACCGATAAAGGCTGCAACTTCTCCAGTCGCAGAACAACAAAGCATCAAGATCTTTAATCAGTACCTTCAACTTTTCTTGGAAACTCACTTCCAAAGCAAGCTGATACTGAAGGGTCAACAATCAAAGAATGTCCTCAACCATATCAAGCTAAAACAAACAGACTTGCTTTTCATCACATAGTCATCTAAATGAAAATGCAAGGTTGGTAGATTCTCACTTTTATAGTCCACTGTACAAGGTAGGAAATTCCTCCAGAAATCTAAGCAAGCCGTTTTTCTCAATATAAATTTCACAAGAACATTCCTCAAAGTGAAGGTGATGCACATGTACAAGATACATCTTGCATAAATCCGAGTGCGGCCATAAACTTATGAAGTACACCAGATGAGGCAGACCAATGATGTTGTATTTGACTAATCATTCAAAATCACCTTAGAACACAGTGATTATGACAAATTGGCCTTGTCATAAAGGTCGCCATGTGCATCCAACCTTCAAACCACGACACTTATTTGCTCATTCAATTATGACATCAAACAGAAGAATGGAATGAAAATTTCCTAAACGTAAAACCAACGAACTTCGATGTCCCTTCGTGGAGCCAATCACGGTGGCAATTGGCATCTTTCCCTGAGGTCCATCTACATGACCCTCTGGAGCTTCCCTTTCCCCAAAAACCAGTCAATCATTAAAAAAATGCCTTTTCAGGAATACACCAGACTGTACTCATCCAGTTTGCTGTTCTAGTTCATCTAAAAGAAAATTCCCCCTTGTAGACAGTGCCAAAGTGGATACAAGGAGTAGAGTATTTGGGAATACATAATCTCGAACCCTCTTCAACAATGCTACATCCCTACTTTCAGATATTACACACAAAACCAGGTTCCCCAAAATAATGGAAAAGAAGAGAGAGAAACCAAAATCCAGACAAAACAAGATTAAACAGAGAAGAAGCGCATCACGGTAAGAACAAATATCATCAAAATAGTCAAATACATTGTTCATACGCAAAAAACAAAATCGCAGCAACCAATTGAAACAAAGGTACCATTTTCGTTTCAAAAACCTAAAAATCCACACGAAAACAAAATAGAAGACAAACGAAAGAAAGAGGGGGGGGAAGCGAGGATGGCCTTCAGAGACGGGTGAGGCGGCACCGCGCCGATCCAATCGTTAGGCCACCGGAGGGGGGAGGAAGCGGGCGCATGAACGGGGTACAGGAAGGGATCCTGCATTGGCAGAGAAGAGGGGAGTGGGGAGGAGGACAAGAACGGCAGCAAAGGCGACGAGCAGCAGGCGGCGAGGGCTGTTCGAGTGGTGTTCAGATTGAAAACCATTCGACTGCGAGCATCACATCCGATCGATCGTTCTCGTCGGATCTGTTTCGCTTAGGTCGTTTTCTTCTTCCTAAGGCACCTCCGGCGGCCCTCGCACCCCACCCGCCACTTCCAGTGACCCTGTTACAGCGCCCTGTTCTCCGATCTCTCTCCCCATGTCATCAAAATAGTCAAACACATTGTTCAGACGCAAAAGCAAAATTGCATTAACCAATTGAAACCCAGGTACCATGTCGTTTCACAAAACCTAAAATCCACACGAAAACAAAATCGAATACAAATGAAAGAAAGAGGGGAGGATGAAAAATCGAGGATGGCCTTCAGAGACGGGTGAGGCGGCACCGCGCCGATCCAATCACTAGGCCACCGGAGGGGGGAGGAAGGGGGCGCACGAGCGGGGTACAGGAAGGGATCTTGCATTGGCAGAGAAGAAGGGGGTGGGGAGGAGGACAAGAACGGTAGCAAAGGCGACGAGCAGCAGACGACGAGGGCTGTTCGAGTGGTGTTCAGATTGAAAACCATTCGACTGCGAACATCACATCCGATCGATCGTTCTCGTCGGATCTGGTTTGCTTGGGTCGTTTTCTTCTTCCACAAGCACCTCCGGCCGCCCTCTCACCCCGCCCGCCACTTCCAGTGGCCCTGCTACAGCGCCCTGTTCTCCGATCTCTCTCCCCGCGTCATCAAAAGAGTCAAACACATTGTTCATACGCAAAAGCAAAATCGCAGCAACCAATTAAAATCCAGGTACCATTTTCGTTTCAAAAACCTAAAAATCCACACGAAAACAAAATCGAAGACAAACGAATGAAAGAGGGGGGGGTAGAAAAATCGAGGATGGCCTTCAGAGACGGGTGAGGCGCACCGCGCCGATCCAATCATCAGGCCACCGGAGGGGGAAGGAAAGGGGCGCACGAGCGGCGTACAGGAAGAGATCCTGCGTTGGCAACCTGGGCCGATCCAATCTCAGTGGGTTTGGACTTTTTCTTTCGGTTACTTATCTCATCACATAGACTAGCAACCTGGGAGCAGAAGGCTGATATCCGGGTGCCTAGTTCATCAATTTCAAACATGGAGAGAATAACAAGGGCCGATTTATCGTGTTGGGTGTGATGGCAAGGGCCGGTGGTGGGTTGTCTGTAAGTTGGGACAGTCCGTCTGCGGCGATTACATGTCTGAAATGGGGCATGATGGCAAGGGTCGATTTGGAAGGGTTACATGGCCTGCAATGCAAATTATAGAACTTGCAGAAACTAATGCGTGAGAGAAGGGAAAAAGATTTCCACTTTTAAAATCAAAAATAGACGCGAAAAAGCACACATGGGGCAGTGCGTCTGCGGCAGGGCTCTGTGGTGGCTGGTGGGGCTTCGGCGGTGGGGCGTCTGCGTCGACCGGTGGGGCGTCTGCGGCTGGGGCAGTCCTCTTGAGGCCATGCGGTGGGGCGTCTGTGGCAGCCGGTGGGGGCAATCCGCAGATTGCAATGGCGGTGGGGCGTCTTCGACTGCGTATGGGGGCGGTGGGGTGTGCGGTGACAGGCGGTGGGGTGAAGGGTTTCACAGGGAGAGAGTTATGATAAGGGTAGTTTAGGATTTTCAATTTTTTTAACGGAAGGATGGAATATTCCATCGAATATCCAACTGTTTTAACGTCGATGAACTACATGGGCCTTTCTGCTAGAGTTACATGATTTTAAGGGCTTTTTAAACAATAGTGAGATTTTAGGTACTAAAAAATAATTCGTCATATTTGTAGGGACTAATATGCAAAAAACCCTTTTTTATTATTTACTTATGTGTTTCTTGTGAGAAGAGAAGGTTGACCTCCCTTTTTCTTTCTACGGTGCCAAGGCACCTTACCTGGATGCCACCGACGGAGGCAACAGCGCCGTGGTGGTGAAGGCCCAGCGGTGTTGCAGCAGCGGTGAGCAATGACTGAGGGCTGGCAGTGGCCGCGTGTGGAGTGAGCCGCAGCGGCGTGCAAGGGCGACAACGGGTTACGACAGCGATGTCGATGGAGTTCGCGGTCGCAGCAGGTGGCCGGTGGTGAGGGCGCAGCAGCAGCTCTTAGCGGCGGTGATGGAGCTCCTGGGCGGCTCTGGTGGGTAGTGGCAGGGTCTCCGTCGACCCCTGACACAGCGGCGGTGAGGGAGGCTGGAGGCGAGGGGGTTCTGGCGACAGCAGCAGATGCAGCGGCGGCGAGATCTGGGCCCAGAGGGGCAGCGGTGGAGGAAGAGATGCAGACCGCCGGCGAGAGCATACCGCCGGTGTGAGCAGTAGCGGCGGACCTACGTCGGCGGAAGCTCGGCGGAGGTGGAGGGAGCCGCAGCGGCGTGTGAGGGACATCAGCGGCAGACCGTGGCGGGGAAGGCCGCGGCGGCGACGGTGGTGAGGAGCTGGAGGAGGACAGCAGCGGCAGCAGTAAGGCAGCGGCCACGATCAACCGCAGCAGACGGTAGCGGCTGGCGGGCGTGTGAGGGCGGCGGGGACGGCCGGCAAGGTCTACAGTGGAGGCGGCAGTGGGCGGCGGCGTGAGGCAGTGGCCGACAGTGGCGACCGGGCGATGCTGCAGCGGTGGATGGGTGCGTGGGACTATAGCCGTGGTGTGGGGACGGTTTAGTGACTCCGGCGAGGTTGGTATACTTCTCAGATCTCTCGATCTCTGTCTATCAGAATAGAGATCCCCGTTTCCTGAAGTAAAGACTCGAGCCAAATGAGCTCAGCTGTGTTGTTGGCAACGGACTTATATTCGGCTTCTGTCAGCCATGGAAGAATCCAGTCCAACCCTCGCGCTGGTGGTCGCCACGACCGTGGCCGTGGCCATGGACGGGCTCAAGGGCGCACTCCCAAGTGCCAGCTTTGCCGCCAATTCGGGCATCGTGCTCCCGAGTCCCGACTGCCCCGACCTCTCTTCCAAAGCTTCATCGACTGCAGCGGGCTCTCTTCCTTTTCCGGCGGTGACACCGGCTGCTTTGCACATCGGTGCTATGACTCCAAGGGCGTCCTCACTGAACCCCTCCACTGCCTCCGCTATGGCTCTCTGGTACCCAGATTCCGGTGCCTCGCATCATGTGACTCCAGATTACCACCAGCTTCACAACCCAATGCCTTACAATGGCTCGGATCAGGTTCTCATAGGCAACGGCTCAGGTAAATATGCCAAACCAAGAGATGGTGGGGCCGTCACCTGAGGTGCCGCCATCGCAGTAGGCGCAGCTTCCGACTAAGAAAGACAAACTATCGATTGTGTGTGTGAGAGAGAGAGAGAGACCGCCAGCGGCACCTCATGACTCATGACTCTTCGTGTGACTGCGCCTCCATTGACGGCGGCAACAGCGCCACCATCTGGGGATGACGTCTCCCGTCTCTTCGTGCGGCTGCGCCTCCAGCGACGACGACGGCATCGGCACCATCTGGGATGTGAGTGGAGATTTGTAAGAATCTCTCTCTCTCTCTCTCTCTCTACATGTAACGAGTCAATCTTCACTCTGATCCCAGATATTGTCGCCGTTGCTGCGGTCGTTGGAGACGCAGCCACACGAAGAGACATGAGGCGTCATCCCCAGATGGTGACGCCGTTGCCGCGCTACCGCCGTCGCTGGAGACGCAGTCACACGGAGAGGCAGGAGGCGGCATCCCCGATGGTGACGCTGTTATCAACATTAGAATTCTGAGATTAGATTTGTTGTAGATCGAGATGTGAAAGATTTAAGATTAATTCTTTTTAAAATTTTGTTGTGTAAATATTTTATTTAAATATATAATTATAAATTTAAATATTTTATTTAAAAGTTAATGTGTTATGATACGTGTGTGTAGTATGCTGATACGTGTAGATATATAGTCATAGGCCAATTGTACCTATGGAATAAATAAGTTTCTCACGGGATACAATTGTGTATATTCGAGTTATCATTGGATTACATGTTAATTACAGGATGCAATATAATTTAGATATCTACGGTTGTGAGAATTATTTGTAATAATTTTTTGCGATGGTAATGCCCCCATTACCTACGACACGGGGTGTGTAAAATTTATCCATGATTAAAATGCATGCACTATAAATAGGGGGTCAACACTTACGAAATTATCCCGTACAGATAAGGCTTAATTTATGGACACAGTTTTAGCCGACGACACAATTACGTAAAGAAAGTCGTAGTTAAATGTTATATTTATTGTTTTATTGATCCTTACCTATTACATCCGTCCGTCTTTCTTTGTGTAGTGAGGTCAATCTCACCGCATCGGTCGTGCTATAATAATTGGCATATTGATAAGATTGGTATTATTTAAGAGTTCTAACTCTTATATAGAATTCCAACTGTTTGATTTTAAATTAAGTTAGTTTGAAAAAGAATAGTTTGGACGCCGAGTTCAAATCGGATAATCTTATTTAGATTATATCACCTCTCACATGTCACCCTTAGCAATCCTTCTGGTCACTAGCTAAGCAATAACTCGGTTGGACTCCATGCAAAACAATTCCTCCTTTCTTAATACGCCAGTATGCATGGGTGGCATCCAGATAGCATGCTTACATGGCGCCTAGGTGCCCTATACTATTCTCCAGCCCTAAACTCCGTCAGCCGTCAGCTTACGTCCCGAGGACGCCGACCTTCAACGATGCAATCCAGCAGATAGATTTCTCACAAGAAGGCACCCAGAAAAAAACGGCTCGTCATGTTCCGTGAGGAATAACTCAGCATGTGATACCACCGTCCAGGGAGCAAGGCTTGTACTGGTCGCTCTCATGCATGTAGCAGCACCGTGGGGGTTTGGAGGAGAATGAGAGAAAAAGTTTACCAAGAAGTCATTGCCAGACGGATGATACAACCTGTGGGGTGTGATGACACACTGAGAAACGCAAATAAACCAAGAAACAACATCTGTGACCTCCTGTACTCTGAGGCCTATATTGATTATTATCTAAATCTACTCCGTACAATATCTGTTTCTGGAAGTACATAGTCCTAATTAAACTTACACCATAGAAACAACAGATACATCTGCAAGAGTCCTGATTATTAAACCTGCCTGGCCTTTTATATGCATGGACGAAGAGTCCTCCTCACAGGGAACAGCAATCCAATCTGGGGGACAGCAGCAGTCCAATCTGGAGCCGGACTGTAGGCGCTGATTTGCTGGGCCACGCACATGTCGGTGCTGGGCTGCCCAAACTGAAAGGCCCACGCATGGACACGGGAACCTTGCCTGCTAATATTCCCCTGCATGCTCAAGGGTGCCGCCTGCACATTGAGCTCGGACCGACCGGAGAGAGAAGTGCACTGTGGGGTTAGCGGCTAGATATATATGTGGCCTCGATATTGTCACACCAAAGCATGGGACAGTAGTAGTAGAAACACCAATTTCTCTGGGCAAAGATATAATCTGCAAAACTTTCACGGATGCATTGCCACACCTTTGTACTCTGCTTCATTACTTGAGCGCGCAACACTGTCTGAGGTTCCCAAGGTGTTTCTTCGAGCCAACTCTTCACTGGAGTGTTGTCTGCTTCGCAGAGAATCCCTCGTTATCTGAGGTAAGGGTTCCATATTGTTAAACCGGGGAGATTTCAGAGGTTGTCCTTGGTGTTCTTGCATTTTAGTGTGAAGTCAAATGACTCCGAGGAAGAGAGCTCACTGTGAGGGGGAGGAGAGCTAAAGAAGTTAGATCAAAAAGCAAAGAACTTAAGGCTCTTCTCAGCCATCCCACGCCCACAGGGATAAATTTCATGAGTAGTAAGGTCCTCCGACTGCGAGCTATTGATTTTGCTAATATTTCCTCTATGCTACCTACGATAATTGACATCATTGCAAGCCAGTCAAACCTAATTTCTTTCATATCAGACAATCGAAAGGTATATCATTCGTTGGTACTTCAATTTTACGAAAATATGGTAGTAAAAAATAACAAGGAAGTCACTACTGTCAATGATACCATAATGCATATTTCAGCACCAAATCTGGGAAAGGCGTTAAGATTACCATATGATGAGGGATACACAAATGACGACCTCATTATTGATGAAGAAGAAGTTTACACTATTATGACTGAAGAAGAATTAGGGGAAAGTTCATCAAGTGGGCTGAATGCAAACACATTTCCTCCCCTCCAAAGAATTCTTCACCGCATGATGACTACCGTCTTACATCCAAGGGGAGGAGGGAGAGATAAAGTAAATGATGTTCAGAAGTTTCTCTTCTATTGCTTATTCAATTGAATTCAAGTTAATTTCCATGCTATCATGGTTCAGCTGATCACATCATGCAGAAAATATAAATCACGAACTCTCTCTTATGCTGCACCCCTCACTGCTTTATTCAAATATGTTCAACTGAAACTAGATGATGATGTCTTTGAAGAAATTAGAGATGCAGATTTTTACACAATTCACAGTATCTGTACCAACATGGGATATGAGGAAGATGACAATGGTCATCTTGTTAGGTCCAGCAAACCAAACAGAGGGAAAGCTCTTGCAGATGAATTAGAAGAAGAAGAGTAGAAACAAGATGACAACCAAGCTGAAAGTCAACAAGAATTGGAAGAAAATGCAGGCATGAGATTTTCTTCAGAGGATGTCCGGATGATTAACACAAGGATGGATGCACTAGATAACTTGGGGAGACAATAGATTCTCTTGCCAAGGATGTGTCGGATTTGAAACATTATCGTGACGATTATCTCCGGTCATTTACTTCCCTTTCTGATTCCATTGACTCCATAAATCAGACCTTGGGGACGCAATCCGAGATGTTCTTGGAAATAGTGGATTATATTCGTCGTCCTCCATCTCCACCTTCTCCCTGACCAGTCTAGTCTCAAATGCTCCTGACTGGAAGTACAATTGCTTATCCAACCTTCCCCTACTTTTTGATGATGCCAAAGGGTGAGAGTTATCTATTTATTTATCTGCACTATTTATCTTGAGTCTTTCAGTCTTTCAGGTGCTAGTTTCTATGGTCAGTATGGTATATCAAGGGTTGCATCTTCATGTTGCATTCATCATGCATTTTCGTTGGCTTATAATAAATTAAACTTTCGACTTCTGTTAATTCTCTCCCTTGAAGGTCGGCAAATGGTTGGACTAATGCCATTTTGATCAATCCACATATTTGAATGTGATTCAATCTTAATTCGTTTTGAAATTTCATAGGTTGCGAAATTGTGTGCCCTAGCATGCCAATTGAAAACTTAAGTAATGGTAAACTTCAAAAATGAGTTTCTTGAATTTGTGTATAGATTGTGTCAGAATAATAGATGATTATTAGAGTTGTTTCTACTTGATGTTTTCAAAATATACATAATATTTTATCATCATCAAAAAGGGGGAGATTGTTGAACCCCTAAGTCGATTAATTTTATCTTATGAATTTTGATGATGACCTAATACCATGTAGTCGATGATTGGCTTTTGAATGGTTGAATGGTTCCCCTTGTGGTCGTGTGCTATGACTGAGTGGAGGATGACTTTACAATGAAATAACAACCTTGTGGCCTTTTGTTTATGTTAACCCTTTCAAGATACTCTTGGTCATGCAGTTCTTAAGTCTTTTTCATTTTGAAGTCATGGGCCACCTTAGGTAAGTTACTTATTCCACTATGGAAAGCAATATTGACTCTAGTTTATGTTGCGTTTGCAAGGTTAAGAATAATTTACTGATTAACAAGAATCAAGGAGAACACTGGTAATAATGTTTCCACTGTTGTCCTTGAATCAAAATAATTTGAGTTTTTAGGTGTTGGCCCTTTCGGTGAAGGAGTCGACCCTCTCACTTGATACTCTGGAGGTAAGTCGACCCTAGGCAAACATGGGGTCGATTCTTATTTCTCACCCATTCTGGATAGGCAAAAGAGTCGACTCCTATAAATCAGGGAGTCGACTTTTGTAAAGATCTCGTTTTGAA
This sequence comes from Amorphophallus konjac, assembly GCA_022559845.1. Lineage (NCBI taxonomy): Eukaryota > Viridiplantae > Streptophyta > Magnoliopsida > Alismatales > Araceae > Amorphophallus > Amorphophallus konjac. Next base: position 175,333 of record JAHNEJ010000791.1, read on the forward strand.
AATTGAAAGGTGTCGACTCTCCCTTTGAAAGGAGTCGACTCCTGTAAAAACCATGTTCTGATTGGCCTGTTCTGTTTTGGATAAGAGTCGACCCCTCTCATAAAAGGAGTCGACCCCTTCCGGTGATCTAGAGTTTTGATGATGACCAAATACCATGTAGTCGATGATTGGCTTTTGAATGGTTGAATGGTTCCCCTTGTGGTCGTGTGCTATGACTGAGTAGAGGATGACTTTACAGTGAAATAACAACCTTGTGGCTTTTTGTTTATGCTAACCCTTTGAAGATACTCTTGGTCATGCAGTTCTTAAGTCTTTTTCATTTTGAAGTCATGGGCCACCTTAGATAAGTTACTTATTCCACTATGGAAAGTAATATTGACTCTATTTTATGTTGCATTTGCAAGGTTAAGAATAATTTATTGATTAACAAGAATCAAGGAGAACACTGGTAATAATGTTTCAACTGTTGTCCTTGAATCAAAATAGTTTGAGTTTTTAGGTGTTGGCCCTTTCGGTGAAGGAGTCGACCCTCTCACTTGATACTCTGGAGGTAAGTCGACCCTAGGCAAACAGGGGGTCGATTCTTATTTCTCACCCATTCTGGATAGGCAAAAGAGTCGACTCCTATAAATCAGGGAGTCGACTTTTGTAAAGATCTTGTTTTGAAAATTGAAAGGTGTCAACTCCCCCTTTGAAAGGAGTCGACTCCTGTAAAAATCATGTTCTGATTGGCATGTTCTATTTTGGATGGGAGTCGACCCCTCTCACAAAAGGAGTCGACCCCTTCCGGTGATCCCCTTTTCAAACCACTTTTGAATCCGGATCGTACCCCTTCGAACCTTGTCCTTTCGGCCCAATAATGATTGTGTCCGAGGTTTCTCTTCTCCCAAAGACCGTGCAACATTCTCCTTGTGATATAAATACTATGATTAGGGCGTTCATGTAGCAAGAGTGAAGGCTAACAACTTTCATCTGTTGTTTTCCTTGAAGAAACATGGGCAACTGCGAACTGGGCTCCCATATCTGATCTGAGCATTAAGAAAAGATGAATTGAGACAAAATATGGCGTCCTCTTTCCGCATTCAACCTGCAGGATCAAGCTCAAGTCTCGGAGTTCACATCTACATCACCCTCTGACTAAATTGAAGCTCATCTGATCAAAAATTTCAAGCGACTAGTTCGAGTGTAGTATTGGTGATAGAAAGGGAGATTCTCAACCGTCTAATTGAATTTACCTGCATATCCTAACATCTCTTACACATTTCTAAGCTAATATTGTAAATCCTTTTCATATACTCTGAGATATACTTTGTGTGGGTGCTGCGGTTTGTGCAGCAAGTGTGTGTGTGCTGTTGTGCCTTGCAACGTGTATGTCAAGCTGTGTGTTCACAGCGTGTGTGTGCACCAATTCACTCTATAGTGGATTACAATCCTCACACAGTGAGTGGTGGACATAGGGGGCACTTCTGTGAACCCGAACTACCTAAAAAATTTTGTGTCTTCATTGATTGATCTGTTTGTGTCGTTCGTTGTCGAGTGGGGTCTGTGAGTTAGTTATGCCTTTTATTACTATTACATCGTATCATCGAATCATGGTTTGCCTATGCTATCTCATGTGAGCTCTTTCACCTTGTGAGTGAGAGTATCTACCTATTGAGTCTTAATTTTAACAATCTTACTTTTGGGGTGCTAAGAATTTTTTTTAAGGTACAATTCACCTCTCCTCTCTTGATTGTCGTTCGCACGAGGAAAACATATATCAATACTGGTGAAAGAATCATCACCAACTTGACAAAGGACATGCTAATTAGAGACTGGGTCGTGGGTCTAAGCCAATGCTCTGATCTGAATAGATCAGGTTAAGAAGGGACCTTGGAGGGACCAACCCATGGCTGCATGACTTGTTATGAAGTAGCCATGCATTGTGCTGGTTAAATCACAAGATCTCCTCGTGACATTCGTGTGCTTATCTATTGTGATGGCTGCGAGAGATTTGCCCACTTAGAACCTTCAACGTGAGGTAAGGGATGGATTATTCTACGTAATAAGTGGTTAAATCACAAGATCTCCAACGCGGGGCATGGCAAAATCTATAATAAATAAGTGGAACAGGGAACTTGAATTTGGAAAGCTTCTTTTCACTCAATTTTGCCCATTTTATTTAGATGTATACTGGGCATGGAGATCACGTATGTACTTATTGCTCTCTGTCTCCCACGCCACCTTAAAACACAGCTCGACAATTCTTGCTTTTTTTCTTCCTTTAAGGGCATGTTTGATAAAGGTGATTTTGATAACATAACTAAGGTAGAATAGGATGAGTTGTTCTATCTATCTATCTTTAACTTAGTTTGATAGTAGGGAGTTACTTCAGGTCGATTAGGCTAAAGACCCTTTATTTCATAATTAACTCATTCGATTCTTTCACATAGAATGAGTTAACTCTAGAGGAAGGGTAAACTATCAAATTCAAAAAGAAAAAATTCAAAGAATAATTCATCCGTATCCACCCCAGATAACATATTCTAACTTATTATTAAAGTCGTCCCAACATCGTGAGTTGAGTTAGGATGACTTATTCGGGATGTGGTGAGTTATTCTAGTTTAATTCATCTTGACTTAATCGGAGTTGGATAGAGATTTAAGTAGATTTTCTCGTTCTCGTACAATGATTGGAATAACTGAATCGGAGTCAGATAGAAGTAGGGGGCGGGTGGATCACCCCGGATAGGCCACCCACCCCTATTATATTCTGTTGTCAAAATGACCCTAAATGATCCTTTTCTATCTTTCTACCCCATGCCTCTCTGTAATTTTCTTCTTCCCCCGTCCACAATTTTTTTTAATTACCTGCCAGGGTTGAAGTTAGGACCGGTGGTGGTGGTCTGCGGAGCCGAAAGACGTCGGGCCGGCGGGTGCCGTCGATACCCGGGCTGCTCGTAAGGCCCAGGTCGATTGGAGAGCCGGTGCATGCAGCCGGTGCCCGGATCGTGGGCCAGAGAATGCATTGGGACCCTTATACACTGCCAAGACTCGGAGGGAACGCCCTCCGGCTTCTGCTTCGACCGGGGCATCGACGGAGCCCGGCCAACTGGGGTAGGTGGCAACGGCGGCAACTCTCCTTTCCTTGCGTGAGGTTCACCAGAGAGACAGCCGGGCCTGGGAGACCCTCCCTCCGGAGGAGAATCCATGCATCGTCGACTTGCCAACGTTGGGGGCCGCCAGAACCATCCGTGGGCCGGGGGGGGGGGGTGGTTTTCCTTATCAGGGGGTGAGGGTTGCCCTCGGAGACGAAGCGCCACCCAAGCTTCCAGTTATTGCTGGACGCACCAGTGCTGGGAGGCCATGCGGGGAAGGTTCCGCTATCGCGGCGGCGCCCAGTGGGGTAAGTACTTGCGGATCTTCGCTACCTCACACACGTTGGAATTAAAGGTTTTATATTGGGAAAATCTCTCTCAGCCATTATATGTAATAATTAAGCATGCAAATATCACAAGGTGATCTAGCTTGTGATAAAACCAGCACCACGGTTGGTTACTTTATAAAAGGGCGTGCAGCTTGCACGGGGTTGATCCCTCCAAGTTCCCTCCTCCTCCTCCTCCTTCTTTCATCCCTGTTTTATCTCCTTAATTAATACACTGCATGCTCTTCTTGTTCAGTGGGAAATGAAGCCGGCCGTCCTCATCCTGTTTACTCTTCTATGCGCTCAGCTCCAGCAGCACCACATGGTTGCAGCAACAGCACCTTCCCTCTCCATGTTCGTGAATGGCTGTCTGAGCACTTTCTCGCGAAGGGTCATAGCCACGGCAGTGGTCGTAGTCGTAGCCCTGGTGGCTTTTGCCATCGGTCTCTTCCTCGGCCTGCACTGGGACAGTCTCGTTTTGCATTACGCCATGGAGAACCTTGCTGGAAACTTGGGGCATTCAGCGGGGAGGGAGGATGTGTTGTCATCCAGCGATTGATAGCTGCTAGCTGATGGCTTATCTTAGGAGACAGGAACCTTCTCTGCAGGGTCTGGGGGGGGCAATTCAGCGGGGAGGGAGGATGTGTTGCCATCCTGCGATTGCTGATGGCTTATCTTAGGAGACAGTAACTTCTTTAATTAATCGCACTTGCATAATGCTACTATATATTCAAATAAGTTAATATCGCACTGTTGTTTTTCTGTGGAAAATTGCCATTCCAAAAGCTTTCGTCTTTGCAATATTGTTGATGGGTATGTGACGTATGTCTAACGGATCGAACTGTTGATAGCCCCCCGGGTCAATATATCGATTACAAAAACTACATTTAAATCAAATTAAAAATATTATGTTGCCAACGAAAACCATAATTACACGTACCATCGTCGTCGTCTTCGTCGTGTTATCAGGAGTAGAATAGTGCACGCGATTATGATACGCATATCTATAAAATAAAGACGCACGTACCTAACGGCGGACGTGTTCGAGCATATGTAGTTGGGATTAGGCTACATATATGACTATGGGGAAGCTCTTTGTTTGGGTGCCGTTTAGTGGTAAAATATAATAATTTAGTATAAAATATCTTAAATTAAATAATATTTTCCCCATATGTTTGGAATATTATTATAAGTTATTTTAAGATTTTTCTTTTAGGTATCATGAATTGTTGGATTTTGAAATCGATTTTCCCCCATATATATAGTCTTCTATGTTTTAGTTTTCAGTGCAATCAAAAACTAACCCTTGAATTTTAAAGTCGATGATACGTAGGATTTTGCTTTCACCCATTTTATAACAGTGATGTCAAAATCAATATCACACTTCTCCCCCTCAAATAGACATGTAAATGGATCGGATACGGAGCGGATAATGTGATCTAAATTCATATCCGATTAATAATTGAATTATTTGTCACATATTTTATTCGGATAACTATAAGATTAACACAAATTCAAATTTGGTTTGAATTTTAAGCGGATAATTGTTAGGTCTACTTAGCGGTGAGTCGTGTGAAATGTGTGAGACCGTCGTATGTTATTTTCTCAAAAAAAAAGAGTGAAAGTTATTTTTATTTTAGGAGATATTATCAAAAAATTAGACTTCATCTTAAACAATATAGGAGATAACTTACCAAATAAGTGTAAGTGGATTTTTTATTTTTAAATTATATTTTGAGACAAAATGATAAAAAAGAGTAATCAAATAATATATTAAGATTTGAGTTAATTATATATAGAATATACAATTCCTTATATTTTTATCTAAGGATTCATATTCGGTCAGATATTTCCGCTCCAAGGCACAGCAACTTCAACACCCGGCCTGATCCTTTTGTCATGTGTTTCTACAATGTCGATTCCTAACACGGGCTCCCAACCCTGGGTTTTCGGCACCCCAGCAATCGAAGGGGGCATACTGCTCCAGACCCATGCAATATCGGCTCTCAACACGGGTATACTACCCCGAGTGACGACAACACTTCTCTCGGCTTGTGCAGATTTCAGTGCTCAAGTCACCGAGATTCCAGCTCTCAACATGGGCACCATGTCCCAGGGGCCTATTGCAGCCATATTCGTCGAAAGCATCACACCTCCGGCAACGGTAGGCCGGGTCTGCCCAGTCTACCAACTCAGAGTTGAGTCCTCCTCGGCTCCACAGAAGAAACACCGCAGTAGTAGCAGAAGCAGGCGACTCACTGCCGCAACGAGCAACTCCGGCAAAATCATTCTTGTCGACAATCTCAGGATCTGGCTCGATGGAGACGAGCCGATTAATTATCTCTCGGGATCTGAATGTGTCGACAGTCCCGACCTCTAACCGCTTCAGTCTCCTGTAACTAGGGCTGTCAATGGGCCTGGCCGGCCCGACAGGCCCGCGGGCTTGGCCCGATTTCGGGCCGGGCCGCAAGGTCTTTTTCGGCCCGCGGGGTTTTAGTCGGGCCTAAAAGCCCGGCCCGACTAGACTCGCGGGCCGGGCTCGGGCTTTGAGTTCGGCCCGCGGGCCGGCCCGGCCCGATCCCTTTTTTTATTTTCACTTCAAATTTTAAAAACTATTTAGTCAAACTTATGTTATTTTACTTAATTAGAAATTTTAAAATTCTCTTTTCACACAAATTATGTAATTAATATCAAAATTTTAATTTATTTAATGAGATTATAAGTTTTATAATATTAAATCTATTATTTTTTATTATTTTTATTATTTTATTTAAGTAGTCGGGCCGGACGAGGCCTTAGTCGGGCTTTGAATTTTTTACATAATGTCGGGCCCGACCCGGCCCGGCCCGACATAGGTCGGGCCCGGGCCGGGCTCGGGCCTTACTCTTGATAAGTCGGGCCCGGGCCGGGCCGACCTAAGCCCGGCCCGGGCCCGGCCCATTGACAGCCCTACCTGTAACGTATGCGGGGAGGATAGAGTAGAATTGAAAGAAATTGATACTTCGACAGCAAACTGGGGGCAATTAAACCAGTCCAGCACTACGGCTCCTAAGTCCAATCGAAGGAGCAGTGACAAGGGAGAGTGATAGCTCTACTTGAGAAGAATTTGGGTTACTCTAGAGGAAGCTCAAGCCGTCCGGAGGTTGCGTGCCAAGAAGTCCCTCCACGCACTTGAGCGCCACATTGCTCGAGATGCTGTTGAGTCATCTTCGGCCCAATCCGACAATATCCAACTAGCCAGTCTTCCTCACCTAGACAGACAGAAGCGGAGAGGGGCTTGTATCGAGCTCTGCCCGCATGTAGTTCTGAGTTTTTCTCGAATAGATATCAGTCACACGGTGGAGGATCCACCCAAAGAGTCCGAGTCTTTGATAGACTGGGGGCACCGGTCCACCCTGAAAAACATCTCAAGAAAAAGTGGACGGTGTAGTTCATCAATGACGCCTCTTTGTAATTTTCTTCTTCCCTCGTCCACAAATCTTTCTTTTTCTTAATTTTCTGCCCTGGTTGAAGTCAGGTCCAGCGGTGGTGGTGGGGTGGGGCTGTCTTCCCCGGCCCACTCTCTGCTGAGCCGAAAGACGTCGGGCCCGCGGGTGCTGAGATATCCGGGCTGTTCGTAAGGCCAAGGTCGATTGGAGACCCGATGCATGCAGCCGGTACCTGGATCGTGGGCCAGAGAATCCACTGGGGCCCTTATTCACTGCCAAGACTCGGAGGGAGCGCCCTCCGGCTTCTGCTTCGACCGGGGGAGCCCGGCCAACTGGGGTAGGTGCCAACGGCGGCAACTCTCCTTTCCTTGCGTGAGGTTCACCGGAGAGACAGCCGGGCCTGGGAGACCCTCCCACCGGAGGAGAATCCATAGTCGACTTGCCAACGTTGGGGGCCGCCAGAACCATCCGTGGGGCGGGGGGGGGGGGGGGGGGGGGGGGGTTTCCCTATCAGGGGGTGGGGGTTGCCCTCGGAGACGAAGCGCCACCCAAGCTTCCAGTCATTGCTGGACGCAATAGTGCTGGGAGGCCATGCGGGGAAGGTTCCACTATCGCGGCGGCGCCCAGTGGGGAAACTTGCAGATCTTCGTTACCTCACACACGTTGGAATCAAAGGTTTTATAAGGGGAAAATCTCTCTCAGCCATTATATGTAATAATTAAGCATGCAAATATCACAAGGTGATCTAGCTTGTGATAAAACCTGCAGCACGGCTGGTTACTTTATAAAAGGGCGTGCAGCCACGGGTTGATCCTTCCAAGTTTTTCTTCTTCTTCTTCTTCTTCTTCTTTCATCCCTGTCTCCTTAATTCCCTGTCTGCTGCTTCCTTTGAGGTAGCTTGAAGTAGGTTCGGGGCTTGGAGGCTTCTGCGTGCTCTTCTTCTTCAGTGGGAAATGAAGCCGGCCGTCCTCATCCTGCTTACTCTTCTTCTATGCGCTCTGGTGCAGCAGCACCACATGGTTGCAGCAACAGCACCTTCCCCCTCCATGAACGTGAATGGCTGTCTGAGCACTTTCTCGGGAAGGTTCATAGCCGCGGCAGTGGTCATCGTCGTAGCCCTTGTGGCTTTTGCCATCGGTCTCTTCCTCGGCCTGTACTGGGACAGTCTCGTTTAATTTGCTTCTGTCGTAACGTCATGGAGAACCTTGTTGGAAGCTTCAATTCTCTGGGTCTGGGGGGCAAATCAGCGTGGAGTGGAGGATGTGTTTTCCATCCAGCGATTGCTGATGGTTTATCTTAGGAGTCAAGAACATCTTTAATCGCACTTGCATATGCTACTATATATTCAAATAATTAATCGCACTTTTGTTTTTATCTAGAGTGGCCATTAATCCAAAAGCTTTAGTCTTGGCAATGTTGATGGGTATGTCTAACTGAACTGTTGATAGCCCCCCGGGTCAATATATCGATTAAAAAACTATATTTAAATAAATTATCAATTATATCTTGTCGACGAAAACCATAATTATACATGTCGTCGTAGTGTTAGCAAAAAAAAGAGAAGATTAATATGTCTAACTATCTGCGTAAAATGAAAAAAAATAGGCCTAAACATGTACGTCGTTACAAGTGAAATGTCAAAAAATCTATATATTAACACGTCTAAATGTTTGCATAATTACAGTTGAAATCTTAAAAAATTAATAATATGTCTAAATGTAGTCTAATGCACATGTAAAACGTGAAAAGAAAATTTAAGTAATTACACTTGAAATATAAAAAAATAATGTATGTCTAATATTTACATGATTACATAATTCATTAAATTCTTTACACTATGCATTTATGTCAAATAATTATATTAGCTAATTAGTCGGACATAAGTTGAGGGGTACGTATTTAAGATAAGTTGGGGATAGAAGAGATAAAATATATAAAAAATAATTTTAGAATCATTGCAATTAAGGTTGAGATATGAGGGACATTTGGGTTTATTTATAGAGGTAACTCACTTTGTATTTATCCCTGAATACAACTAAATCAAATAGAATATAAGAATAGAATAGTTAACCTCTTTTGTCCCAGACGAAAAACTCAGTAATTAAATTACATTAATTAAAGTGAGGGACAAACTAATTCAGGGGGTATAACCCTACTTTTCTCTATACCTCTCTCAACGAGGGGCTCAATAGATATTCTATTCTCAAATTTCATGAGAATGTATAGATACAAAATACATTTCATTGAGTATTGTTACTTAATTTTGTGCTTCTACTCACATCGTTGTTCAGTTGATTAATTCATTCACACGTATGACTGAAAACTTAACGGCAAACAAGACAAAAGTAGGCATAGCGTTCAAACTCGATATAATTATACTCTGCGTGATGGTACGTAACAGGGATTGTCGTCTCTATATATATACATATACGTACACATACGCGAAAAAACAGACGGACACATTAACCATCAGTTAAATCCAGCCTTTTAGGTATATGTGTGCGTGTGAGAGAGGGGTCCCTGCACTACAAGCACGTCCACTCTCCTACCTAAATATTCTCTTGCACTACTGCTTCCACATATGACATAAATATGTACGTACGTACACCTGCATGCATGCAGAATGAAGAGCTACGTTCTCATCAGTATGCCTGGTCAAAGGGAGGGGTACTCTTATTGTAGTATGTTCTTGCTTAAACTCACCATGCATTTAATTGACTTGTTCCTCCAAAACAAGTGCAGAGTCGCTTCAGCATTCTTTCTTGCGGGGATGATCGATCGTATGCATGGCTCTCATTCTTGCATGTTATATTTTATGTCTTCATTTTTTATATAATTTTATAATGAATGATATCCTCTTAATGGTTCTAAAAATAATCAGAATTGAGGGAATACCATGCAGTTGATGATGTAAAACATAGGGTTTTGGGGGTAGGAGTACATCCTCGATCATTCTCTCCATATCGTGCAAGGAGATTAAACGTAATTATCTTGCTCTCCTTTTACCGTTTTTCTGAAAATGCCCCTATAATCTTACCTAATTAAAGAAGAACTCTCACAATCTGTTTATTTCCTAATTAAAACGGCGCCAAAATCTAATAATATTAATAATAAAGGCACTTGCATATATAGTCAACTTCTTTTTAAAAAGAAGAATAATACAGGGGATATTCTTTCGACTGTGGCGTAGTTTGTGAGTTTGCTGCTCAGGACTTGTCGATACTTCTCGTTGCAGATAGGCCAGTCGAACATGATCAATGGGGAAGGGGCACCGGCGGAACCCACTGTCGTTGAGGACGGTGATGTTGAACCAATTATTGGCCCTCCTCCGCCATGAACCAGTGCCTACAGCGGTGAAGGGCCATGATTGGTTATACTTGTAGCTGCTACCCAGAGAAGTGGTGGAGTTCTTCAGGCCAGGTAGAATAGGCATGTATTGAAAATATGTTAGAATATAATATGTTTATATTAGTGGAGTCTCCTCCATTCAATACCTTAAGATTTTGAGTTGGATGATCCAATCCAATAAATTTTAATATGATATCAGAGCTCATGATAATTTTGATTGAGAAGGGAAAAATCCACCTCGCCCAGCAAAGGCCCATCTCGACGGCCTAACTTCGAGGCCCACCTCTAGAGGCACCTCCAACCGACGACGTCCCAGCACGCGGCCTACCACGACCCGCTAGTGTGGACACCTAATTTTAGACATCCCGCATACTACAATTCAACTTTCATGAGAGTGACGCTATTTTGTTTTGATATTTAGACTCTCGAGTTCATATTCAACCTAATGATCATGTATTAAGTCGAATCACGTTGAAAACCAAGCCAAGGCCACAAGTTAGGCGGCCAGTTTGATGACTAGGCCTGTCAACGGATACGGATATTATCCGGATCCGCTTCGATTCGTATTCGTTTTTTCGGATATGGATAATATCCGAATTCGAATCGGAGCGGTTACGTATATTATAATATTCGTTTCGAAAAATATCCGTTCGTAATATTTTATATCATATAATACATATTTTTAAATAATATATTATAAAATAAATGATATTATAGAGAAATTTAGATATTTTATAGTTGTATTTTAATTTAAAATTTATTTTATATCTTTTTGACATTTTATAATTATATTTTATATACTTTTAATATTTTATAATTATAATTATATACTTTTAAATTTGAATCGGATAATTCGAATTTTAAAACGGAGCGGATACGGATAGTCAGATATTCGCTTCGTATCCGAGTCAAATCGGAGCGGATCAAAATCGGATAATTCGAATCAGAAAACGGAGCGGATACGGATAGTCATATATTCGTTTCGTATCTGCTCCATTGACATGCCTATTGATGACCGCCCACTAGGATGCAGGCGACCAGATATTTGGCCGTCTTCTTCTGAAGGAGGCCAGATATTTGGCCATCTATTCATCCCAAAATGACTAGACGCCTAGCCACCTTCTGGTGGTTTCCGCAACTGCCTGTCAACCCCACGTCCTATGACCCTGACCACTCTGGGAGCCACTCTTGCGACACCTCCCACTCCAACAAACCCACGAATGGATGGTAGGAGTGAGGGGGAGTCACTTCGGAGTGTTGGGATTGGCTATAGACCCCTTCACGAGGATCAGGCATGATTTTTGAATGGATTCTTGAGGGAGGGAAAGGATCTATAAAAGAAACCCCTAGTGCCCGGTTTCAGGGGTTAGCAGGTTGGATGTTTGGTTGGTTGGTTGGATGGTAAAATAGGGATAGGTTATAGAAATAGAGAGTGAATCTTTTCTTCTTCTACGTCGGATGTAAGTTGAGGGCCAAGAAGAGGTCTTGCATCGTACATGGAGAGAGTACTATATACGACATCAGAGAAAACGAAGTCTACAAAAGGCGGCCAATGACTTAGCCATCCACCTTTCGGGGTGGTCAGACATCTGGCTATCTCCTATCACTCGACGGATGTCTGGCCGCCTCTTATCACTCGACGAGTAGCTCCCCCATTTATACACTTTTCCTTTAATTTCTATTGCCTTTTTGTTCATCATAATATATTTATGTTCATCTACATTGCACGACATCCACATTAGGATGTCTTAGATCCCTTTTTCTAAGAGGTTTTTATTAAAAAAAAGAGAGAGAGAATGCAAGTGGTCAAAAGTCTCGACCATCTCTCCTTCCTAACACCCATCCTGATGAGCATAGCCCTCAATTTTACTTAAGATTCAAATTGCCGAACATTTACTACACTTCTTCCGCTCTAATGGGTGATTCCTACTTGTTTTGTGTCTGAATTACAAGATTTAAAAAGTAAACTCACAGAGAAAGAGCTCTTTGTTCTTGACTGGTCGAGAATGAGGATAGCGGAATCTCACAATCTCCCATTCTAGAAGGCACCTCGTGATCATTCTGTCCATGTGGGACGAAGGTAATTCATTTCTGGCAAATCTTTCATTTGCATTCTATTTGGGGCTTTTGTTCTGCCCAGGGAGCCGATCAAGAGCCTGCTAGAACTCTGGCCGCCCAATGAGAAGGAGGCCAAACCTCTGGCTACCTAAATCAGAGTTAGACGGCCACCAATCTGGCCACCTAATGTGTTGACAGCCAGACTGATGGCCACCTTATGCAATTCCTTCTATTCGATCTTTTGTTTTTGTTTTGCTTGAGTTCCAGAATTATTTTACTCTGACAGTGCAGGTTGAGTTCAGGGAGGGCTTAAGAAGAGCCTGCATCACACATACTAGAAAATTCATCCCAATAGATTTGACTTTTCACCTGGGAATTCCCACTCGGGGGTAACTTATGACACCCCCTACCCGAGAATTCGGTACCCGATCTGAAAAGCGTCATCTTACACTCTCGATCACTGTGAACTGTGATTTCCATAAAGCACTCAAGACCATAGTATCTAGAGTTCTAATAACACAACTATACAATTTTCATTCATAACAAACACATATAATTCACATCACATAATCAGCTGTACATCTCTTAACTTTAAAATTATTTACATCATAAACCGTAATACACAACTCACTTACTAGAAAAATTTCCGAAGATCACAATGAGACCTATTTATTCAACATTATTTATTTCTATGCTTACAAAAGAATCCTCAGACACATAATAAAATTAAATCCTTAAAACCCACATGAGACACATGACCGGACGGTCCAATTTGAGACCTTACCCCGAGTCTTTTGTTTTTAAACTTTTTGAGTTATTTCAATCTCACATCAGACGGAGAAAGAAGACGATGCACTACCAGCCAGTGCACTGGCCGTACCTCCGGTGTAACAAATGAAACTCGAAATGCTTTGATTGGCCTATACATGCTCATCGTTCCCCCAACATCATCTCGATTCGCATGCCGTGGAGGCGAGAACCTCAATGAGGGGGACGACAACCCGGAGGGAGGGGGGCGGTGCACTCATTGTAAGCGCTAGCAGCTTACTACCCCCATCATCCCCTGTGAACGAGTGGGGCCATCGGATGGGTTTGATAAAAACCCCAAAGTCTTGTGGGCAATTGCAATTGAGTACTAGTTATTACATGTTATAGTTATAACTTGGAGCTGCTAATCATCTTACATGTTCACCTATGGTTGATCTACATACAATGATATGATTTGGAGGACAAGAAAATTTCTAATAAAAAGAACCATAAAACAGTGTGAGCTATCCTCACACTCCCTTGAGGATGATTTTCTCATCTCAAAACCTTTTTATGTAATATGAAATTGGACACAAATTACACACTATAAGATATGTAGCAAGTATTACTATTCGAGTTTCATTATAAAAAAAAACATCCACAGTCCAATAAGGCTCCCTATCCATTCAGAGAAGACAGTGTGGTAACAGAGTCAGACATTATTTCCGGTAAAAATAAAATTTTCGTATTTGAAGTCAAAATGGAAACAACAATTTGACAGCACACAATAACTTCCTGCTTAGAAGGAAGAAAATGAAATTCTAATACATGCAAGTTCTCGAGACAAAAGCCATAAACACTTAAAACATATATAATATATTAATACTTACCAATCTTAAGATTATACCCATGATGTTTATAAACAATATATTTATGTTCACATTCAAAAAGGATATAAGATGCACAGACGAGAGCAAAGCAGATAGAAATGTGGAGACGAGTCCAACAAATCCAATTCTGCACATCCCCAGCCGGGGTACACGTATTATCACAAATTGTACAGGCACTTGACTAATAGTTTCCAGAATACAGCCATAGGAAGCATCAACCATCGATTTCATGCTCCAAATTTCTAGCTGATAGGAGTCAGGGACCCTAAATGTCAGCTCATGCATTTCACAGACGATGTCCTCTCACTCACGTTCACTCACATGCCCAACAAAGGCCCGTCTCGACGGCCTAAATAACTTAGAGGCCCACCTCCAGAGTCACCTCCAACCGATGACGTCCCAACGTGCGGCCTATCACGACCCGCCAATGTGGACACCTAATTTTGGACATCTCGCATATTACAATTCAACCTTCATAAGAGTGACGCTATTTTGTTATGATACTTAGACTCCCGAGTTCATATCCAGCCCAATGATCTTGTATTAAGTTATTAAGTCGAATCACATTGAAAACTAAGCTAAGGCCACTAGCTGGACGGCCAGGTTGATGACCGCCCACTAGGATGTAGGCGACCAGATATCTGGCTGTCTTGCTCTGAAGGAGGGCAGATATTTGGCCATCTATTCATCCCAAAATGACTAGAAGTCTTGCCACCTTCTGGTGGTTTCCGCAACCACCTGTCAACCCCACGTCCTATGACCCTGACCACTCCGGGAGCCACTCTTGCGACACCTCCCACTCCAACAAACCCACGAATGGATGGTGGGAGTGAGGGGGAGTCACTTCGGAGTGTTGGGATTGGCTATAGACCCCTTCACGAGGATCAAGGGTGATTTTCGAATGGATTCTTGAGGGAGGGAAATGCTCTATAAAAGAAACCCCTAGTGCCCAGTTTTAGGGGTTAGCAGGTTGGATGTTTGGTTGGTTGGTTTGATAGTACAATAGGGATAGGATGTAGAAATAGAGAGTGAATCTTCCCTTCTTCTATGTCGGATGTAAGTCGAGGGCCAAGAAGAGGTCTTGCATCGTACATGGAGAGAGTTCTGTATCCGGCGCGAGAGAAAACGGAGTCTGCAGAAGGCGACTAATGACTTAGCCATCCACCCTTCGGGGGGACCAGACATCTGGCTGCCCCCTGTCACTCGACGGATGTCTGGCCGCCTCCTATCACTCGACGGGCAGCTCCCCCATTTATACACTTTTCCTTTATTTTCTATTACATTTTTGTTCATCATACTGCATTTATGTTCATCTACATTGCACGACATCCACAATAGGATGTCCTAGATCCCTTTTTTAAAGAGATTTTAACTAAACAAAAAAGAGAATGTGGGTGGTCGAAACTCTCGGTCATCTCCCCTTCCCAACCCCCATCCCGATGTTAAGATTCGAATTGCAGGACATTTATTACACTTATTCAGCTCTAATGGGCGATTCCTACTTGTTTTGTGTCTAATTTGCAAGATTTCAGAAGTAGACTAGTAGAGAAAGAACTCCTTGTTCTTGACTGACCGAGAATGAGGATAGCGGAATCTCAAAATCTCTCGTTCCAGAAGACACCTCGTGATCATTCTCTCCCCGTGGGATGAAGGTAATTCATCCCTAGCGATCACCCTTTTTTTCTTTCACTCCTTTACTTTGTAGTGTTGGGACCAGCTTTAGGAGGATACCATGGAAGGGAATGACGGAATTCCGCGGACCTCTCGTAACACCCCACATGGAAGTTGAGAACAAATCCAGACCTTACAACCCTCTTGTGATCACGGTAGGACCGCTTGTGCTCATTGTGACTTTACTGTGACAAAAATCCAAATCTTTCATTTGCACTCTATTTGGGGCTTTTGTTATGCCGAGGGAGCAGATCATGAGCCTTCCAAAACTCTGGCCGCCCAATGAGGAGGCGGCCAGACTTTTGACTGCCTTGATCAGAGTTAGATGGCCACCAATCTGATCACCTACTGTGTTGACGGCCAGATTGATGGCCACCTTATGCAATTCCTTCTATTCAATATTTTGTTTTTGTTTTGCTTGAATTTTAGAATCTTTTTACTCTGACAATGCAAGTTGAGTTCGGAGAGGGTTTAAGAAGAGCCCGCATCACACATACTAGAGAATCCATCCCAATAGATTGAACTTTTCACTTGCGGATTCCCACTCGAGGGTAACTTAAGGCACCCCCTAACTGGAGAATTCGATGCGCAATAGGGAAAGCGTCACCTTACACTCCTCAATCAATGTGAACTAAGATATCCATAAAACACTCAAGGCCATAACATCTAGAGTTCTAATAACATAACTATACTATTTCCATTCATAATAAACACATATAATTTGCGTCACATAATCAATTATACATCGTCTGACCTTAAAATTATTTATATCATGAACCGTAATACACAACTCACTTACTAGAAAAATTTCTTAAGATCACACGGACCTATTTATTCAACATTATTTATTTCTCTACTTATAAAAGAATCCTCCAACACATAATGAAATTAAAACCTTAAAACCCACATGAGACACGTGACCGGACGGTCCAATTTGAGATTGGATAGCCTATTAAGAATATTTGATTTTAAAATTTTTTTATGATGAAAAAATTGACGAAACTAAAAAACCGCAAGTCTTTTGTTTTTTAAAATTTTTGAGTTATTCAATCTCACATCAGAAGGAAAAAGAAGATGATGGACCACCAGCCAGTGTAATAAATGAAACTCGAAATACTTTGATTGGTCTATATGATACGATACATGCTCATCGTTTCCCAACATCAATATAAGCGCTAGCAGCTTACCACCCCCATCATCCCTAGGGATGTCAAAAATACCCGCAAACCCGATTACCCGCATTACCCGACCCGTGATGGGTCGGGTAATATCCGAATAAACGGATATGGATTCGGGTTCGGATACGTTTAAAATACCCGTTTCATATTCGGATAGGGTATGGATTTAGTGCACCCAAACCCGTACCCGATCTGAACCCGCTCTTAAGAACTTATTGTGCATGTTAGGCCTATGATTTTGACATGAGCCCAATCCGTTGACTGTCTTGTTGAGTTTATGAGTTTAGACTTCTTGCTAAAATTATAAGGTCACTTTTATAAAACATAAAAATTACTTTAGAAAGGAAAGAATTGACCGGATTTCCTTTTTTCCTAATTCTCATAAATCTCACATTTCTTTAGATGTGAACGTGGACTCATGCTTTATGGACAGATACGGATATCCGCGGATATATCCATACCCGTGACGGATATACCCGTATCCATACCCGCGAAAATAATAGGGTACTATCCGGGTATGGTATTAGTAAAATTTTCACGGATAGGGTATGGTATTAGTCTACCCGAGCCAAACCCGATCCATTGACATCCCTAATCATCCCCCGTGAACTAGCCAACAGGGCCGTGCGTACTAGTGGGGCCATCAGATGGGTTTGATAAAAATCCCAAACACTTGTGGACAATTTGAATTGAGTAATATGTATTACATGTTATAGTTATAACTTGTATCTGCTGATCATCTTACGTGTTCACCTATGGTTGATTTACATACAATGATATGATTTGGAGGACAAGAAAATTTCTAATAAAAAGAACCATAAAACAGTGTGAGCCTCACACTCCCTTGAGGATGATTTTCTTATCTCAGAATCTTTATATGTAGTATGAAATTGGACACAAATTACACACTATAAGATATGTAGCAATTATTACTATTCGAGTTTCATTAAATAAAACATCCACAGTCCAAGGCTCACTATTGGGGGTGTTAATGGATTCGGAGCATCCGAAAACCCGATCCAAATCCAAAAAAAAATTCGAATTCGGAGCAGCTCATTTAATCTGAGACGGAGCTTATCTGTGGATCCGAAGCAAATTTATTTTGATCCCAAATCCTTGATTTGGGATAGGGTTATCGGGGCGCCATAAAACCTACCCTTTCGGGGCGAGCAAATCCCATCGACCATGTTTGACATGCGGCGGCCTCCTCCCATCCCCACAACGCTACCTTTCTGATCTCTCTAGGGTTTCAACAGCGGCATCTCGACGACGACGATCTCCTTGGCCACCTGCGACCTCGACAGCATCTCAACGACGGCGATCTCTTCGGCCACCTGCGACGGCGACGTTATCTATGAATGGCATTCTCGGAACCCCTCTTCCAACAAACCAGCGGCGGTGTCGATCGAGCTCTCGCCTTCTCGCTCTTGGAATCCCTCTCTGTGACTAGAGTTCCTCCAGCAAACCAACGGTGACGTCGAGTTCTCTCCTTCTTGCTCTCGAAATCCCTCTATGCGCCCAGGATTTCTCCAGCAGACCAGTGGTGGCGATCTCGACGACGACTACGCGATCTGCTCAGCCACCCGCGACGGCATCGATCGCGATCGACCTCTAGGGTACGTTGATCTATCTTTCAGATCTCTCTCTTGACAGATCTCACTGTGCCCTCACCTCCGACGACCCCGGGCGAAAATGATTTTATGGCCTCTAGGGTAGGTGGAGAAAAAAAAGTGATTTTTGGGAGGTCTTTTACCTTTATTTTTTCCAATATTTTAAGCATCCATTACACGGTTCAATGTTCGGTGACTAAAACCGGAGCATGTTCAATGTGGGGCCTTTCCTCTGTCATCATCAGTTTTAGACTGTATTCTATTTTGGTATTTACTGTCAAGTTCTTGTGCCTGTTTACCATGATGTAGTAAATGAACAACTGAAAAGGATGTTTTATTTATAGTCCGTAAATTTATCCGTTTGATATCTGAACATGTTGACTCCCCATTATTACGATCCCTTCTTTCGGCCTTGTTTGGTAGAAAAAGCTCATATATTATTATTTTTGAAGAGAAGACTCACATGATCATTCCATTCCATGATATTGTTACATATTATTATCTCTTTTGCCATTATTTATGTTATGATTATGATTTTTCATCTAATGGCATTCAATTGTCTTTAGATTATGCTTAAAATATAGGGATTGCTTGCCCTTTGTGGACCTTTCTGAAGAGAAATACCTTCCATTAAAAATATTTGAAAAAAATTGATGGAGAATGAAAGCTAGTACTCATGATGTGCAAGTGGGTCTGCAGATTTGCTCTTGATAATCTTAAAGTGGATATATAACTATGTGCTATTTGCAAACTTGTAGTTTAGAGGGAGCTCTGTGCCTCTTTCTCAGTGCACTGAGTATTTTAACTTCCTAAAGGAAAACAGTTAGAGGTCTCAATCATGTTGGTGAGAAACAATCATCTGTGCTTTGTGATTTTACTGAAAGTTGTATGTTACTTTTGTCTTGATTTTGTCTTGAAAGTTGTATGTTACTTTTGTCTGAAAGTTGTATGTTACTTTCAGACCTTGATGATTAGTTATTTTTTGTTTATGAAATTTGTCATTTGTACATGACTCTTTTTGAGACTATTTAGAAGTACTTATTCATTTGTAAATGACATGCTATTGAAGGAGTTAAGGTTACTTTATTGGAAGCAAATCATTGTCCAAGTGTAGTACTTATTCATTTTCCTCTGATCAATGAAAGATGTTATTTACATATTGGACATTTCAGAGCCTCTAAACTGATGCAGTCCCATGATGTTCTTTTAAATCAAAAGGTCAACATACTTTGTATAGGTGACCAACTGCCTTTTCTAATTTGCTACCAACTTAATACTTATAAGTCATGAGTTTCATATGTATACATACTACATAGATACTCATATTCTGGAGTATGGCCATGGGATGGCGATCCTGTTGTCAATTTCCTACCAACTTAATGTAGTTAGAAGTAACATGAAATCTGGAACAGTTTGAGATCAAGATCCATACTTTTTGTTACTCAATACATGTATCAACTGTTATAGATGTTTCCAAATGATACCTTGAGCAGAACATTGGATCTTGATACTGAACATGCTACTGAAGGAGCTAAGGTAACTTTATTGGAAACAAATCATACTGAACATGCATTTAATTTCTAGTTCTGTTTTAGGTTACTTCAGCATTCTTTAGTCATTTGTATATTTGTGTGTATCAAGTTCAGTACAATTCAGATTTGATTTCTACTTTGTGTGACTGGTATATCACAAGGTGTGCAGCAACACACTTTGCATGAGGAGAGTCTTTGGACTCAAACCTCCGCTGAGTACTAACTTATGTGATCTTATGGACTCAAAGCTATTATTTCTACATGATCTCTTAGCACACAGTAGAAAAAAGGTTAAATACTTAGATATAGAATGTAGCACTCAACAAACTTTTGTTATCTTATTTTCAAAGTAAGATTAGGAAGGCAACCACTCAAGTCTGAACCAATCATCCTCTTGTTCTTGAAGCAGGGAAACTGAGAACACATCAACATCCCCAGCCTGCCATTCCAGGACCGGCCAGAGCCTGCTGCAAATCCAAACCAGGAAGAGAAAAGAAGAGGAGAGAAAAGAAACATGGCACTTAAAAGAGCCACTCATCTTACGACAGTTTTAGTCCATTCTGTAGCTAACAATTTGGTTCATGTAACTTGATATAGGAATCAATAAACTGTAAGAATATCCAATGCAGTTACAGCCGTACTAAAAATTGGTAACAAAATTCCTGGTAAAACAAATGAGGCCTTCAGAATTTCAGGAAAGAGTTGTTGTGAATGACAGTCTGAATATTTGATTAAAAAGAATAACATCTCTGTTGTAATCAACTCATTTCGAGCTTATGATTTTTCTTATGCAGTTTAATGGATTTTTTAATACGATTTTTCTGTCACCACCAACTGTGAGATTTCCCAAAAGGCCTCAGGGTTCTCCTTGTTGAAGACAGGCGACAGCTCCTCTGCTGCAGACATAAAATTCAAGCTAGAGCACATGGACTTCATTGGTATACAAAAAAATCTTCATTGTGTAAAATAACCTTGTTTAGTTAACATGTTAGATAAAAGTTGAAGGCTGGTCTCTTTTGGCCCAAGCTTAGGAAGGCAACCACTCAAGTTTGAACCAATCATCCTCTTGTCCTTGAAGAAGGGAAACTGAGAACACATCAACATCCCCAGCCTGCCATTCCAGGACCAGCCAGAGCCTGCTGCAAATCCAAACCAGGAAGAGAAGAGAAGAGGAGAGAAAAGAAACATGGCACTTAAAAGAGCCACTCATCTTACGACAATTTTAGTCCATTTTGTAGCTAACAATTTGGTTCATGTAACTTGATATAGGAATCAATAAACTGTAAGAATATCCAATGCAGTTACAGCCGTACTAAAAATTGGTAACAAAATTCCTGGTAAAACAAATGAGGCCTTCAGAATTTCAGGAAAGAGTTGTTGTGAATGACAGTCTGAATATTTGATTAAAAAGAATAACATCTCTGTTGTAATCAACTCATTTCGAGCTTATGATTTTTCTTATGCAGTTTAATGGATTTTTTAATACGATTTTTCTGTCACCACCAACTGTGAGATTTCCCAAAAGGCCTCAGGGTTCTCCTTGTTGAAGACAGGCGACAGCTCCTCTGCTGCAGACATAAAATTCAAGCTAGAGCACATGGACTTCATTGGTATACAAAAAAATCTTCATTGTGTAAAATAACCTTGTTTAGTTAACATGTTAGATAAAAGTTGAAGGCTGGTCTCTTTTGGCCCAAGCTTAGGAAGGCAACCACTCAAGTTTGAACCAATCATCCTCTTGTCCTTGAAGAAGGGAAACTGAGAACACATCAACATCCCCAGCCTGCCATTCCAGGACCGGCCAGAGCCTGCTGCAAATCCAAACCAGGAAGAGAAGAGAAGAGGAGAGAAAAGAAACATGGCACTTAAAAGAGCCACTCATCTTACGACAGTTTTAGTCCATTCTGTAGCTAACAATTTGGTTCATGTAACTTGATATAGGAATCAATAAACTGTAAGAATATCCAATGCAGTTACAGCCGTACTAAAAATTGGTAACAAAATTCCTGGTAAAACAAATGAGGCCTTCAGAATTTCAGGAAAGAGTTGTTGTGAATGACAGTCTGAATATTTGATTAAAAAGAATAACATCTCTGTTGTAATCAACTCATTTCGAGCTTATGATTTTTCTTATGCAGTTTAATGGATTTTTTAATACGATTTTTCTGTCACCACCAACTGTGAGATTTCCCAAAAGGCCTCAGGGTTCTCCTTGTTGAAGACAGGCGACAGCTCCTCTGCTGCAGACATAAAATTCAAGCTAGAGCACATGGACTTCATTGGTATACAAAAAAATCTTCATTGTGTAAAATAACCTTGTTTAGTTAACATGTTAGATAAAAGTTGAAGGCTGGTCTCTTTTGGCCCAAGCTTAGGAAGGCAACCACTCAAGTTTGAACCAATCATCCTCTTGTCCTTGAAGAAGGGAAACTGAGAACACATCAACATCCCCAGCCTGCCATTCCAGGACCAGCCAGAGCCTGCTGCAAATCCAAACCAGAAAGAGAAGAGAAGAGGAGAGAAAAGAAACATGGCACTTAAAAGAGCCACTCATCTTACGACAGTTTTAGTCCATTTTGTAGCTAACAATTTGGTTCATGTAACTTGACATAGGAATCAATAAACTGTAAGAATATCCAATGCAGTTACAGCCGTACTAAAAATTGGTAACAAAATTCCTGGTAAAACAAATGAGGCCTTCAGAATTTCAGGAAAGAGTTGTTGTGAATGACAGTCTGAATATTTGATTAAATAGCATAGCATCTCTATTGTAATCAACTCATTTCGAGCTTATGATTTTTCTTATGCAGTTTAATGGATTTTTTAATACGATTTTTCTGTCACCACCAACTGTGAGATTTCCCAAAAGGCCTCAGGGTTCTCCTTGTTGAAGACAGGCGACAGCTCCTCTGCTGCAGACATAAAATTCAAGCTAGAGCACATGGACTTCATTGGTATACAAAAAAATCTTCATTGTGTAAAATAACCTTGTTTAGTTAACATGTTAGATAAAAGTTGAAGGCTGGTCTCTTTTGGCCCAAGCTTAGGAAGGCAACCACTCAAGTTTGAACCAATCATCCTCTTGTCCTTGAAGAAGGGAAACTGAGAACACATCAACATCCCCAGCCTGCCATTCCAGGACCGGCCAGAGCCTGCTGCAAATCCAAACCAGGAAGAGAAGAGAAGAGGAGAGAAAAGAAACATGGCACTTAAAAGAGCCACTCATCTTACGACAGTTTTAGTCCATTCTGTAGCTAACAATTTGGTTCATGTAACTTGATATAGGAATCAATAAACTGTAAGAATATCCAATGCAGTTACAGCCGTACTAAAAATTGGTAACAAAATTCCTGGTAAAACAAATGAGGCCTTCAGAATTTCAGGAAAGAGTTGTTGTGAATGACAGTCTGAATATTTGATTAAATAGCATAGCATCTCTATTGTAATCAACTCATTTCGAGCTTATGATTTTTCTTATGCAGTTTAATGGATTTTTTAATACGATTTTTCTGTCACCACCAACTGTGAGATTTCCCAAAAGGCCTCAGGGTTCTCCTTGTTGAAGACAGGCGACAGCTCCTCTGCTGCAGACATAAAATTCAAGCTAGAGCACATGGACTTCATTGGTATACAAAAAAATCTTCATTGTGTAAAATAACCTTGTTTAGTTAACAGGTTAGATAAAAGTTGAAGGCTGGTCTCTTTTGGCCCAAGCTTAGGAAGGCAACCACTCAAGCTTGAACCAATCATCCTCTTGTCCTTGAAGAAGGGAAACTGAGAACACATCAACATCCCCAGCCTGCCATTCCAGGACCAGCCAGAGCCTGCTGCAAATCCAAACCAGGAAGAGAAGAGAAGAGGAGAGAAAAGAAACATGGCACTTAAAAGAGCCACTCATCTTCCGACAGTTTTAGTCCATTCTGTAGCTAACAATTTGGTTTATGTAACTTGATATAAGAATCAATAAACTGTAAGAATATCCAATGCAGTTACAGCCGTACTAAAAATTGGTAACAAAATTCCTGGTAAAACAAATGAGGCCTTCAGAATTTCAGGAAAGAGTTGTTGTGAATGACAGTCTGAATATTTGATTAAATAGCATAGCATCTCTATTGTAATCAACTCATTTCGAGCTTATGATTTTTCTTATGCAGTTTAATGGATTTTTTAATACGATTTTTCTGTCACCACCAACTGTGAGATTTCCCAAAAGGCCTCAGGATTCTCCTTGTTGAAGACAGGCAACAGCTCCTCTGCTGCAGACATAAAATTCAAGCTAGAGCACAGGGACTTCATTGGTATACAAAAAAATCTTCATTGTGTAAAATAACCTTGTTTAGTTAACAGGTTAAATAAAAGTTGAAGGCTGGTCTCTTTTGACCCACTAGTGAGGTAAAAGATATCACAAAGTTCAATTTCAAATCTGACTCGGATCTGAAATAAAAGGTGAAGATGTGGGTCTGATATTGTTTGTCCACCTTGTTTAGGCTAATATGACTTGTTTTTCCATCCACTTCCATGAGATGTCATATTCTCTTGTGTAAGGAGATTATAAATTTTAAATTCTGCTCTTGCTTATGATGCTCATATTAGTTATTAATGTTGGAGAAGAGAAGCTGCTTAGCATTAAGCTTTTGACAAACTATACTGATTTATTTATGTTCTCTTCTTTATTCTCTTCTATTTGATATTTTTTTGAGTTTGTGTTGTTGTTTAAGATCATAGAAATAAAATATTATGATTAACTATATATTGATCAGATATTTCAATAATGCAGATTTTTAGCATAGCATGAGCCTCTTGTGTACTTCTCTCAACCTTCACTCTTTCTCTTTTCATCTCTAATTTGAGGATTTTTGAATTAAAGCAAACCAATGACGTAGATATGAAAGATGCACAATCAACCAAATCCCAGCAAAAAGGGGTATATATACTCTCTGTCTTAGCGTCATATTTGTTTTTGATTTGTTATGTCTCAATTGATGCAAACCTCAAGTATGGCAGCTCAAGACTTATGCCCCTGACCCGAAGGCCCAGGACTCGGGATCAAAGACTTTATTTGTTGGGAATTTGTCATTTAATGCTGGCCAGTATGATGTGTACGTGTAAGATATCTGCAATGCTAGATAATTCACGTATAATTATCTACTGATTTGATAATGTAGAATTTGCTAATGAGGTGGAAGCCCAGAAGGTAATCATTTCAAGTCAAATAAGAAATATTTATTTTAAATGAAGCAAAATATTTAGTTTAATTTGTATTAAACTAAAAAGAGGGAATTATGTTGAGCACCTAAGGTTGAAGATATGTTTAGTAAGAAAGCATGGATTTGGTCATTGACAGCTAATGATCAATGAATTGAATGATGTTCCTGGTCTAATTTGTCTGTGTCTCCTCGTGTCAAACTTTTTTGCCATTTTTTATTAGCAATGCAATTTGGATCCTAGGCATAGATTATTAAAAGTAGATCCCCTTCTCCATCGTAAGTGAAAGATTGACACTCTTTAATGCAGTAGTAACTAAAATAATAAAAACTTCCCATGACTGTTATTATTTCGGCGATAGCTTCCTTGTTGAAACACTTGATGTCTTTCTGCTATAGACCCTTGAGCTTAACAAAGAAGAGCTATTAGGCCGTCAAGTGAAGCTAGATTTAGCACGTGAGAGAGCTTAAAGGAGACTAAAGAGAAGACCACTTAACGAAAGATTAAGAAGCAACCTAAAGAGAAGATCAAATCTCATTGTTCCTGAGTATCTCCAATCAATCCAGCGGGGTCCCGTAGAAGATTAACCCGCTTGATTCCGAAAAATTCTAAAGAGGCAGCCAAAGAGATCAAAGCGAAGAACCAAAATCAGGTGATAGCAAAATGCCGCGAGGATCCAGCTTAATAGTTGAATTCCAAAAAATAGAACCGCATATGTACTGCCATTTTTTTGTTTTTTCTTACTGTGGCAAGCTCGCACGTTTTCAAGAGGTCCAGATTCTATAGCCAATTTTGGATCAAAAACTGATCTGTATTTATGATCCAAAATAACTTCCACTATCCAATACCTGTCTCATTATCTAGAAAGAGTGGTAAGAATTCGGGTAAGATCCGGATCCGAAAATTTAAACTCGATTTCAGGTCAAATTCGGATCCAAAAATGACATTTTATTTCGGATTCGAATTAGGTTCGGATCTTCTCTTATCGAACACAGATTCGGATCATAAAGGATCCAACTCAGATCCGATTCATTGACACCCATACTCACTATCCATTCAGAGAAGACAGTGTGGTAACAGAGAGAGACATCATTTCCGGTAAAAATAAAAATTTCGTATTTGAAGTCAAAATGGAAACAACAATTTGACAGCACACAATAACTTCCTGCTTAGAAGGAAGAAAATGAAATTCTAATATATGCATGTTCTCGAGACAAAAGCCATAAACACTTAAACATATATAATATATTAATACTTACCAATCTTAAGAGTATACCCATGATGTTTATAAACAATATATTTATGTTCACATTCAAAAAGGATATAAGATGCACAGACAGAAATGTGGAGACGAGTCCAACAAATCCAATTCTGCACATCCCCAGCCGGGGTACACTTATTATCACAAATTGTAAAAGCACATGACTAATAGTTTCCAGAATACAGCCACAGGAAGCATCAACCATCGATTTCATGCTCCAAATTTCTAGCTGATAGGAGTCAGGGACACTAAATGCCACCTCATGCATTTCACAGACGATGTCCTCTCACTCACGTTCACTCACATTGCCGCTGAATTCATGCATCTAAAGAGCATAATGCCGCAGTAGAGGAATCACCGGCAAAGTTGTGAAGTTATGTTCTTTACGTGCCATGGAATACAACCACCTTTTTTTGATCGTGGATAGAACGGAATACAGCAACTTACACTACAGAAAGGCAGGCCATGACAAATATCACCCAGCTCAGGGACACAGATCGTTATTCATGTGTGGTCAGGCCAATGGTAATCCTTGTGGTGAAAGATGTAGGCTTCATGGTAAATGCGGATGTAAGATTCTAGGAATTGCAACAGACAGTATAATCTGCCATATCTATTCATGGTAAGAAATATGCAGTGCATGACGTTGTTGAAAGAAACAATAGGACCTCCATCTGTGTTGGCCAATGAATACTAAAGTAGCACAAGATTGCAGGTCCATGGAAATGCAAAAGCATGAAAAACATGGCAATGTACCATTTACAAGGTGCACGAGGTAACATCATCTTCAGTACAATGATTAACTCCCTTATTGGTAACACTTGCTCTTACAATCTGAAAAGATAACTTGAGCCAGCATCAATAACATTTGAAAGATGGCCCTGGAACATTGTGCATCAACTGCTTCTGCCAATCAAATCAACAATAGAATGCAAAATGGATGGTTTTGAACATATTATGTTTGGGGAGAAAATAATATTTACCCTTACAAATGGAGACAGTCATCTTCGGATTCTCTAATCTGGACCCCATCCTATCACCTATGATCTACTCACATGATGGTCATAATGCTTACTTCTCCAATGTACAAATTTTCTTACTGAGGTGGCATCATGAGGGTTAAACCAGCAGTAGCTTAGAGGCGATAAGTAACAATGTTTGAGTTTCAATAAGCTTGAATGCCAATATTGTTCGGAAAGACCCCTCTCTCTCTCTCTCTCTCTCTCTCTCTCTCTCTCTCTCTCTCGCTCTCTCTCTCTCTCAGGCAAGAAATTTACTTTATGTTCCAAGACCCTTGCTTAAAATTAAAATGTGGTCTTTGCCACCTAAAAGCGAGGAAAATGTGGTCTTTGCCACCTAAAAGCGAGGAAAATGTGGTCTTTGAAGATCTTCACCTACTTGGTTAGCACTCCCTGACAATTTGCTTTACCCACCTTAACTCAGCTGAGCGTCTCACGTGCAGCTGAAACTGGAGGTCCTTGAAGCTATTCCCCACATTTGCCATATTATTCCATAGAATTTAATTGCTTACGCAAATGCACTTTCACTGCAGAGAACACAGAATACAATTCCAAGATTTGCAATATTTGAGAAGACCATCTCACTTCTAGCATAAGAAGAAAAATGAACAGATTATCTTACTTCATCTTTTCCTCATTTGCTTCCGATACCTTTCTCAGTCACTTTTTTTAAAAGTGGGTAATACCACAAATGTATTAAAAAAAAGGAGAATGTACATAAGGGGATATTCAAGTATACACAGCCCAATCCCAAAAAAGAAGGCCACACCAAAATAATGTGTAGCACACTAACACTACAAGAAATGGTGGTCATAGCGATGGAAATTTTCGACGGCAAAAGGTCCATCAGAATATTGATCTATATTTCCGATGGATATCTATTCGTCGAAAATTCCATCAAAATTTCAGACGACGTTAGTCCGTCTGAACTTCCGACTCCATTTCTTATAAATTTCCGTCAAAAAGTTTAGAGAGTAAAATATTATGTATGTTTGACTTTCCAACGAAATTAAATTCGATCGGAATGTCCGTCGGAAGTTTCCAACAAAATTACTCCCCGTCAAAAATTCATCAGAAATAATTTCAATTTCCCTCCCCCTACCCTTTGTCGTCAGAAATTTCCGTCGCTATGACTGCCATTTCTTGTAGTGTAACATCCTTGATCCCCAAATCTCCCCCCTCCCTAGTAGAAACAATCCTCCCCCGTGCTATGTCGTGTCAGCTCCTACATCTCCCCCTGTTGCCATGCCAGAATAGCCTGATCTGAATCTAATCAGCCTTCTTTACCACCATCTTGGAGACCGGGAACATGGAAAAAACATAGATGGGGAGACTATTCAGATTGAGACAGTGAAATCTCTTATTACATTGAAAACCTGTAATTCTGTCAAAAAACTATAACTCTTTCATCTCATTCAAGTATAACAAAGTTTACAAAAGTTCTCTCCTAAATACTTGAGGGCATTTAAAACCCTCCCATTTTCTTACTCCCATGGACCAATAAAGGCTGCAACTTCTCCAGTCGCAGAACAACAAAGCGTCAAGATCTTTAATCAGTACCTTCAACTTTTCTTGGAAACTCACTTCCAAAGCAAGCTGATACTGAAGGGTCAACAATCAAAGAATGTCCTCAACCATATCAAGCTAAAACAAAAAGACTTGCTTTTCATCACATAGTCATCTAAATGAAAATGCAAGGTTGGTAGATTCTCACTTTTATAGTCCACTGTACAAGGTAGGAAATTCCTCCAGAAATCTAAGCAAGCCGTTTTTCTCAATATAAATTTCACAAGAACATTCCTCAAAGTGAAGGTGATGCACATGTACAAGATACATCTTGCATAAATCCGAGTGCGGCCATAAACTTATGAAGTACACCAGATGAGGCAGACCACTGATGTTGTCTTTGACTAATCATTCAAAATCACCTTAGAACACAGTGATTATGACAAATTGGCCTTGTCATAAAGGTCGCCATGTGCATCCAACCTTCAAACCACGACACTTATTTGCTCATTCAATTATGACATCAAACAGAAGAATGGAATGAAAATTTCCTACACGTAAAACCAACGAACTTCGATGTCCCTTCGTGGAGCCAATCACGATGGCAATTGGCATCTTTCCCTGAGGTCCATCTACATGACCCTCTGGAGCTTCCCTTTCCCCAAAAACCAGTCAATCATAAAAAAATGCCTTTTCAGGAATACACCAGACTGTACTCATCCAGTTTGCTGTTCTAGTTCATCTAAAAGAAAAATCCCCCTTCTAGACAGTGCCAAAGTGGATACGAGTAGAGTATTTGGGAACACATAATCTCGAACCCTCTTCAACAATGCTACATCCCTACTTTCAGATATTACACACAAAACCAGGTTCCCCAAAATAATGGAAAAGAAGAGAGAGAAACCAAAATCCAGACAAAACAAGATTAAACGGAGACGAAGCGCATCACGGTAAGAACAAATATCATCAAAATAGTCAAATACATTGTTCATACGCAAAAAACAAAATCGCAGCAACCAATTGAAACCCAGGTACCATTTTCGTTTCAAAAACCTAAAAATCCACACGAAAACAAAATAGAAGACAAACGAAAGAAAGAGGGGGGGGAAGCGAGGATGGCCTTCAGAGACGGGTGAGGCGGCACCGCGCCGGTCCAATCATTAGGCCACTGGAGGGGGGAGGAAGCGGGCGCACGAACGGGGTACAGGAAGGGATCCTGCATTGGCAGAGAAGAGGGGAGTGGAGAGGAGGACAAGAACGGCAGCAAAGGCGACGAGCAGCAGGCGGCGAGGGCTGTTCGAGTGGTGTTCAGATTGAAAACCATTCGACTGCGAGCATCACATCCGATCGATCGTTCTCATCGGATCTGTTTCGCTTGGGTCGTTTTCTTCTTCCACAGGCACCTCCGGCCGCCCTCGCACCCCACCCGCCACTTCCAGTGACCCTGTTACAGCGCCCTGTTCTCCGATCTCTCTCCCCATGTCATCAAAATGGTCAAACACATTGTTCAGACGCAAAAGCAAAATCGCATTAACCAATTGAAACCCAGGTACCATTTCGTTTCACAAAACCTAAAATCCACACGAAAACAAAATCGAATACAAATGAAAGAAAGAGGGGAGGATGAAAAATCGAGGATGGCCTTCAGAGACGGGTGAGGCGGCACCGCGCCGATCCAATCATTAGGCCACCGGAGGGGGGAGGAAGGGGGCGTTACAGGAAGGGATCTTGCATTAGCAGAGAAGAAGGGGGTGGGGAGGAGGACAAGAACGGTAGCAAAGGCGACGAGCAGCAGACGACGAGGGCTGTTCGAGTGGTGTTCAGATTGAAAACCATTCGACTGCGAACATCACATCCGATCGATCGTTCTCGTCGGATCTGGTTTGCTTGGGTCGTTTTCTTCTTCCACAAGCACCTCCGGCCGCCCTCTCACCCCGCCCGCCACTTCCAGTGGCCCTGCTACAGCGCCCTGTTCTCCGATCTCTCTCCCCGCGTCATCAAAATAGTCAAACACATTGTTCATACGCAAAAGCAAAATCGCAGCAACCAATTGAAATCCAGGTACCATTTTCGTTTCAAAAACCTAAAAATCCACACGAAAACAAAATCGAAGACAAGCGAATGAAAGAAGGGGGGTAGAAAAATCGAGGATGGCCTTCAGAGACGGGTGAGGCGGCACCGCGCCGATCCAATCATCAGGCCACCGGAGGGGGAAGGAAAGGGGCGCACGAGCGGCGTACAGGAAGAGATCCTGCGTTGGCAGAGAAGAGGGGGTGGGGAGGAGGACAAGAACGGCAGCAAAGGCGACGAGCAGCAGGCGGCGAAGGCTGTTCGAGTGGTATTCAGATTGAAAACCATTTGACTGCGAACATCACATCCGATCGATCGTTCTCGTCGGATCTGTTTCGCTTGGGTCTTCTTCCACAGGCACCTCCGGCCGCCCTCGCACCCCACCCGCCACTTCCAGTCGCCCTGCTACAGCGCCTTGTTCTCCGATCTCTCTCCCCATGTCACTCTCCGCCCTCCGCCATGGCCGCCGGCCCTCACCCCCTCCCAGAGAAGAGTAATGCTTGGTGCACTGCACAGCCACCACGGTGCTGTATCCGTTTGTGTGTGTATATATATATATATGTATATATATAGAGAGAGAGAGAGAGCGATCGCGTGCTCTTGGGTCGTTTTCTTCTTCCACAGGCACCTCCGGCCGCCCTCGCACCCCGCCCGCCATTTGCAGTGGCCCTCCTATACCGTCTTGTTCTCCAATCTCTCTCCCCATCCCCCAGATAAAAGTAAGGCTCAGTTTAGAACGGATCGAGGAAAGAGATTTTGGATAATCATTAGACTTTCTCTTCCTCTAAAAATATTTTTAAACATCTTAATATCTCATTATTTTTTATTTTAAGATAAATTTAGAGATTTAAAAAGAGATAAAGAAAAAATAAAGATAATTATAAAATCTTCAAAAGTTACTTAAAACATATCCCCTCTCTCTAAAAGGATTTTAAAAAAAATTCTCCACCTTCGATCTGTTCCAAAAGGTGCCTAAGATCGGTGCACAGCCACCCTGGGTGCTACGTCCGCTTGTAATCTTTCCGATATATAGATATATAAATATGCCAATTTTTTACACAAATGCCTTTAGATTTACTTGCAAAATTATTCATCTTATTTTATATTATTTTTAATAAATTTTCAAAGTATCATCATCACAAAAATTATCTATAAAATTATTTATTTTTATATTATTTATTTAGGCCCTTAGATCTTAATCCAAGAGTCTAAAAAATAGAATATGGGTAAATGGGATCAACAATTTTGATCGCTTATATCCTAATAAATCTCGCATCACTTATATCGATCCTTAGGCGCAGCCACTCCCTTGATATCACATGGGACAACAATATCTAGTGATGTCAAAAAAATGAATGAAATAATCATCTCATTTACGAGTTTTAAACAATTAAAAAATTGAGTTGTAAATAATATAAACAATTAATCTCATCTAGAGAACAGTCCCGTATCTGAGTAGTACGTCAATTGGTGGTCGTACTAAATCTTGAACTCAAGATGCCGGGTGTCCAAGCTGAGCTCTAGATCTACTGCGTTAGATTCTAAATTTAAATTAAAAAAAATATTTGTTCATCCTCAAATAACTTCTCACGGAAGATTGTGACATAAATATATAAAAGTGCTGTACCGCGATATTCGTCGTCAATATCACATAATTAATCTTAAAAATATCAATTACACACATAAATTTAAAACATATAATATAGAGACAAGTACAAGTTTAATCCACGTAGAGATGTAGACTTTTACGTTGAAAAGCTTATGTTGTATTTTAGAGCAAAAATGATTGAGTGTTTATTTGATCTTGGAATTAAAAGAACGTGAAATAAATTTATCTAAAAAAAATTGAAAGATTAAGAGAGAGAGACGAGAGAGAAAGAAGAAGAGAGAGTAAGAGTTAAATGGAAAAAATCAAGTCACTAATTTTATTATTTGAAATAAAAGAGTGTATAATATGAAAGTGTTAAAAAATAAAAAAAATATAATTCTAAAATAAAATCTAAATAAAATCAAAAGTTTAGAGCTATAGAAGAGGAAATAATTGTGATGAAGAGAATGAAGATGAAGTTGTCGACCTCCTTGAGCCTTTGATCCCGAGCCGTCTTACAACTTGTCACCCACACCGGAGTGGGCACCGTCTATAGAAGAGAGATTTAAAGAGAGAAGAGAGATTTAAAGAGAGAAGAAATAAGAGGTGGAGATGGGGTAGTAAGGAGAAGAAGAATCGGAAGAATAAGAAGATATTGAGAGGAGAAGGAGAGATAGAGAGATGGCGACGAAGGTAGACAAAGTAGAGGAAGAATAATAATGAGGAGAAGTAGAGGAGGACGACGGAGATAAAGAGGAAGAAGAAGGTGAAGGACGTATCTATCCTACTCTTAAGATTAAAGTAAAACTAAAAAAAAACTAAAAGAGAGAGGAGAGTTCTCCATCTTGTAGCTTATCACAAGACGACAAGAACGTGATGTGGAGGAGACGACCGTAACCCCACGGGAGTCTCCCTGATTTTCTCTCTCTACGTTAACCGAATTGTCACATCCTCTGTGGGGCAGACATGCCTTATTTATAGAGAGGAGAGACCAGTCTAAAAAAGATCAAATTAGGCTCTCACCTATAACAGGATCCTATGGGCTGCATATGGGTTAGGCCCATTAAATTATCCCTTTGACTAGATCGGAAGTGTGTCACTTAATTGTGTAGCCCAATCAATGATAAGTGGATCACTTTAGTTATGTCCAAACTCAACATTCTCCCACTTTATCCATCTTATCACAAACTTTCATCAAAATTTTCCTTTCAAAAATATTTATATATAGTATATATAGCGTTGAAAAAGACCTTTGAAAATTTTGATTTATTGGGCTACACCTGTAAGAGAAACCGATACGCGCGTACGATAGAAGACATAAAATCACACATTATTCCAGTCAAAAGGATCTGAAAATTTAAATTGTAAAAAATCAAATGATATGAGTCACGACGACAAATACATTCTCATGCGAACTTAGCCACAACGCTAGCAACCCATATAATCTACCTTGTTTTGTTAAGCCCACACATGTACATTTCTTCGTCGCCACATCTCATGCAACATCAACTCAACTGTGCTTCCACATGCTAAGTATGTATGCCATGGCCAAGCCCTTCTGTCAACCATGCGAACACCACTGTCTAGCCAATTACACGAACGGAGAAGACCCATGCGAACACGTCTATTTCGGCCTGATACCGCCTTAACAAGCTATCTTTTGCAAAACAAATAAAATAACATAAAATAAAAATAATCATTTGGCCTCACAAAAAACAATATTATCAATAAAAATAAATAATCATACAATTATCTATTTTCTATGCATCTCAACTCCCACGTATTATTTTATATCTCAAATTTAATTAATTACATGAAATTCTAAATTTAACGTGAGACTAAGATTAAATATTAAAATTATATATTTAATTTTAGTAAAACTCATAAATGATATGTGTGATATAAATAAATATATAGAAATATGTGTTTATCACACTCCCTAACTTACTCATTACTATTCCCTTAGTAATAGAAATAATTAAAAATTATGGACCAATAAGAGTTTAAAATTTCATGCATAATTTCAAGATCATCATTCACAAAATTAACTAAGGATCATGACTTTGAAATTATTAAAGCACGCTAGTCTCCAAAATAGAAATTTATGTTCATAATAACTTTTTTAGAATGCATTCAAAATTCCATATCACTTATGCTCATGAAACCTAAATTTATAGCTGGATAATTATGTTCCCCATATTGCCATTCACGATATATGTCTTTCAACTTTTCACATCTTAAATCAGAACCTTGAGCATGATAATTTTTACTTTGCCTTATTTTTCTCTCTTTTTTTTCATTATTTTCTTCTAATTTTCAAACGTATAGTGCTGCACATCTCTTCATCATTTGACGCGAACCTCAACGTTTACCTTTGACACTGTATGTGAGAACCCCAGCCCAATAAGCACAAAAGCTCACCTTTGTTGGGGAGGAGGCTAGTGTAGAGGCCTAAGAAGGGGGCTCAAAAGACCTCAATCGAAAATCATAAAGATGGACACGTGCTTATAATCAAAGCTCAAGATCGATTTGGTCTTTGAGGGCCCTTTTATTAGCAAAAAAAAGAGATAAAACCCTAATTTCTCTTTGTCATGACGAGAATAATACTTCAAACGCGACACCCAAATTTATGTCTTTAATTAGGATCACCAAAATATATCCCCAATATTATTTTAAAACGCATCCTTAAAGTAATACTGATATTTTTAAGTCTTATGTTCACAATATACACTATTCCACCATCTTTAGATGTTAATGCTAAAGTGGTCATCGTCTATCTCCCGGGACTACTGTGGTAGCCCACCGGTACAACCGAACAACCCTATCTTCTCTTACGGGTACGGGGGCACCATCGTAGAACTCCTCCTTGAGCAGCGGCACCAAGGAGGTGGCGCTGCCCTCCAACAACATCGTGGAGCCAGTGGTGCTACACCCGAACAACCCTATACTCTCTTTTGGGCATACGGGCGCACCATTGTAGAACTAGTCATCCTCCTTAGGCAGCGGCACCAATAAGGAGGTGCTGCTGCCCTTCAACAACATCGTGGAGCCAGTGATGCAGAGCTCCAACATCTTGGGTGCATAAGGTCACCCGATGCACTTTCATGGCTACAACTTCTTCCTGTTGAGGCTGGGCATCAACAGCATCGACCCCAGCAAAGACTCCGTTGGCTACAACCTCGTGGACCCATCAGGAGGAACACTGCCAACGTCCTCGTCGGCAAGTTGAAATTGGATCGCCGTCATTTCTCTGTTTTACTCTTTTGATTTTTGTATTTTTATTTGTTATGTGACATGGGATCGAAAGGTCAGCTGGTCCATTCGAATAATGTTTTGTGTAACGCTCAACATCCAGATAATTTTTTTAATTTTTAATATTTTTTAATTTTTTTGAGTGACCTCCCTGACTAATAAGGTGACGTTTGGTTATATTTATTAGGAAATTTCAATCGTTAGAATCTTCCGTGAAATGTTAAACTCAACCGATGAATTTTTTAAATAGGAGAAAGAGTGACATAATGAGATGATATTTGAAAAATCCCGATAATCTTCTTTAATGGAGCTTTGGAGTAAAATTTTGGATGCAAACCCATCCTTTGAACCCATTTTACATGTCGTTCTACCGTTACACCAACTCATTAATGCCCTATTAATTAATGTCATTAACTTCTTAAAAATAAAAGATCCACAGTTATTGACCCACATCAGTCATGGGTTAAGAGATTAAATCTTAGGTCATAATTAAAAATCACTCATGTGGCCCTTATATATGTAATTAAGATGCCTGATCTTATAGGAGACAAAATCCTAACGAAGATCTTTAAAGTGCGAGATCAAAATGAGGAATATGTGCACGAACAACAGGTGGACCATCTAATTAACGATTCAAGTTTCTAACCATCGATGTCTATATATCAATTAACGTTCTCTGGATCACCGATCCTCTCATCATTTCTATAATATATCCTTGTTTATGCAAATTAATGGCATACGTCTCTACTCGACCATGAATCCCAACTACGTACGCACCAGTCATCTGGCCAAGATCAGGCGGAAAATCAATGACGCTTCCTTTGAGGCAGCATCTGTTAGGCTGCCCCCGTGTGATTAATTAATAACGTTCAATAACATTCTTATTTTTCTCTCTTTTATGCTCTACGTATAATTACATATAAAATTAGCAAAGTGGTAAAAGTTTTTATGGACTCGAAAATAAGTATGTTGATTAATTTTATGATAGGAATTTTCACAAAAATAATTTCTCTACATGTTTATTCGTATAGAATTACTTATCATACCTTTATATTATTTTTAACAATTAATTTTGCTGCATTACATTATAATACTTGCAAAAAATACTGTTACCATAGCCAGGTGTTGGCATTTGCTCAAAATCTCGTATTTAACGGTTAACCCCAGCTAGCTAGCTAGTCTTTAACCAAATTAATTTAAAACAGGCCTAATATATATATATATATACTCTTAACTCTCCTTAAAATTTTCTCTCCTTAGATCTATCTATCTCTTTATCTCTTAATCTCTCTAATTCGCGCATTACATAGTTTTAAAATAACTCCTTTTCATATTTATCTGAAAATTTAGTTTTATGAATGGAAACAAAATATTTTTTACATCTTGAACGGAGGTTAATTTATCTCATGGATATTTTTTATAAGAAGATCAATAATGATAATATATAAAAAATAAGGTAAATAATTCTATGAACAAATTTATAATTAGGAAGATATATATGTTTGAAAAAAATCCTTTGCGTAACTAAAGGTGCTTAATTCGTTACGAGTTTTCAGCAGTCATCGTCCGTGAGGAACTCTCGGCATTTGATCCAACAGACTGCACCGGAAGGATATATGAACACGCAGTCTTTAATTATAATTAGGTCGACGTACGTGTCTCTGTTAATTAGAAATTAACGATGTGCTACGGTTGGAATTCGATTATAACATTATATATAGCCACTTTGACGACATGTTAGGATAATTAAATTGCGTGGGCCTGAGTTAGCTTATCTTTGGGTTGGGTTAGGGTAATATTATTGGCTTGATAAGTTATCCTAATTAACCAGGGTCGGACAGGGTATTCATGTGAAATAGTGGAACTAGTTAACCTCCGGTTAACGCTTTAACCCTAATCAACTCGATCCTGTTACACTAACTTTGCTACCAAACTAGAATAACGAACTTAGAATAACTCACCATAATTAACCCTTATTTCGTTGTCAAAGTGGCCTTTAATACTATTTATAACATACTATAATATAAAAGTATTTTTCTCTTCTCTATACTTGTTAATGACAAAAGTTTGTATGTTTTTTTTGCTCATCCTATCATTATTGACGCAGTTTAAGGCTTGCATGCCTCACCTGGGGTCCACGCTTTCTACTAAATATTAGTAATTGTAAACAGTAATTAGAAATGCCATCCTGAATTCCTACCTAGTGTGACGTTAGGATGCCATACTCTTTAGTCATTTCTCACTCTTTTTATGAACGCTATGAGCAGGTAATTAAGTATGATGTTCTCGGATTTGGAAACAGAGAACTTAATTAGTCCTGTTGGCCACTTGATTCTAGGTCAAAGCATGCGTGCACTGGCTCAACTGGAACGTAACCTAATCTTAAGCGGACCCAACTCTACCTGGTCTTTGTAGAGAAACAAACTCCAGACTTGGCTTACTCAAAATTTGCAGGCTGTACGCATGCAGCCCTAGCTAGCAGGTCATATACGTACCTGAGAATTTTCAACTGTCAAACAGTGAGAGGCCCGGCCCCCACTCTTATCGTTGCTATTCAAAACATGCGTGCGTGCATGGATGCAGATGGAAACAGCGAAGAAAAGCCCGTTTTTAGTTATGACTCTGAAAATCCCTAGTCAAAGTTCAAGCATGCCGGCCGTGCGGCGCAGCCACTGTGCCTATAAATACGTACGTGATGCATGCAGTTCTCATTCATTCTCTTGTTCATATATATCCACCAAAGCGAGCCCCCAGCTTTACAATTCTGATCATACTTGCATGCTATATATCCTTGAAAAGAAGAGAACAATATGGCAACCAAGGCTGAAATCATCGTGGTGGCTGCCTTCCTCTTCTGTTTGGTCCTGATCTCCCCGGCGGTACCGCCGGCCGAAGCAGCTCGCTGTTGTTTAAGTATGTATTTGAGGCATTTTTTTTAGGTTCTGCACGTTGTTATTGTTGGGTTTTTAATTGCCCTGGTGCTGCATCATGTTGTGGTAACGAACACGGTTTTTTTTTTTTTTTGTTTACCCCTTGCAGATGAGTTGAAGGATGTCAAGGCACCCATCTGCCCGGCGTGTGTTTGCTGTACCCCGAAGCCTCGCTATGGCTGCTGTGCCTGCTGCACTTCTCCTGGTGAAATTATGGCTTCGAAGCCTTGATATATGCCGATCTCCACTCACGTAATTAATGAAGTGTGTGATAACAAATAAGTAAAATGAATAAGGACACATCAATAATGTAAGGGAAAATGGAAGGGCGTCCATCGCCTTCTCAGATGGTTATGCTTGTCTTCAGAAGCGAGTTTTGATGTGTATGTAATATGTGGTTCTTATTGGATGCGGTACTTTGTAATACGAGCTTGTTGTACATGATATGGTTGGTCTCTTAATTTTCTACGCACCGTGTGATGCGATTTAAAGCGGGTCTTTTCTTCTATTTCTCCTTCCCAAAGTCTTTTAATTGAACAGGCACGCTGGGACAAACTAGTTTTTGATCCAATACACATTGGAAAACAGAACCGGCCGATTAGATTGGATTTCACTCATTCTAACTCGATTTCGTTTTGGAAGTTGTTGGGAGAAGTTTATGGAATTCTTTTTTCTTTTTTTCGATGACGAGGAACCTAGTGTAGTGACACTTTAGTCTAGGAGGAGTCTTGAAATTAAGACACTTGGGTTCAAGCTAAACGGACGCTAGATCAAGTCAATGTATCCTTTCTTTCCCTAAGCGTAACAAAATTTGGGCTTATATCTTGAGGATTAATAAATGTGCGCTAGTTAAATCAACCTTCTACCAACGGAGTTTAATTTGACACATCTCTACCACACGACAAGAAGATCTTTTACTCACGTGAAAATTTTAAGATTTGACAATTTTGTCACTTAATGTATATCTTCTCTAAGCGTAACAATATTTTTCTCACAGCTCAACACCTGAAAATAGGTTACGCAACAGGCTGAGTATGAGATTCAGTGGGACTCCTAACACTGACATAACAGTCACCGGCCAGTAAAAATATTTATACACATCTTGTCTACGGGCTGGTCGATCATGCCATCTTATCTATGAGATTCAGTGAGATTCGACACCTTGTCCAGCACAGTCGCACCTTGCTCCTGTCGCAAGTTTCAGAGAGGAAGGTTCATAGAAGAGGAGACTTTTTAGGGCACGTGGGGCGGGCCATTTAGCACCAGAGGTGCCGTTGATAGTGGGGGCAGCCCCCCAGCTTCGTCGCCGGCTACTGAGCGCCCCAACTTGCGCCAAGTGCTCGATCCTAGCTCGAGCTCCTCCAAGAGGGCGAAGGCGCGGGTGAGCTCCGCCATGCTAATGGGCTCTACAAGACCAGAGATCCTGTTGTTGTACTCTGGTGCCTTCACCTTTGCCTTCTCGGTGGCAGCACCCTACGGGCTCATCGGCATCACATTGGCAACGTTCTCCTTCATCACTAAGTTCACAGCCTTCGTCGCCGCCTCCTTCTCCGCTTCATCCTCTCCTCCTCCTCCTCCTCTCTTCTTCACATTGGTGTCGAAGAGGTCAAGTTTTTTGCTGGGGTGGTGGGCTACGATGATTTGCTTCTAAAGAAAGGAGGCTTGGCTCTTGGCACTGGCCAACTGATGATAGTGGTGCTTATAGAACTGGGTCAGGGCCTTCATCTTCTCCTTTAGCCTCACTTTGGTATGGAGTTAGGCTAAAGGTGGGCTAACTCAACTTGATTAAAGTAGCCCGGAGTTAACCCATTTTTAATTTGATAAGAGGGTAGTTAATCGGGGAGTAAGGATGTGGGCTAACCTACTTTTAATCTAGTATGATTTGATAAATAGTAGGTTAACCCATTAATAATGAGAGAGAGAAATAGCATTAATTATGAGAGAGAGAGACACATTTAATTGAGCATTTATCGAGGATAGGAGGTTAATCCACCTTAACCCACCTCTGGGTGTGGGTTTCAAAATCCAGGAATAACCCTGGGTTAGTCCTTAACCTAAACCGATTAACACTAACTCTTTTTCAAAGGACAAAAAAATTTATCCCGGAGTTAACTTAGAAGTAACCCTGGAATAAACCGATACCAAAGTGAGGCTTAGGGTGCAGTGGGGGTTCCACATCTCAGGGACGGGGCCAAGCCGGTTGGCACTTCTTGATTTGGCTGAGTGAGGCGATATCATTGTGTCGTCGTCAAATTTGGATCATCCTGGAAGGGGGAGAATTGCAACTTGTTGGAGACTGACATTTCGTCGAAGAAGAGAGAGAGAGAGAGAGAGAGAGAGCATTCTCCACATTAACTCACATTTCACTATGGTTAAGTAGGCACAGTTGATGGTGAGGGTATAACCACAAACGTTTGAATTATTTCACGATTATAATTTATAATAAGTCTAAATGAGATATTTATTTAGTAAAATTGATATTTATTGGAGTATATATATGTAAAATTCCCTTTTATTTGTTCTAGCACTTAACTCTTTTCCACATCACCATCTTTCAACTCCCATGAATTTAGGCACGTCGAAAGCCCGCGACAAATCTCCCTCATGTACATGTTTGTTGACCATTAAATCTATATTTGTGTGACCTAAATGTTAACAAAAGAGTAATAGAAAAGTTTCCTGTATATATATATATATATGAGTATGATTAAAAACCTCTTAACTATTTGATGCAGAATTAATATATATCAATACATGTGACTCACTTAAAACATCATCTACTTCACTTTGGGGATCGGACAGTCTGGTTTCTTGAAAGACATCACATAGAAAAATCAGACCTATTCTCTTTGTTTTTAGGTAGGTAAGATCAGACCTATTCTTACTAGCACAAGACTCTCAATTTACGGCAAATGTGAGACTACAATCGTCTTCTTCATCCTTATATCTGTAGGCAAATTAATTTGGACGATTGGATCACTCCATTCTAAAGGTAGGCCCAATTTTTATGAAGCTGTGAGGCCGAAAAGTAGGCCCAGTTGGTCAATAATGTTTGCATCAAGTGAAGTGCTTCAGAAATGAAATATAAATCTGTGATCTGTTGAAAGAGATCACGATTACATCACACCTTTTTAATTTAATGTATTTTTCATAAACAAATCATGGTCACTTGAAAATTCAAAAAAATCATGATTTAATCATGTATTTTCAAATAAATCATTACACAAATCACATTTTATAT
The DNA here is from genome assembly GCA_022559845.1 of Amorphophallus konjac. Lineage (NCBI taxonomy): Eukaryota > Viridiplantae > Streptophyta > Magnoliopsida > Alismatales > Araceae > Amorphophallus > Amorphophallus konjac. Next base: position 217,270 of record JAHNEJ010000791.1, read on the forward strand.
AATAAATTAATGTCTATTTCACATCTTTCATGAAGCTTTTGGATTTTTTTTTTAAAAAAAATGGATCTGATGTCTTTCTCTACGATTGAGCTAGTTTTCTTGAATCTTGAATTGATAAATTCCTCCTTTTCATGATACATTATAAGAAGTAAAATTTGCTCTTGCAAGAAAAATCTATCATGAAAGAGAAGCCATATGTCTTATGCCATTGAATCGCATATTCATTAATTTGTCTATATATTTTTTTAGATGAGCGGTCTAGTTAGTCAAGTGATCCTCAACATGATAGTGCAATCTCAACACTCATAATTTTCCCCTTAAATTAGAGGTTTTTTCTGTACAAACTCAAGTTGATATATATCTTGTTGCAAGAGATCATGGATAAACAGCAAGTGCACTGTAATGCCCTACACAACAAGTTGCCATCTTTTGAGTGAAATCTCACGCCAGAGTAGTATGCGTAGGAGAACCATCCATGTAATTTGTTAATTATGTAATTGGACTTAGGGGTTAGTACGGGTCATTTAATTATATATATAGGACTTCTTTAGAAATCGCAGATCCGCGTTGCAGTACTTGTTACACCATTGGGAACACACAGAATTCTCTAGATCTAGTATACAGCAAAATCTTTTCTCAGGATAAACCAAGCTTTTCTCTCTCTCTCTCTCTCTCTCTCTCTCCCCCCCCTATTAACAATGAAGATTTAACATTAATGTATATAAGATTTGACTCTCTCTAGCAATCTCTAATTATAATCTCTCTCTCTCTCTCTCTCTCCTTTTTAAGAAGTGTAATTAGGCATGGGTCAATAACATCATCGGGTGAGAAGGGCTTTGGTGACTCACCACCGGTGATTGGCTGCTTTAGGAATAAAGTAACCTGCCACTAACGGTAGAGAAAGGGATATTAATAATAAAAGGGGAAGAAGGGCATGCTCCATTTACGTATAAAATGGTCAACTCTCCATTTTATGGTTATATATAACGACGTTATCAGAACTTAATCGATGTCTGAATCGGCCAATGAATTAGTTTGGTTCGAATCGGTTGGATCATTCAATCGAATTGGTTTGAACTGTGATGTCATCATAATATTGATACATCGTCCAACATGATTCTATAACCCAAGATAATAAGAAATAAGATATAATAGTAAAACTAAAAAACATGCATGTATAATTATTAGTCATGATTATATAACTATACAAGTAAAAAATTAACAATAACATAGTTAAATAAACTAAATTTAAAATTTTGTAATATTTCATTGATTTCGCTATGCACAATTGACATCTATGTTCCTTTAAACTTTTAAACTTCAAATATATCTAAAATAAAATGATAAATAATAATAAATTAATAATAATAAGATAATTTTGTTCACATATAGACATCATTTTGAATATTTGAATATTTTTATTTTTTTATTTTAAAAGGTGAATCAGGTCGAACCGATTCACCGATCGAATAACGGTTCATCTTATTCTTTAAAATTAGACCAGACCGACCTTAATCAGATCAGTTCCTGGATCGATTCACGATCGAACCGATTCAACTGGCCGGTCCGATCCCATTTTGATAACAGTGATATATAATGATAAAATGGCCCAATGATATATCTTGCCTTTGGGATTTTTCAAATTAACATACTCCTATCCCCTATTTTTAATTTATGCCACTGAAATAAGGTACTTATTTTAAACATCCCTATATTTAAGCTTATCTACAAATATTCGGTTATATTTTTCCAAATTAGTAATTTCTGTTAAATCTTTTTGGCATGTTATCTTCATATTCTATCATTTTTATGAGAATATACGCAAGGACGTTTAAGAAAACAAGTTGATTTTAAGCGTACACATCTTCCACTTTTTTATTGCAGATGATCTCTTGCGTTAACCGAGTCAGTTAACTCTCTTTGACCCGCTTTGATAGTGGGGTGGTCGGTCAGTTGTCGGAAATTGGGGAGAGAGAAACCCCGACGAGACCCACCTCCCCCTCACACAAAAGGGACTAACCGAGAGCGGTTACCGTGCTCGACCCTCCGGAGTCGAGCACGGTAACCGTGCTCGGTTAACAAACACGGCCTTTGTGTGTGGGGAGAGCTATGGAGCCCACTGCTCTCTCTCTCTCTCTCTCTCTCTCTCTCTCTCTCTCTCTCTCTCTCTCATCTACTCCTCCACCTTATTATGTTATCAAACAGCCTCTCAAGAATTAGCAACCTTGATCATCATCATCGATCTGTGAACTTCATCATTGCCAAAAAAAAATGGAGTGTCTACTTCTTTAGGAGCTTATTTTTAATATTATTTTCATATCATTTTTAATAACCTCCCTCTATTAAAAATTTAAAATAGTGTCCAAAAAGTCCCGACGCTTAAGCTCCATTCATATATTGTGAATAATTTATTACGATTCATGAAATTAATGTTTTGAATGAAAATACTCGTATAAGAATGAGATCTTTTTGATTAGTGTATTGTGCTGAAGATAGGAGATGAAGTGATAAAAAAATAGATCGATATAAAGAGAGAAAGTTCTGAAGAAAATCACGGTGTTTTGGATGGTTTCAAATCTAGTTAAAGATCAAATATGAGTAAATAAGAAATTATAACATAATTTAGCACCAGGTGACTACATGGATATTTTTGGAAGCGTCAAAGTGCAATATTTTCACAAATAAATTCTTAAGAAGGGTATACTTACAAAAAATTTGTAAAGAATCATTACCCATGTCATAGGCTTCATAGATAGCCCATCATCTTCCCATGGAATCCCCGGTCATCTGCATTCCTAAACATTCCTTGACCAGTTTCATTCCACCCCCCCTGCTTCTTAATTTCATCTCTACCCATCCAACAACAACAACAACAACAACGTGGCCCTTCTTGTTGTCCTGGATCTCCTCCAAAACATCTTTGTCCGCGTTCCTGCTTTTTGTTCTCTCCCTCTCTCTCTCTCTCCTCCCCACCTGTCTCCTCTCGGCTGGTCCCTCCTCTGGCCGGTGGTGGCGGCGGGGGGGGTGTCGTTGCAGTTCCTGTTGTCTTCTCTTGGCTACTTTCGGTGGTGGGTCTTCGTCTGCTTGTGGTGGCCGATACAAAGCAGCTTGCTTTCTGCCAGCCCGCATCACCTGCGTGCAAAATTACAGTTGCAATTTGCAAGATAGATCAGGAGAGTGAGAAGGAGGTCGGTGGGGGGGTTTCGGATCTTTCTGCCTAGGAAAGGGAAAGGACGGGGTCCTTTCGGTTCCTATTGGGGATTTTGGAGGTCTTCTTTTGTCTCTCTCTCTCTCTCTCTCTTGTCCTACTTGATCTGTCCTCCCCGCTGTTGCGCGCCGCCCAGATCAGGAGGAGGAGATCTTGGGTTGTGCACACAGGGGGCTGGGCGAATTGGTAACTTACAGCTGAGCGTTGTTGGTGAAGGTCTTGGCAACGAATTCTGCTGTCGTCAGGTGAATTCCTATCGAATTGCCCAATTGGGTTTTCCTTTGGATTGCTTGATTCCTGTGGGGAGATGGGTTCTTCGAGGTTTTGTCCTCCCAATTTCACTTCTTGTTATCAAATTTCCGGAATTTCAACGGTGACAAGGTTTGTCATAAATGGCGATTATGCCACCTTTAATTGGCCTTGCTACGATTGCTTTTCTCTTGTAAGGCTTAATTGGAACCATCCATTTTACGGTCTTCAGAATTTCCGATCATAAGGTACCCTTTTTGTTAATGGGTTGTTTTTTAGTGCTGGTACGGATAGTTCCTGCTTGGCTTAGCGTTTCCTTTGTTCTGAGGATACAATATTTGATTTGCGAATCTTCTTATCTCTTTCTGTTGTTAATTTCAGCTGGCCATTCGGTTCAGGTTTGAACCGTGGTCTGAGAAACCTTTTCTGCTCAGGAGGATCTGTATTTGAGTTTTCCCGGGGCTTCTACCGATTCCATACTTGCAGCGAACGTTCAACTGCTTGAATAATTTGAAGCCATTTGTTCTGTGCATGGCTTCGGGAAACAATGCTAGGGGTCAGAGAGTTTCGCACCAGCCAGTGTCAACTGCTCTATCGTCTGCTGCTGCAGAATGGTTGCTGATGCTTTTACTATTTCTTGATGGCTTGTTTTCATTCTTGGTGACGAAATTTGCACATCACTTCAAGTTACAGAAGCCATGTCTTTTTTGCTCAAGGCTAGACCACATTCTGGGTCAGGAAAGACCAGGATTTTATAAGGATTTAATATGTCATGCTCATAAATTGGAGATCTCCTCCTCGGCTTTTTGCCATATCCATGAGAAACTTGCCGATGTTCGAGACATGTGTGAGGCTTGCCTCCTTTCATTTGCCACAGAGAAGAAGTCTAACTCTGAGACATACAGGTCCTTGGTGGGGAAATTGGAGATACACCTTGTCACTGGGGAAGATGCCCATCTGCGACTGCCTGCATCCATTTATCATGACGGACTTGATGTTAAGTTCCAGGGAGAAGATGTGGCACAAGTACCTTTACTGGACAATCAAACACCTGACTCTCCGAGGACAAGGTACTGCTCATGTTGTCATGCCCTATTCAGTAAGAAGTCACATGTGCATAGATTGCTCCAGACAAAATCAATTGGAGCTGAGGATCAGGAGCTTGATGTTGATTTTTTTGGTCAATCTGGGCATGATGGTTTACACGGTGGAGATGGATCAAGTAAGAGACAGGAAAAGCCTTTACGGTCAGCAGCATCTTCTCGCATTGAAAATCAGAGTTTGGCTCCCTTATCACACATTGGATACACAGAACTAAAAGTTACCTCCGATTCTGAATCAGAAGTACCACTTTCAGACGATGATGACGATGGAAGTGCCCCGGTTGGAACTGATGATCTAAAGGTAGAAATGTTGTCACAAAGTCTGGAGCGAGAACCTTATGTAAATTCAGAAAACCAGAATGTTTTACCTAAAACACTTTTGGATGAGATGGCACCAGAGAAACAGATACATCCATCCTCTATTTTACCAGAACCTTCAAGCTTGCTTCCCATGGAGCAAATTCATCTAGTTGAACATCATAATGGTGATTCTTTGGTGCCTAGATCTACTACTGAACATGGTTTGGAAGAGCTTAGTGGGAATGAATTCAAAGAGAGAGATCAAACTTCTCCTACTTCTCCATCGAAACACATATCTGAAATTCCAGACTTGAATTGTGAGTTTCAGCCTTCCTTTTTCCACTTTTTTCTTCTTCAATGGTTTGTTCAGTATGTTTCAACGACTGTTTAAACTTTTCTGGATTACTTGGCTATTGCAGTAGATGATGCACAAGTAAGTCATGTCGAACATTGTGCTGCTACTACAGAGGGAAATGATCATCCTCCAGTACTGGATAAAGTCATATCTGAAGTTTCAAACTCGAAATGTGATTTCTTCTCCTTATTTATTTATTTACTTCCTTTGATGTCTGTGCATGCATCTGTGTGTTAACTACCTTTTTTCTTAATTCCATGGCATTTTCCAGTAGACAAAATGGAAATTGGTGATCCTGCACTTGTTTCTTCTGCCACAAATGTGGAAGAACAAAAGAATTTAACTTCAACTGACATGGGATTGAGACAGATACAGACAACAAGTGAACCTGGTTCATTGATGCATAATCATATGGATCTCAATGACGCCTACAAGCTGGCTGTTAGCTATAGGATGAATCAGCCATCACCAAGGGATTCTTATAGAGTTCATGAAGATTTGAGAGTACTGCTCTCACAAATATCTGCTGCTCGAGGACTTGAACTTCCTTGGGGTGATACGACTCCAAGCCCAAGAGTGTATGGACAAGGTGATGATTTGAAGATGTCCGATGCTTCTAGCACTGCTAGTCAGCAGAATCTTTACAAGAGATTATCTATTGAGAGAAACGAATCTGGTTTCGAGTCATTAGATGGTAGCATTGTCAGCGAAATTGAAGGTGAAAGCCCAATTGATCGGTTGAAACGGCAAATTGAGGTAGACAGGAAGTCAATGAACCTTCTATATAAAGAATTGGAAGAAGAGAGAAATGCCTCTGCAATTGCTGCAAACCAAGCTATGGCCATGATTACAAGATTGCAAGAGGAGAAAGCTGCAATGCAAATGGAAGCCTTGCAATATCAGAGAATGATGGAAGAGCAAGCTGAGTATGACCAAGAAGTTCTGCAAAATTCAAATGATCTCCTGGCACAAAAGGAGGAAGAGCTACAAGATCTAAAAGCTGAGATTGGAAGTTACAAAAAATGGTTAGGGGTTGAAACGTCACCCACCAAAATGAAAGGTGATTTAGAGCTAAATGAAGGCACTGTTTGTAGGCCATTCGTCAAACTACCTGATGGTAAAAAGATATTGGAGCGAAATGATACAGTTTTCTTGGACGCAGAAGGGGATGGAGCTATATTGAAGAACTCAGCGCTTGATTTCAATGATGAAAAAGTATACATTTCAGAATGCTTAAAGAATTTGGAGAGGAAACTTCACCTATTCTCCAATAATGGAGTCCAAGTTGATTTTCCAAAACCATATGTTAATGTTAGAGAAGATGTTCTGCCTGTTCCTGTACTTGGAAATGGTCATTGGCATGAAAAAGGCACTTCAGAGCTAAATAATTTAGAGCAAGGCCATTGGCAGGAGATGGCCCAAGAAGGCAGTCAATTAAGAGATGATTCTTTGTTAAATCAAAAGGAGCTATCCTTTGACGGGGAAGATTCACATCTGAATGGTGAACTTACCAACAAAGGGAACCATAATAGTGTTTCAAGATTGCCTAAATTCGAGGGTGAAAGTCTGCAATCCACGATGATCAGCAGAACACCTGACTTAGTTGACATAGGGAATGAGGTTCTGCACCTGAATTATAGGTTGGAGGCCCTTGAAGCTGATAGAAGTTTTCTTGAACACACTATGAATTCGCTTAGGAGTGGGAATGATGGCATACAACTTGTTCAAGAGATAGCTGGTCATCTCCGGGAGTTGCGTACAATTGGGGTGAGAAGAAAAGAGCAGGCATTTACTTGAGCTATCTGGTGGACAGTTTAAAGGTAATTGCTTTCAGTTGACTTATGCTGTCATTCTTCTTCCCTATACATTTCCTTCTAAATGCTGAATGCCCTCGGACTTGCTTGTCATTAACATAATAATTGTTGGGGTAAATTTGCTCTGGATATCATTCCCTTGATAAAACAGAGGAATTATCTTTTCATTTCCTTGCTCCCCTTTCTGGGCCACGGACAGGCGGGCTGGTGCCTTGGCCACCTAAGAGTTCCTGGTTGCCTAGGTGCTGCCTAGGCGACTGCCTTGATAGAGGAAGCACTGGGGGAGGAGGACTGAAAGAGAAGGTCGGTAGAGAAGGAAAAAAACATACGGGAGGGAGAAATTAAAATGTTGCTTGAGACGGTGAGAGAGAAAATGGTTTCAATGAATTGGATTCTCACCCATTGACAGAATTTTATGGGTAGCATTGGTCCCACTTCTTGTTATATGGTTCAATAATATGTGAACTTAATTCCCAACCAATTTTCATCCCTTGCGAGTTAGATTATCCACCTCTTTACTCCCCATGGATTTGTCAGGTGGCCTATTCTCAACTGTCTTATTATGAAAATTCTATTGGATGAACTAGGTTGCATTTTAATAAAAAGGAAAGACATGCAATAAGTAGTCTTTGATAGATACTTTAGATACCCTTCTGCATATTTTCTGTCTATTCCAATCCGAGATTTCATTCATTTAAACTTGATGCTAATATTTGTTGTTTATATTAGAATCATTATACTAGGTACTCTCCATATTTTCTATCTATCGGATCATGTTTGTATTTGCTCTTGAATTGATGCTTCATTATAAATTAGAAATGGTGACTGCCCGTATATCATTTTCATTTTCCTGCTTTTTGCAGGCTGTTTCCAGACTTCCACAGCAGGGAAAATCTCCAAAAGAGCTTAAAGGTGGGTTGTTTATCCATCCATTCACCATTGTTATGTCTGCAGCGTATAGGTTGACAGTTGATGAAAAATTTCGTCCAAATTCCTGTATTCATGGCTAATCCTTAAAGTTCACCCCCGAATTGATGGAATATGGCCACTAGCTGACGCTGCCATCATCATCATCATCATCATCATTACAGTCTTATCCCAATTATTTGGGGTCGGCTACATAAATCCCGTTCTGCCAAAGATTTCTATCAAGTGTTATATTCATATTTAAACCCAAGAAATTAATGTCCTTAATAACGTCACACCATCTCATTTTAGGCCTTTCCCGAACTCTTTTACTAGCATCCACTAAGATTCGATCACATCTTGTAATCGGCGTTGAGTTAGGACGACGAAACACATGTCCAAACCACCTGAGTCTATTTTCTCTCATTTTACTATCAATTGGGGCTATCCCTAAGTCCTTACGGATGAGCTCATTCCTAATCTTGTCTTTCTTAATCTTGCCACACATCCATCTCAGCATCCTCATCTCTGCTACACACATTTTGTGAATGTGTTCCTTTTATACTGCCCAACACTCGGTACCATATAACAAGCAGATCTCACAGTCGTTCTATAAAACCTCCCTTTGAGTTTCACAGGCATACGACGATCATAGAGGATTCCTAATGCACTTCTCCATCTTAACCAGTCTGCCTTAATCCTATGTGTAACGTCGTCATAAATCTCCCCATTCTCTTGTATGATAGACCCTAAGTATCGAAAGCTACTACTCTTCGGGATGTTATGTCCATCAATTCGAACCATGTCTTCCTATACCACTCTCCCATTACTGAAATTATAATGCATAGCTCCTCCTAATTTTAAAACATTTAGACTCTAAGGCAAGTCTCCAACGCTCTAACTTAGCAATTAAAGCATCAATACTCTCATCAATTAAGATAATATCATCTGCAAATAACATATACCAAGGGATATCCTCATGTAATTATTTTGTTACTTCATCCATAATTAAGGCAAAGAGATATGGACTTGGTGTAGAACCTTGATGCAAACCTATAGAAATTGAAAATTCACCGGTCTCTCCAACAATAGTTCGAACACTAGTAATAGCACCGTCGTACATATCCTTAACCAAATCAACATATCCTTGAGAGACTCATTTCTTTAATGTCCACCAAATCAATTCTCTCGGTACTGGATCATACGTCTTCTCCAAATCAAGAAAAATCATATACAAATATTTTATCATCTCTCTATGCTTATCCATTAGCTGCCGTAGTAAGAAAATAGCTTATGTAGTAGATTTATTCGACATAAAATTAAACTGATTTTTCGATACAGTAGTCATACATCAGAGACGTTTTTCGAATACTCTTTCTCAAAATTTCATAGTATGACTCATAAGTTTAATTCAACGATAATTATTGTAGCTTTGAATATCTCCTTTATTTTTATAGAAAGGAACTACAACATTTTTTCTCCAAACTTCTGACATTCTCCGTTCCTTTAAAATTTTATTGTAAAGTTTAGTTAGCCACTGAATATCAATGTCTGCTAGGCCTTTCCATACTTCAATAGGTATGCCATATGGTCCTAAGGTCTTACCCACTTTCAGTTTCCTTAAAGCATCCTCCACTTCTGACATCTTAATACGCCTGAAATATTGATATTTATCAAATATTGTTGACTCTTGGGCGCCTTCTAAAGAGAAATCTTTGACACAATTTTCATTAAATAACTTCTGAAAATAACTATGCCAGCTCTCTTTAATCTCAAGATCCTTAGTTAAAACCCTTTGATCTTCACCTTTAATACAACGAACATGATCCAAATCTCTAGTTTTCCTTTCTCTTAATTTAACAAGTTTAAATATGTCCTTTTCACCCTCTCGGGTTTCTAATTTATTATATAAAATTTCAAATACCTTTGATTTAGCTTCGCTAACTATTTTTTTAACCCTCTTTTTAGCGATTTTATAAGCTTCTAGGGTTTGATTATTTTTGTTAGTTTGTCAAACTTTAAAGCACTACTTTTTTACTCTAATGGTATTTTAGATTTCCTCGCTCCACCACCAAGTCTCTTTTTCTAAATTCTTTTTTCCTTTAGGTTCGCCTAAGAGTTGTTTTGCTACACTCGTTATACAATTTGTAACATTATTCCACATTACATTAGTTTCTTGTTCTAAATTCTAAATATTTTTCTTTAATAGATGATTTTTAAATGTTTCTAAACTTTTATTTTTAAATTCCACCATTTAATCTTAGAACAATTATTTATAATGATCTTTCTTTTGAATTTAGGGATAACGACATCCATTACTAACAACCTATGTTGAGGGATTAGACTCTCATCAGGAATAACTTTACAATCTTTACATAAAACTCTATCGACCTTCCTAATAAAAAAATAGTCAATTTGACTTATATATGTTCCACTCTTGTATGTTATTAAGTGTTTGTCTCTCTTCTTAAAGAAGGTATTAGTAATTGCTAGATCATAGGCCATAGCAGAATCAAGAATAGTATAACCTATATCATTTCTATTGTCAAAACTAAGCCCTCCATGAATCCTCTCATAACCTCTATTATCTTTACCCACATGACCATTAAGATCCCCTCCAACAAAGATTCTCTCTTCACTAGGGATATTTTGGATCAAACTATCAATAGTCTCCCAAAATTACTTTTTAATGCTCTTTTCTAATCCTACTTGAGGTGCATATGCACTAATTATATTCAAAATATCCTCACCTTACCTAAGATAAGTTTAATTAACATCAGTCTATGCCCCAATCTATTATCTTTTAAATTTTTATCTATTATTATAACAACCATTATCAAATTTTTATCCATCAATATCCTTAGCTTTATGTCCTTTCCAGTTTCCACCTAGTTTCTTGTAGGCAAGCTATACTAACCCTCATGTCTTTCATTAACTTAACCAATTCTAAACCCTTAACCGTTAAAGTTCCTATATTCCAAGTAGCTAGACGGATCCTATGTTTTTAGACTAGTTTCTTTACCCGTGAACGTCCAACCTCACACGGGAACCCTTGCCTATTTGACACCACAATCAGGCACCATTGCGGCACGTCGCTTACGGGAATGCCCTAGCTAGCCTTTGCTCACTTATCATTCCATCCGGGTTCCGATGTAACACGTCGTTTCTGGGGGACGTCCTAACATTAGCACAAAATGTATTTAGATCAAAATTCATGTGGGAGATGTGACGAAATTTTATTGCGGGCTGTCAACCTAACGCAAACCCTCCTCCTTTCTCATCCGGGTTTGGGACCAGCCATGGCAGAGTTACTGCCATGAAGAAACTAATATTTTGTTCTTGATTCAGAGCATTGAAAGTTCATTTTACAGCCTTTACTCTATTGTTAGGTGTTATTAATTCCATGGTAGTAATGGTTGTACTTAAATAATTTCAAAATGGAAGTGGATCAGGCGAAGAATCTGATAAAAGAATACATTAATTGATGCATCTTGGATAGAATCCCTGTGGTTGTTTAGGTGAGTCTGGAGAAAGCAAGTGATGATTCCTATCATGACCAGGGCCTCTATTATTTTTGTTTGGTTGCATATAAATAATTCTTCATTCTGCCATACAAGCCCTTGTATGAACTTGTAGTCTTTGTTTAGTATTTGTGACTGGGATGTGAAGATTTTTGTTCCTTGTTTAGTTTTAGGTGTATGTCACTCAGATTCTTGATGTCTTTGTTTTTAAAACTATGGTTTCTAATTGGAGATCTAGTGAGGAATACAAAGTGCGGAAATGATATTAGCCAAATATAATAGTTGTCTGGTGTAAGGATGTAAACAAAGATTTCTGAGTCTGCACAGAGATATGGAAATTGTTTCCATGCAAAAATAGAAAAATGGACATATATTTAAATTGTTACAGGTTTACAACAATATGCTATCTCCTACTGTAAGAGCCCACCTCCCTGCTGAACTGATGGTGATTTGTATACAAGGTCTCAATAAAAAGGGGTGTTGAAGATATTCTCAGGTTTCACGAGAGATTTGCACACTGAAGCTTAACATGGAAGATGTCGAAGCTCAATAGAGAAGACAGAAAAGGTATGTTTTGTTCATTTTTTATTCATAGTTTCAGAAGCTACCTCACAACAATATATTGGATCCTGAAGTATGGGATTGCAGACAGCTCTTTTTTTCCTGTAAGAGTACTTGGATGTGATTGGGAACACATTACCAAAATTGTTTTTCAGTCAGAGAGAAAGGCCATCTCAGCAAAGGAGACCTGCATGTTGTTGATTATACCGTGGACAGTGGCTCATATGACTGGTGAGTGGTGACTGCATGAGCAGAGGGTGGTGTGTGCACTTTGGCTCCCTGTGACTATATCAGACCATCATAGGTCTTCTTTTCCCCCATTTTCCTTTTTTCAAAAGTTAAGATGCTGGAGATGCAGGATTTTAGAGGGAGCACCAATGGGGGTGGGGGTGTGGAGGGCATACTAATTCCATGCAGCCACCATCACATTACGTCTTGGGCTTTTGTCTACAGAGGAGGGCTGTGAGGGTGGGTTGTCAGATTATTGGATATTCTATGAAGAATTTTGATCATTTCTGGATAAGAACACTTTTCAGATTCTCAGAAATATGAGTTTTCATATATTCAGTGTTAGGACCCAAAGATGGCCATAATGTGAGACTAGAGAAGAATTGACCAGATTAGAGACTTTGCTAAGTGCCTAAGTCAGTTTGGAAGGCCTAGAGCCAACGGTAGAGGCTGATGCTAATTGCAGTAGCAAGTTCAATAAGAAGACAATATGCAACAGCAAGACTTTGTTGCACAATGGTGCATGGTCTGTGGGACTGACCCAGAAATGGCTGACAAGGAGGTTGTACGGGCCCTGTAGCATTGCCATTGGGATGGATGTACTTTTTACAGGGAGGGAGGAGGTGGGGGAGAGGAATTGGAAAACAAGCATTCTCCTCGAGAATAGGAGCTTGTAAGAAGATCTTGGAAAACATCATTCATTCTCATTAAGCAGATGCCCCTAACCCATTTAGTTGCCGGTAGGATAGATCCTAAAACCCCAATTTAGTTTGATCAGTCATCTCAGATTTTTCTAGTAAACCAGACTTTTCTGTCAAGCCAAATGACATAGCAGGGGTTCTCTTTTTATTTGAAAATTCATGCTTTTAGGATTATTTATGACATGCATATGATCACCATGGGTGGACCTTGAGTGCTTTCAAGTGTATATGGCCATGGCATTCGATCTACATGGCACTCACAGAGTGTAATCAAATGCACATGGTTGTGCAGCCACGATATGTAAGGTTGTGAATTAACAAAGTTAAATTATTGGATTAAGGTATGAGTAATCTATTGTATGAACAACTCCAGTACATGCGACTCTCTCTTCGGTGATTGGGACCAACTTCTATAGGGACATAATGGGAATTGGGACAGACTCCACGTGATAAACTTGAATTCTTACTTCTATTGTCATATTTAATGATTCTGAGTGTCTTTTTATGTTCCCTGCCATCTTCTGGATGATCTCCAATGTTACTTACTGCCACACTTATGATATAAGTCTGCATCAAACACTAAATATTTGGTTGTTATTTTGTACAGGGATAATTACATATATGCCCCTGGAATCTTAATATTTCATTATACTCCCATATTGTGATATTGTCACGTATACCCCCATATTAAGGCATATTGTTTCATTTATACCCCTCAGGTTCTAACGCCATCAGATTAACAGAATATTATACTGAAATGTAAAATATGAGGCTTTAGAGGGGTATACAAGATAATATGAAAGATTAATTCATATTGTTCCTGCTGCCTTGGGCCCACCCATCTGACCTCTGTCAAAACGTACACTGTGTTTGCCTGCCCGGGCCTCCAAGACTATCCAACAAATAAGCTTTTTCAATGACTTTCTTGTACTGGAGTGTACATAACTGCATCTCATCCCAATATTACTTCTCAAAAAAAAAATCATCCCAACATTGTCTCTTAGTTTCTTTAGCCAGCCCGATTTACGTATAAGCACAAAAAGTTTTAGGCTGTGTTTGGCATGGCTTCTAATTAGAAGAAATTTTAGGGTGCTACAAACTTTGGCCCAATCATATTGAGGGGAAGATGGTAGGTTGTGGAAGCCATTTATGCAGTTTTGTGGTTGTTTTTGGCTTCCATCTAAAAGCTCCAAATTGTAAAAGTGGAAGCCAAAAGTGGCTTCCAACAAAAAGTTTTGCCAAGCATACCCTTAGTTAGAAACATGTCCAATATAACCCTCATGCTGATCATTCTATGATTTCAACTAGCGCTCCAATGATCCAGCTCCTTACATTCATGTCCACTGCAGGCAAGATTGTTTCTTGTTGTCTTTACCAACTCTTTAGATTTAGACCCCTTTTCCACTTTGCTTTTGCAAAGACATGAATTTTGTTCTTCTCTCCTTCATGGCTTGTACAAACTCAAATTACCCTGCCAAGTCCGAATATTTCTGGTGGCTAGCCTTAAATGCCATGTGGGTTAACTTCAGGATAAATATAAAGCAAAAAAGGGAGGAAAAGAAAAGAAAAAACAAATGAAAGAAAGCTCAAAATGAGATGATGGGCCACAAATAAGATAACAGGGAATATAAGACATCAATGCTTGCTTCAGGCAGCAAAAGGCTGTAATGAAAACCTTTAAGAGATGTGGGTTTATTATAAGATGTCTATCCTACTGATCTCTGTCCTTAAGTGAATATCAAAACATTGCTCGAGTATGTTTTCCCCATGAGCCCTTTCCCTGTGGTGCAGTTGCACATGAGGTGCTTGCTTCATGCGGCAAAATTTGTGAGTTCAGATTGGAGCCCAGGCAGAGGACAGGGCTGGCCTGGTGTTGGGTGTGTGTGTGTGTGTTTTGGTTGGTTGTTAGTTGGGGGTTTTTGCTCATGTTGTTTTACCCAACATAAGCTACTTCACATGCAAAATTCCAGCACCTCAATATATTGATTGAACATTGAGGTACAGCTGATTTATTTCAGTCACTTAATAAGTTGGGATTCACCCACCTTTGAGTTTACTCAACTTAAGCCTAGTTATTCTCAACCAAAATGCCATGACCTCGATAAATAGGTTGGACCTTGAAGTCCGAAGTGATGTACATGCTATGGTGAAGTGAACCACTATCCCAACAACAATAGGAGTTTATGTGCAGTAAAAATGACCAATGGTGGTGGAGGTGGAGGAGTGCATCATTATTTTGCCTCGCACATCTGGACTACGAAAAATCCCCTTAAAGTGAAAATTCTTATTTGGAGAATCTCACATGGGAGGCTGCCAACCTGCGACCGACTGGCCCCATTTTGCATGAATATCAACACCCTTTGCTGCTTGTGTGGGGTAGAGGTGGAGACCTTGGACCACCTTCTTACAATCTGCTCTTTCTCTCCGGACATATTGCCACAGATTGCAACAAGGATCCAGTGTGCACCAAGCACTCATGAGAGTGTACAGCAGCTTCTTCAGGGCTGGCACTGAAGATGGATGTTGAAGCGAGACAGACTAATTTGGTGGCTAATTCTACATGCCACCCTATGGGCCTTGTGGGGAGAGGAACAGCAAAATCTTCAGAAGGGAAGCAAAAGAGGCAGATACAATGGTCTCCTTCATCTATGAGAGAGTGAGAGAGTGGACCCTATGTAGTCAGAGGCGTGAGGCGACCGAGGCGACCAATGGGTCGCCTCATGCCTCAAACACCTAGGTGATGGCCTAGGCGTTTGAGGTGTTTTATTAAAATTATATATACAATTTAAAAAATATAAATATATGTCTAAATATCAAAGAAAATACATACATACAATCAAGATTTTCAATAAAATTAACAATAATTAAGATTTGAGACAAAAATACATACATACAAATAAGATAAGATTTGAATAAAGGAGGTTTAAACGAAGACTTGATCAAAAGAAGAAGAAGACTGAGAGTGATGCGTTTGAGGCAAAAGCGAGGTGATTTGGGACCGCCTCAAACGCCTAGGCGAGCGCCTAGGCGCACCTCTGACTACATAGAGTGGACCGGGTATTTATGTAACATACACCCACAGAACTCTTCCTTTTTTGTTTTATTGGGGGGTTGGTGAATACCACACTGTCTTAGTGTGGAGAGCCTTTTTGTAAAGGGATCTTTGGGACATTCTTTTCTATACATGTATATCCCTTCTTTTCATTTAATACGATTGTGGTACCATCCACTTTCAAAAAAACCTGTAGGACTTTTGGTTTCTTCGGTAAGACGAAGACACTATTTCTTGGACATTAATTAGTTACAAGTTGGGTGAGGAGGGGCTCTGAGGAGTGAACAGAGTGATTATGTACAGGAAGCAGGCATGTATGTTACACAACAATACCATTTAGGATTAGGGAGTTGTAGTGGACCTAGGGTCACGAGATTAGTCCCACATTGGATGTTGAGAAAGTAACCGAGTGCTTATAAAGGTCTTCACCTCTTAACCTAAGAGGGCCCTTTTACAAGGACAAAACCCTAACCGCCCTCCGGCGTGGCGGGGACAATACCTCTTGGGGGCACCAAAAAAGGTTCATCTCGCATCTACAAAATGGCACCGTCTGTGGGAACCCTGAGCTCTCGCGCACTCGCTTACCTTCTCAAGGGGGGGGCTTGTGTAGCGGACCTAGGGTCACGAGATTAGTCCCACATCGGATGTTGAGAAAATAACCGAGTGCTTATAAAGAAGGTCTTCACCTCTTAACTCAAGAGGTCCCTTTTACAAGGACAAAACCTAGCCGCCCTCCAGCGTGGCGGGGACAATACCTCTTGGGGGCACCAAAAAAGGTTCATCTCGCATCTACATGAGTAGATGCTAGATACTCTTTTTTAATATATAATGACACTAAAGAATACTTTCTATTCCACTGTGAATTGTTTCCTATCTTCATTTGCGAACTTTTGCATCATTTTGTGATGCCTCTGTCTTATCGCAGGACTCGCTTTGGTTTCTCTACTGCCTGCTACTGTTCCTGTGCTTCAGGGTAGCTCTTAGCCTTTTTGGCTGTTAATATGTTCAGTCATGTAACATGTTCCTGACAATAATGTATTTCAGGTACGTGCTCAAGTACAATTGCGGAATTACCGTATCCATATGTTCTAGTACTGATCTTGCAAACAAACATGTTGATGAACACATTACAAGAAGGAGTTGAAGGCAAGCAACTATGGTATCAGAATGTGTCATTGTTGCAATGCAAGCATCTGAAATAAACAGGTGCTTTGTACAGTGTAACCAGCACGGGTGCTGGTCAGTATGTGTGGATTCCACAGGTTGCGTTCTTTTGTGTGTAATGTACTTTTGTCTTTGTTTTTTTTTCTTCTTTTCTCCCCTTGAAACTGATTGCCTTTGGGGAGGGTGCAAGTGATTTCCATAGTCTGATTCCGTTCAAACATGCTGGATCGTAGGAGGGTCATTGCTTGTGTGTAACTGTAGTGATGATTTATTGCTGTAAAGGTTGGCTTCAACTGCCATCTGCTGGCTTTGGAGGATTCTGTAAATCTCATATGTGGATCAATCAAGTTGAGTATAGAGGTGTAATTTAAGATGATGAGAGCCGTTGTTCAAGGCCTTTGTTGCTTTTGACAGAACTAATGCACCACCATTTCTCTTGTGGTAGCCATCTTCTGGTGCTGCTATCAAGGTGTCACTGCAAGGTCGCGACTTTTGTGGTTTGTCTGAATCTGTCACACGGTTGTGCACTAATGGATTGTGGTTCAACGTAAAATATTTGCATTCATGTGAGATGTGTGTAAGATAGTTGTTTGGGATTATTGCATACAAACCATCGTTAAAATAAAAATTACGGATTTATCATTCTTGTATTTATACGTGTACACATATCACTAAAACATGGATGTTATGCGAAAATTTCACAGAATGGTCTTTTGCACATTTTTAAGTGTTCTTTTTATACATATAGATAGTGCACAATATCAGCATTTTAATGGTATGCGTATAAATATAAATGCAAGACTGATACATCTATAATTTTTATTTTAACGATGGCATATATACAAAAAACCCTTCAACTTCTTTTATAATATTTTGTGTTATTTTTTTCTCAAATCCAATGACCCTTGAAGAATTTATGGCATAGATGGAAGCTAAGAGAGAGAAACCACAATTGAAGGTGTAACATGTGATTGGAACTAAAAGTTTTTATGAGATCCCCCTGGGAGGGCAGGAGCCATGGTGGTGGGTACAAATCAGGATTTGTAATTCTGGTCTAGGACGGCCCGATCTGCATGACTCGACTCGACTTAGGCGGTGGGCGGGACGTTCTGGCTGTGGGTCGTGATCAAAACGTTCTATATATTTAATAATTTATTTTAAATATAAAATAATTTATAGGTAAGATGGTAAGTGTTTTCATCGGTTCAAGGGTGATTTCGATTCGAAACTCATCAATTACATGTTATTTTGATTTCTTTTTAAGATTTTTATATAAAAAATTCAAAATATTAAGGGCGTTCAACAGATTGGAACCTAATAGGTTTTAAATGAAACGGATAAATCACTTAATTAACTGAGTTGAAAATTTTGTTATATTATTTTATATATATATAATTTTTTTTTTATTTTAACATCTGATGGGATAGATCGAGACAGAGTGAGACGGTACAGTCTTGTCCCGTCCCGGGCCATGACCGGGACGGCCGAGATATCTGAGACGACAAACCTTGGTACAAACAATACCCTTGTGTTTAGCGTCTTTAATGGGGAATTATAGAATTTAAAGAGGAATCAATTCTATAAGTACTAATGCTGAGATAACTACAAATTATAGAATTATTCCACTTTCTCCCTCACACTCTTTTTCTCGCCGTCCAATTTAAAAATCAGATAACTACAAATGCTGAGATTTAAAAATTAAAATAAAAACCATCATCATCTGATCTACAACTTAAAAAAAAAACAGCAACAAAGAAAAAGGCCCGGCACCGCTCTGTCGTTGATTTTCAGATTTTTTATGGATACCCCTGCAACAGTGCAACATATTACTCTTATATTTATGCCTCTATTTTTCACATATGCCATAAATACTCCTAATATGTTCGGAAAAGTTGCACTTAGACTCGTCCTGTCAAAGCACTGCTTAACTCTAATTGAGCCTGTCAAAAAAGTTCTGATATTTCTATAGATATACCCTTAAATTTATTATAACCTTACAGATATGCCCCTAATTTATTAGAATTTTATGAAATCTTCCTGAGATATTCTGTCGAGGTTAACATCATTTTGATAGAGAAGTGTAACTACAATCTTTTTAAATATATTAGAGGTGTTTATGATAATAAATAGTATATATAAATATAGTAATTTGTAGAGGTATGCATTTATGAGGGGGGGGGGGGCGAATGAGAGGGGGGGGGGGGGGGTGGGGCCGGCACGAGGTGGTGTGTGTGTGTGTACTTCCCTTAAAATTTGAAGTACTTATGTCACTTTTTACCCTGTCCTTCTCTGTCGCCGGACTTTGGTATTAAACTGCCAAGACCCGAGCTTAATGAATTAAGTTCCTCGAATTTAGAATATTTACGTACTGGTTTTAAAACCAATAGAGATTTGTAAACTTTAAAAAGTGGAAATGCTTTGTTTGGATGGATATAAAAAGTGTTAGTTTTGAGCTACAGTAAAAGAGGTGTTTACGTGGGTATTGAAACCATGGTTTATCGACCCGGTGCGTCTCGTATCGACTCGCACGACCCGACCCGACCCAGGCCGGGACCGGGTCGGTCGGGCCGTGGGTCATCACCGGGTCAGTCTATTATTTTAATATTATATTATATTATATTTTATATATAATGTATATTTTTTTATTTTTTTATATTATATATATATATATATAATGGTGTTTTAGAACGGGACGGACCGGGTCAGACTGAGACGGGAGCGACTCGACCCGACCCAAGTCGAGACCGGGTCGACCGAGTCGACCGGGCCAGCAAACCCTGATTAAAACTCGACAATTCATGATGCTCAGAACATAAGAAAAATATCGCAAAACAAGCAATTCCTTATTATATATATATATATAATATATATATATATATATATATATATATATATATATATATATATATATATATATATATATATCCAGGTATTACCAGGGGTGTAACTGAACAACAACCTTTGACCTATATAAGGGGTACGGTTTTTCGTGAATTTTTATTGTAGAGTTATAAATTTTCAAGAATGAGACAATCAAATCCACCGGCACCGATCATATAGATAGATATGAAAGGGCAAGAAAAAAAAAGACAAATCTTGCCTGCCCTCCTGTCATTTTCCCCGGCAAAAGAATTCTCCCTCCACGTAGGCCCCAGCTTCATATGAAGTCATTTTGCTCAAAGGAAAAATGAGCACATTCTCGAGCAAGGATACTCATTTTCTTCAATGGGCCGACTCTTAGGGAGACGATATTTTTATATGTTCATACGTACGTGTACATACGCATATACTAAGTTCTAAAAGAGGAGATGAATATGGTTCAAATCGAATCAAATCGAATTAACCTTTTTTTACTGTTGTTTGAATCCAATCTAAATTCTAAAAGAGGAGATAAATATGATTCAAATCTAATTAAATCAAATTAATTTGATTTAGTTTCAAACTAGTTTGATTTGATTTGATTCGGATTAGAAACCTTAATTCGATTCGATTTAATTTAAAAAAAATTCTGTTCAAACGAAATCGTGCTCACCCCTAGACACATCTCTTAAGAAAAAAGTTCACCTCCTGCTCCTGCTACTTTCGTGCCCTCCATGAATCTTTGTTGTTTAGATATCATAGACCACATTAAAAAAGAAAACGTGCAGGCCGCATCATTTATTGACTTCCATATCAAAATGAGAAACGGGGGAAAATGGGAGCGGTTTGTCATTCATGCAGTCTTTGGATACGATGAATGATCAAAATATTTAACATCTGTTGACCAATTATCTAACATTACCTTCTCACAGGGTGACCCTACGTATCGGGATAAAAAACTATGGGTATGAGATACTCTCAAAAGGTTCCATCTGAGCAGCTAGGAAGCAACCTTGAAACATTCTCATATGTCAGGAAGCAACTTTGAAAGATTCCCCTGGACTTTAATTAGAAGGAATCCAGATGACATGAGAAAGAAGAAGATTTGAGATAGAGAGAAGTATTCTTCTCTAATTTACCTGTCAGCCAAAAAGTGAGGTGAAGAATCACAATCACAAAGTGAGGTGAGAGAAGGGGGGTGTTGAAGCTTGAAGCGAGAAACTAAATAAAAACATGACTCCCTCTATAAACAAATGTGTCGACCAATCAACATCTGGAACGTGAAGTAACAAATGTAACAACAGACCACGACCAGGTTTTCGCCACACAATTCACAATATTATCCTATGGGCCCCAGTTCCCAAGGAGTCCACAAGCTGATGCCATGTGCATCAAGTGTTCTATCAAACATTTAAAAAGGAAAAAAAGGGGACAAGGATGATCAAACTGTACTGGAGCATGACACCGACACCAGAAAACAGGTGCATTGGTCATCATGCAAAACCCAAGAGATGTAAATGCCAGAATATGCTTACAAATGGTAATACATTGGGAAATATTTTCAAAGGTCCATTTTTCTTAGTTTAGCTGAAAAATGTTGCTATACTTACGTAACTGATGTCATTCAATATTAACTCGAGTTACATACAATGCTTACAAGAGATGTCCAAGTTCCATGCAAAACACAGAAATTATGTCCAGGAACATCAATGGAGTACGGATGGACCGTGTCCGTCAAAATTTGTAGTTCTCCTTCAAGTAATCCACAAGCTCTTGCTGTAAACCAATGGAAGCAAAATTTCATCAGCTGAGTTTTCAGCATCAAAGAACAGCCATGCAAGAGACACAACAGGCAGTACTGTGGCATTTGGACTTACAATCAAGCACAAGAGTATGCATCCAGTGGCCCCAGGAAACAATGCATACCAGAAGTGCAGGTTATGGAACTTTGCACCATCGATAAACAATATAGGCAAACTTGCAGCTGCATCAACAAACATGAAAGGCACTGATCAGCTTAATAGTAAATGAGACACAAATGATAAAGCAAACATCAGATTCTAGATGCCAACAATTGGTGCAGTACACTGTTGAGGGCCTTGATTTGTCAGGTGCATCAGAGATACTTGCAACATTCAAACAACCTACATATTCGTGGTGCCTGTGGTCCAGCCTATGATTGGATGCTTTAATGCAATTAATACACAACCCATCTCATGTCTCCATAATAACAGATAAAATAATCGTCTCCTTATCAACAGTGTTCGTTCATGCTCTTTGTTTTATTACGAATATCTTCTCCGGAAACATTGAAGAGCCCCACATAAATAGAGAGATTGCAACCAATAGAAGTCTGGCTTCCATATTATCCCCAATCTAGATGCTATCATAGCCAAGAGTGCTCTGTGAGAACAGAAGGATCTCTATAGCAATAAACAATTGTCTCAGGTTCAATACACACACGGTCCAATGTAGAGAATGTGGCCAACCCTCAGAACCTATTATGTTTTTTTTTTTTGGAAAGTCTCAGGACCTATTATGTTAATGACACAGTTTATGTTTGTCCACATTCATGTAGCCAAACAAAAAAAAAAAAAAGTAGCTAGAAGATAAAAGCATTTAAAGGAAACCCAACAGTTCCCCAAGAGGGTGGGATTGTGGGAGACCAATTTGTAAAGAAATGTTTATCCATTAAAACACATAAAATCAATATAGCCTTATACCTGCATCCTATCTTAGCTAATTACTTTGCCAATCCCTTCAGTTTCATGAATAGGTATTGATTGTTCAATACATGCACTGATGCAAAGACAAAATGTATAATGGCAAAAAAACAATACCTGGTGGATGTATAGCACGTGCTGTGATCATGAAAGCTACAGATGCAGCAAGTGCAGTACTCCTAGCCAGCCAACCTGGTCCGAATACAGATAATGCCAATACACCAAAAGCAGCACACCCTACCTGAGCCATGAACATGTTGTATTTCTGCAATCACACCCAGTATCATCATTAAATTACAATTCTGGCTGACATCACCAAATCAGACATTTATGCATATCTATCAATATACCTAAGACAGAGAAATTAACAAGCAGAAGAATCGGACTAAATAATTTTGTATTAAAAAATACAAGATGTGTCCCTTCTTATATTATGGTGCATGTGAAGTTATGATGAAGTTCAGCTACCTTGAAGTTCTTTTTATTCACTTTATCAGGAGACCTTTGCCCTTTTTATTGGTGAAAAACATGGGTACATGTGGCCAGTGAGTTTGGCTAATTCTCAGTTGGCTATATTGCTCATAAATCCACCATGAACAAAGCTGCTTTTATAAACCATGATCTTTTGATATCATGTGAAATACCATTTCTGTGCACTCTCTGTGCTGTGAGGTGAGTAACTTTGCTTCTCTAATTCCCTCCAATGCAATTTAGGCTCCACATAATTGTTATACCACATGTTTGTTGCTATATTCAGTTGCAACTAGAAACTTGAGATTGTGCGCAAGTTGCAAGGGGATAGGACACAGACACGTGTGTTCCTGACACACAACTGTAGGCCATCGAAAATGTAAACATCTTAAGTAACATTGCAGGAGACCAGTTACAAGTTATGTGTGCACGTCCTATTTATGCAGACCAAATGCAAGCACATCTTATGTGTGCAACTCCCCAGACTCTCAAGGACAGGGATGATCACCATCCTCTCACAATTCCTTAACAGAGGTTCTTAAGAATCTTCTCATTATTTCTAACTTTGACCTAATTGTGTGAACTAATATTTAGGCCAGATCATTACTATTTGTGGTTGAATGTTTGGTTTCCTTTGGTGGTGGTTGTTGAAGGACGATAATAATACTTATGAGGTATTTTTCCTAGTTCCATGTCAGATATACCACACCAGAGAAGCTGGAGTGGTTACTATCGCACAGCCCAAGGACGCAGAACTGGGGATCATGGTGGTCATCTGAGACCCTGATCTCCAGAAGAGAAATGAGGAAACAGAGGAATAGTTTGCCAACATGAGAGAGTTCCAATATGGAGCTTCATCTTTGGGTGACACTTCTGAGAAGAGGGGCACCCCTTTCCCCAAGAACTTCCAAATTGTACATGAATCAGAAGATCCCATGAAAAAGCAGAATCCGTTGCAATTGGAGGAAAGACAAATGGAGGTGTTTTATCAAAGAGGGATAAACAGGAGAGCCAAACAAACTTGTACCATGACCCATTCAGCTAAAACAAGAGTTTTGTCCAGAATTTCTTTCAGAAATTGATATCAGGCAAGAAACTAAAGAGATTATGCCGAGGCTAGAAAGATGCTCAACACTTTAAATTATATACAGTACGAGACATTGCAAGAAGAAATGAGAGCAGCTGAATGGAATGGTCTGAATCAGTGCATAAAAGTTATCTGCTTAGGTAAGATGGTGCTTTGAAGGGAGAGAACAACGTAGGTATAAGTGTTTGCACATATTTATCATTGTATCTATACTGATATACAAAGATTATAAACTTCAGAGGTTACTTAGATATTCTAATAATTATTCTTCAGGTAGGTATCACTACTCGTGAGTATTTGTAAAGAGATCTTTTGGAAAATCCTTGACTGTACTTGTACATCCCTCTTTTTTAGTTTAATACAACTTAGTGGTACCAACCACTTTCAAAAAAAAAAAACCACTACTAGTGACTAAGATACAGCCAAGGGATTCCATGAAAGCCGAGATGATCTGCCAATTGATTTAGTAGAAAACTTTTGCAATTCATGTCCAAGTCCAATCATAAAATTTGGATGGCCCCTACCATTATGATTAAACACCTGGTATTGTTACATCAACATGAAAAACGAAAACAGTGCACCATTATCCAATTTCCAGAGTCTGGAGACTTCATTTACACAAAGAACACTTCACATCAGTACACGTTTTACAAAAGGAGTGCAAAATGCCAACTAAATGGCAAAGGAGTCATCAGGTGACGGATGAAACAATTCAAACAGTCAGAAAGGAAAGTGGAGATGAAAGAAGGCGACGTGCCATAATCGTGCAAGCGGTTGAAGCAGAAATGGCGAATTCAGACTTTTTTTTTGAAACGGTGAATTCAAACTTCAAAGGCCACAAGATGCATATTTTTCAGTTCGTGGCCAGCAATAATATTGAATTTCCTACACCGTTTCGGTTGACAACCGGCAACTAAATAAACTCAAGCTCATCTTTTCTTCCTTCAATTGTGTCTCTCTGCCAAAGGTAAGAGAAAAATTTCACAAAACCATCGACACCCATTTGCCTAACGACAGGGAATTATAAAGTCAACAGAAAACAACACCCGACTGCCAAGAAGAGACAGCGAGCCAACAGTACATACCCGTGCCCCAGGAGTGGAAGGCGTGGCGAACAACACGGCGCACACGGCGCCCAGGGGCGCAATAGTGAACGACAGCCCCGTCGGAGCTATCATCTGGTCCATCTTCCCCAGCAGCGCCATCGCCAGGAACGCACCTGCCCAAAGCCTAAGTTAACACACCTCAGTGCCCCCCCCATCCAAACCTCCTACCATCCGACCACAGCAATACAGCATCAAAAACAAACGAACACGACAGACTCATAGACAAAAGGAAGGGACGAACACCTGCAGAAGACCAGACGACGTCGCTGAGGCGGGGCGCCGCGGCGGCGGAGGGCGGCGCCAGCCAGTCCTCCCACCAGCTGCTGCCGCTGCCTGCCGTGGCGCTGCTGCAACTGGCAGCCATGCCGCCGCCACCGCATTCCCTCCTCCTCCGCCTGAGGGGGGCCAGGAGTAGAACGCCGCCATCGACTCTCAAGCCGGTAACCCCCGATCCGAGCCGGACGCCGCAGATCCTCCGTGCGGAGACGGAGAAGGAGCAGAAGGCGGCGGGGGGAGTGGGGATGGCGGCGGGTTTCGCAGGGGCGGCGGGGAGGCGCCGGTGGTGGGGGGGCAGCGGCGTCGCCATCGCCGATCTTGCCGGGGTCGCCACCGCCTCCTCCTCCACTCCCAAATGTCCTTGTGGTGTTTGTATAAATAAGAGTGAGAAGAAGAATAATTGCGGAGGTGTGGTCAGGAGGAGGAGGAGGAGATGGGGACGAGTGACGAGAGCGCGAAGGGGCGTCCGCGGTGGCCGCGGCCCCTGGCGCAGTCGGAAGGCCACCAACCCAACCACCTCGGAGGCCAACAGCGAAAAAAAAAAAAAACGCCAGAAACAAACGGCGCTGTATGGCCACAAGTGGGGAAGGAGGGAGAGGAACTTCTACCGGTGGACGCACGGGACATTTAAAATCGAGCAATGCTTGTTCCACCTCCAAGGTGGATGCAGGAAGGTTTTTTTCTAAAAAAATTGAGAGATGGGACTCGACTTTTTTAGTTTATTGGACAAGTCAATTGAAGATGTTTAAAAAATAAAAATAATAATAAATTATGTGAATATTATTTTTTACTATTCACACAATATGTTACTTTCTTTTGAGTTTTCTAATAAGGTGTCTGAGAGTATTTTAAAAAAAAGTCTTTCTATCTAAAAAAATATGTTACTTTATTTTTTAACTTAATTTTTAAAATTGATAAAAATAAGTATTATATATTTAATAAAAATATCATGATTTTTAAATTTTATGTTAACCTGTTTGGTAGAAGGAGCCACCACTCGGCGGAGTGCTAGTTGCCGGGATACCGGAGGTCGGCGTCGTCCACCGGGATGGCCTCGCCGCGGGCGAGGACGTAGCTTTCCACCACACCTATTACCACTTATATCTTCACCTCCTCACCACAGATCAGTGAGAATAAAAGAGAGACAAGAACAACTATACCAGTGTTTCTTCCTTCGATATGCAGCCATTCAAAACACCATACAGGTGCTGTCCGTCACAGCAATTAAAGACTCAGGACTCCTAGACATCACAGCAAGACTCTAAACACGGATTTGTTCTCGGCAACAAACAAATAAAAGAAAACCCAACCTCACCTGACATCGACCCCGATCAACTTGGGGGCGAGCACCTCGTTGACGTTCCTCACGGCCTGCAGCACGCCCTTCCCGCCATAGGCCACCCGGTCACCGTCCCTCAGCTCCAGCGCCTCGTAGATCCCCGTCGACGCCCCACTGGGCACCGCCGATCGATACACCCTGCCGTCCGCAGGTCGTCCTCCATCGTCGGGTTCCCCCGACTGTATACGATCTGCCTTACCTTGACCGACCTCAGCACGCAGTTCCCCGCGGTGCGGCTGGTGGCCGGGGCGGCGGCGGCGACGGAGCAGCGGGTCGCGGGACCGCACGCGAGGGGAGGGGAGGGCCGATCAGCGCATTTTGCGGGAGGAGGGGGGAGAGAGAGGGGAGGGTTCCGTTCACAAGCGTTCCCAAAAAAGAAATTACTCGGGAGTTATTTTTATTTGAAAAGAGATTTAAACTTAGTCTATTTATTTTTTAATAATTAAGAAATTAACTATCAAACGTGATTAATTGAATTCTCTACCCTTATTTGTAAATTTGAGAGAGAGAGAAAAAAGTACAATCAAATATCTTATAATTTTTTTAAATTGAGATGTGACGTGCACGTCCAATTAGAGATAATGAGTCCCACTTATTATATTCTTAAAAATATAATAAAACTTGATACACACCGAGGGATGTAATTCACCTTGGGAGTGGAGTGACCCAAGCATTACAATTTAAAATCGACGGTTTTTATCCGAGTTTGTCGTCTCGATCGACCTGTCTATCCCGATCACAGCCTGAGACGAGTCGGGTCGGTCCCGACCCGTTCCATCTCAGTCCATCTCACTCCGTGTTAAAATAAAAAAGATTATATATTATATATATATAATAATATAATAAAATAAAAAAGATAATATATATATAATATAATATAATATAATATAATATTAAAATAATAAATCGTCCCGGTGACGATTCACGACCCGAGCGTCTTACCTACTGCTTGGGTCATGTCAGGTCGTGCGGGTCGGAACGACCTGTCCTGAGACAGCAAATCCTATATATATATATATATATATATATAATTACAGTCGTCGAAGGATTTGAATGTGAAGGACACAAAGAAGCCAACATGCTGCAACCCATATTAAGTACGTCGTGCAAGTGGGCTCATTAAACACGGGCAAGACATATGGGAAGCCAGATTGTTGAAACCAGCACGCACCAAACCACGGCGCCATATATACCAATTTATCTACAAATAATTACGTACGTGCATGACTACGTGTGGTCAGACTGATCGATCACCGTGGATTAATTCCGCCATATATATATATATATATATATATATATATATATATATTAGTGGCACACTCTAATTAATCTTACGATCCGTGAAAACACGTAGTAATGGATCAAAAGTCCGATCCGAATCCGAAAATATTTTTGGATTCGGATCAGATTTTCGGATCTTACAGATCCGTTGACACCCCTACTTCTAGTTGCCAGGCAAATGACTGCGATGAAGTATGTTTACGTTAAGATGTATTGAGATAAGTTGAGCTATTCTTAGGTTACGCTTGCTGTCAGGATATCTTTAGCTTAAAATAAATTATCTCTGTCCATAGATTATATATGGTGCATTTAACATAGTGGGGGAAAAGATCACACGTGCCAATATTTAACATAGATTATATATTTCTGTGTGTGTGTGTGTGTGTGAGAGAGAGAGAGAGAGAGAGAGAGAGAGAGAGAGAGATATCTAAATCATCTCCGACAAAAATATATAATCTTACGATCGATCACCCACACCATCTGATCTGTTTGTCTCGGGCCTGTCGATTGCAGTAAATATTTGTGGTGCTTACGTTAATTTATTTGGTAGACACTCTTTCTTGGGACTTTTTCATAAATATGTGAGGGTTTTTTAATTAATAAATAACTTCAGAGTTTAAAAAGTTATAAAGAAATATCGGAATTGGGACAGAAGTTAATCCATAAATATGATGGATCGTACGCAGAGATAAAAAATTCAAAACTCCCTTGATAGTTTTGCTCTGAACTCCACATGCAGCTACTCGATCGTGAGTTAATTAGACCAAGAGAGCGGCTAACTAGAAGAATATTTCATTAGTTTGGACCGACAGAGATAGGTTAATAAGGTTTGGACCGGCGGAAAAGAATATTTCATTTGCTTAATTAACTATGTATATGCATTACGAAGACGAATTGAGACAAATTAATGATGCGCAAGAAAAGTACCATGGTGTTGTAGAACCTCTTCGTAGTTAACTGACCCCGATAACGCCATAACGGTGAATAGTGTGTGTGTGTGTGAGAGAGAGAGAGAGAGAGCACTTAGAAATGAGAACAATTCATTAATCAAATCAGGCATAACTAATATCATCACGTACGTCAAGCATAACTAATACATACTCAATGTTCATATTTTCCCATAGGAAAATGTACGTGGCTGCCCACTTTCCCCAATTCCAGTCTCTCTCCAACATGACCCAGCAGCAGCATGTTTTCATTTGGCTGACAGTGGCAGCAATCTCTCATCTCTCTATCGACAAATATATATATATATATATATATATATATAGTGTCGGCATTCTATGACATCCAGTCATGCCTATAGATCGATGAACGCGCTAACAAATCACTACAATACCCGAAATGGGATCTTTAATCGAAGGGCAAAGATATCATTTTCAACTTGGGTTGATTAACTTTTAACTACATTTGATTTGCTCAGCTAACCGTTACAGTAATTAATACAAGTATTTTACTTTATAAAGATGATATATGTCATATACTTGACATATAAAGATGATATTTTTGACATTTTGTATGTAATGATCGAATATATGAAAGCTATATACGATTTTATCCGGATGTGGGCCGGTGATCATGCTATGCACACTGGGGTGCGGCGGAATTGATCGAACCTCTCCATCTTAATTAGAAAGAGGTGGTGAATCACCGAGAGACGCCCCGAGTTCTTATATATATGAAATTGTCTCTCATATTAAAATCAAAGAATATATTAATTTAGAACCAATAATTCTAAAATCAAAGAACTATATCATTTAACAACGAAACAATGGAAAATGCTATTTTTAAGATATTTCTTAACATCACACACTGATCATGGAGTACTTTTGGTAAATGGTACTCTTTTCAACATTGAGAATAATAACAATGTGATGCGAAAGAAAGAGAGAGCAGTAGCCACCGGCAAACGAGAGAAGCGGATGAGAGAGAGAGAGAGAGAGAGAGAGTATTGAAGACTAGTTGGCCGTCCAGTGATGCAAGTGCACAGAGCTTGTTTTCTCTGAATCTCCAACAAGAACAAGCAAATAACGGGATGTTTATTCATCAGTTAATGAAAAATTGAATACAATACAGATCTAGAAGAGGCGCTTCTCAGCTTGCTTGCGAAATAATTAATCAACAAAATCGACACTACAAGAATATTAAATTAAGCGCTGCAGCGTGCAACGTAGCCAATTGAGCAACAAATTAATTGCGTTCCTGGAAACTGAAAGTAGTGGAGTCGGATGCCTGCAGGCCTAAGAAATCTTGTTGGCAGCTTATGACGGTGGAGATGGTGGGCACACACCCGGGCTGGGTGCAGACCCAGTTGTGCAACCCGACTGGGATGAGTTATGTTCGGGGCCTTTGGCAAGGGATTGCATGGTGATCCGCTCTCTCACAAACCCCTCACCTTTCAAAGCCCTCGCTTCTACGCAAGGCATGGAGATCAGAAGCCCGAGAACGAGGAGGCATGAGAACAGTGCAATGACGTTCTTCCTGTTGGGAGACATATCCTCAGCGACGAGAGAGAGAGAGAGAGAGAGAGAGAGAGAGAGAGAGAGAGAGAGAGAGAGAGAGTGATGCCTCCAAGGAAGGTTTAATTAGTGGCCCAAAATGTAGAGATGAGGCAACAGAGGGCCTGGGCTTGATGGAGGAGGGATAGGGGATGAAGAGAGATTTATAGTGATGATCAGCATTACCACGGAATTCAAAGATAAATGTTCTTGGTCCGCATGCATTACATTATACGTGCGTATCTCTGGAGGAGGAAGGGTTTGAGATGGACAAATAAATAACTAGGGAGCTTCCTAGAAGTCGAGAGAGGAATCGGGTACGTGGGTGGAGAAGCAGAATGTTGGAATGTCTGAGGTCTGAATTCCCCGACGTGCAAGTGGGAATGGATGACTTGGAGATTATGTATAACTTAGAATATATATATATATATACATATATATATATATAAGGAGCGTAGAAAATGACTGCAACTAGGAGTAGAAAGGAAATGGAGAGAGAGAGTAATGCTTCTGTTATCCTTTTTTTTCTGTATCAATGAGAACAGAGGGGCAGAAGATAAATACAACCAGAAGATAAATACAAGCAGGTTACAGATAAATACAACCACAGGAGAAAAATACCGAGTTACAAAGTTTTCTGTGTGACGGTTTTATCTAATAAGGAGAATGATTTACTAATACTATTTTCAGACTAACACTGCAGGTTTAAGACATCAAGAACATCTCTCACGTCCCTCCCCATTCATTAATAGATATCTATACATTGAATATACATGCAGGTGCTTTAATATCTATTAAATTTGGTATTTGTTTTGTTGTCAACATATTTATGTCCACTGTTAAATTGGCAGAAACTCATGACCCGTGAGAAGAAGAATTGACAGAGTATTCGATATTTTCGATTTTTATCCAACTTAATTTACTCCATCTTTGATGAACGAACATGAGGTACAAGTCAGAACCTCTGGTCATAGTCATACTCTCTCTCTCTCTCTCCCTTTAAATTGTAGAAGTCTACTCAGTTCCAACTTCATTCAACTAATGTGAGTCCATGCAGTACGAGTCGACTCGAATTGTCAAGAGTTTATATTGTTTTTTGAAACGCGTCAGCCAATGTTTAGAATTGAGCTGTTGAAGTTTCAAAGGGGAAATATCCACAGGGATGGCGGCCGGGTCATCCATATTTTGGTAGAACAATATTACGAGGACAATATTTTGGTTCAACAATATTACCGTCTTTTACCTATTTCACTTATTTTATGTAACTTGTTCTTGTTATTCTACGTAGAATAACATTACGGTATATATATATATATATATATATATTGATCCCTGGATTAGTCATTAGATTATTGAAGAGGCCCTTAGTATTCAGTGAACAAGAGAGGGTGGAAAGGGAAATAACCTCCAAAAGGAGTGAGATTTCTAGAAATGTTGGAACACGATTTGCATTCCACGGTCAAGAAAGCAGATCGATCCTACTTAGTAAGAGATTTTGTGGTGGATTATCTAGAACAAGGATAATCATTACTGCAGTTTGTTGCCAAACCTAGCTAGGGTATAAACTAGGGCTGTATGAGTACGTGAAGCAAATATTGTATTTCATTTTTTTTAGCCACGAGAGATATCAAGAAGGGGACAAGAAATGAGAAAACATATGGATCGAGCTCCATCGAGGCGTTGAGAGATGAAGTGGACTATCCCCACTAAAAGACCTGAAAAAAAAAACTTAGGAGAACGACCCTAGGGGTTGCACGTACGATTCAAATTTGAGATCACCTGTCAGGCAAAGTTTGTCGATTTGGTCATATCGATCGTATCAATTTTTTACTGTTAGGAATCTCGGTTTGCTGACTCGATCATATCGGCTGTCCCGATTTTCTGCTGAGACAGTACGATACGACATTGTCTCGCTCTGTCCCGAAAGATATATATATATATATATAATATGTAAAATAATATGAAAAAATTCGTAGCTCAGTTGGTTAAGTGACTTGGTTGTTTTCTCAAGCGGCACATGTTTGAATCCTACACCCGACGTTTGGGATTTTAGTTTTTTAATCAAAAATCTTAAAAATGGTTTTTTAATCAAAAATCTTGAAAAAAACCCAAATGTAACCCAGAACTATCAAACCCAGATCGCCCCTGTGCAGGTGAAATCACTTACCCAACTTACCTATAAAATTTTTGATATTTAAAATAATATATATAATATATAAAACGTCATGTTTGCATCCCACAGATCGGTCGTCTCGGTCTTTGGTTGGGACGGTCCGGGATGGGCGGTTCGGCCCATCCCGGAACGGTTTGGCAAACCCTAGTTAGGATATAATACGAGGTTGTATCGCACTGTATAGACATGTGTCACGAATGAAAAGTTATTTAATAAATATAAATTATTATAAAATATAATAATTTTTTTATAATTTAGTGGTTAGTGGGTGTGTTAGTTACGTGTGTGATAAAGAGTTTGAATCTCACAATTGTCATGAATTTTTTGATTTATTTTTTTGAAGAATAATAATAAAGTTAAAAAAATAATTATGTATCATAGACCGATCGTACCGATCTTTAACCGGTACAATTCAATATGAACGATTGATTCCGTACCAGACCAATTTATAAAACTTTGTTCTCAAGTAGTCATAGCATTTCTGTCGGTCCCTTTGTCGGATAGCATCCGGAGATCAAATGGGCCCCAGATATCCTAGGATAATTTGATAAAATATTTTTTTCATCATTAGAGAGCTAACCCCTCTTCGCTGAGGGCCTCTTTGATAGCGTAATAAGGGAGGGTAACCCGGCTTGTCCTGTGCTATTCGATTTGGTAGCGAAATCGGCGTATTCCCCGCTGCTCGGGTTAAGCGTCTCGGGCACCGCGTTAACTCGGGTTAACGTATTCCCCCGGCTGGGTGGAATACGCCTAACCCCACCTGGTCGTGCAGGTATTGCTTCTCGCCCTCCTCCGAAACTTTACCCTCCACCTCTCCCATGTTGCCCTCCTCCGCGTCTGCCACAGTCGACCATCTGTTGGCCTGCAACGCACGCTCCGTCGTCGTCTGCCTCTTCCCTGCTCGACGCCTTCGTTGCCGCTGCCTCGATCTGGCCGTGTTGCCCTCACCGCCATGTTAGTCGTCTGTTGCAGGCCGCGCTCCCACGCTCTGCTGTTTCGATTAGGAGGAGGCAGTCAACAACTGCCATTACTACTCGAGCACCTCCTCGGTTCGAATACACTCTGCACTCTTGCATCGAATCATCTCTGTAATCTTCTCTACTCGCCCGGATCGTGTGGCTGGGGTTGACATCCTTCCACTTTTCTGCTCCCCGTACCCACCTTTTGCGGAGAGGGTTTCAATCGACCACGGTACCACTGCCGCATGTGAGCCTACAGTGTTCGACGGTGTTGCCCTATTTTGCACTGCCCTCTCCAACTTTGGTTGTAATCAGGTATGAAAAATGCAACTTCTCATTGTATCAAGGCATATTGTGTATAGAAATGGTGTCTATATTTCTTGCGCTTTTAATTGGTTCTGATTACTTGAATTCCGATCCGACAGAATCCAAGATTTACTATTGTGGTTATATGATACACCCGATGGGAGGTCAATAAAGCACAAATCTGATCACTCTGTAGAGTTGTTTGTGCATCTAGATGTAGAAGAGGGAAACCGAAGACACTACAAGAAAAAGTGGCAATAGCGACCGAATTAGAGACCGAATAAATCGGTCGCTAGTCGGTCCCAAATAGCGACCATATAGCGACCGATATAATCGGTCGCACGTCTGAGACCCATTTTGCGACCGAATTTATTTCGGTCTCTAATCGGTCGCTGATCTTGCGACCGAATTTATTTAGGTCGCGAAGCGGTTGCGGATCACTCATCTCCCCCCCCCCCCCGCCACCAGCTCCCCCCCCCTCCCCCCCGCGTCCCCCCCCTCCCCCCTGCGGCCCCCTCCCGCCCGAGCCCCCCTCCGCCCGAGCCCCCCCTCCCCCTGCGGCCCCCTCCCGCCCGAGCCCCTCTCCGCCCTAGCCCCCCTCCCCCTGCGGCCCCCTCCCCTCCCGCCCGATCCCCCCTCCCGCCCGATCCCCCCTCCGCCCGAGCCCCCCCCTCCCCCTGCGGCCCCCTCCCGCCCGAGCCCCTCTCCGCCCTAGCCCCCCCTCCCCCTGCGGCCCCCTCCCGTCCGAGCCCCTCTCCGCCCTAGCCCCCCCTCCCCCTGCTGCCCCCTCCCGCCCGAGCCCCTCTCCGCCCGAGCCCCCCCTCCCCCTGCGGCCCCCTCCCGCCGGAGCCCCCCTCCGCCCGAGCCCCCCCTCCCCTTGCGGCCCCTCTCCCGCCCGAGCCCCTCTCCGCCCGAGCCCCCCCTCCCCCTGCGGCGCCCTCCCGTCCGAGCCCCTCTCCGCCCTAGCCCCCCCTCCCCCTGCTGCCCCCTCCCGCCCGAGCCCCTCTTCGCCCGAGCCCCCCCTCCCTCTGCGGCCCCCCCATCTCCCCCCCGCGACCAGCTCCCATCGGCGGTGGACGGACGACTGCGAGCGGCGTGGCGAGCGGCGGTGGACGGACGACCGGCGTGGCGAGCGGCGGTGGACGGACGACTGCGAGCGGCG
Organism: Amorphophallus konjac; assembly: GCA_022559845.1. NCBI lineage: Eukaryota > Viridiplantae > Streptophyta > Magnoliopsida > Alismatales > Araceae > Amorphophallus > Amorphophallus konjac. The sequence continues at coordinate 252,672 of JAHNEJ010000791.1, forward strand.
GCGGGGACCGGCCATCGGAGGTAAGTGAGGCGGACCCCCGCCGGAGCCCCCCTCCGCCCGAGCCCCCCCTCCCCCTGCGGCCCCCTCCCGCCCGAGCCCCTCTCCGCCCGAGCCCCTCTCCGCCCGAGCCCCCCCTCCCCCTGCTGCCCCCTCCCACCGGAGCCCCCCTCCGCCCGAGCCCCCCCTCCCCTTGCGGCCCCTCTCCCGCCCGAGCCCCTCTCCGCCCGAGCCCCCCCTCCCCCTGCGGCCCCCTCCCGCCCGAGCCCCCCCTCCCCCTCCGGCGCTGCTCTCCCCTCCCCATCTGGTTTCCCCCTCCGGCGCGGCTCTCCCCTCCCCATCTGGTCCCCCCTCCGGCTCCGGTCCCCCCTCCGCTGGGCCCCCCCTCCGGCTCCGGTCCCCCCTCTGCAGGGCCACCCCTCCGGCTCCGGTTCCCCCTCCGTAGGGCCCCCCCTCCGGCTCCGGGCCCCCCTCCGGCTCCGGTCCCCCCTCCGCAGGGCCCCCCTCCGGCTCCGGTCCCCCCTCCGGCTCCGGTCCCCCCACCGGCTCCGGTTCCCCCTCCGGCTCCGGTCCCCCCCTCCGGCTCCGGTATTAAATTTTAATATCCTGCTATATTTGATTTCTGCTCTTATGAATGTGTTGGATGTTAAAATAAAATTCATGCTTGGAGTGATCTCTGATCTCAAACTAGCCCACCCACCTCCTGTTGCTACAGTACCATTAGGAACTGGGAACAATCTTCCTTTTGCATTTGGCTGGGTAGGTTACATTTCCACATGTATAATGTACATGTACAATTTGACTTGTTCATGCATGTGCATGTGGTTTGGGGCTCAGGGGATGCTGATCATGTACTTGCTTTCACAATTAGACAAGCTAGTCACATTGGGGTTCCTTAATTTCCATTTGTGTACATGCTCCCAATTTTAACCATTTTTGAGCCTTCTTCTGAGCCTTAATTGGCTACATTATGTTGATACTTAACAGTGGTGAGCAATGCATTATGCATTCTGAGGACCCCGAGTGGGTCGATAGAACAAGTTACTTCCTTTTCCTTGCTTTTCAGATGATGTATTCAATTTTAGAATTCATCACGTTATCCAACAAATGGATGCACATGAGATTAGATGCCTTTATTTTTCTTTTCCAAGTCCTAAGGTGAAAGCAACTGCTGTTGTAGGGAAAGAAGAATCCTGGTAATGGATGTATATGTATTTGGAGCTGATAATCAGTGGTGTACCCAAAATAAATAAACTAATATAATAGGTATTAATATGATGTTTAAATTTTATTTTATGTATACTTGATCATTAGATTAAATTAATGGATGATATTAAAGGATAAAATAGTAATTTAAGTATTATTCAATTATCTGATATTTATATGATACCTATAATACTGTAGCTTTTCGATAGAACTATAGGGTCTTATAAGACAGTTTAAGATGGTAGTTTCCTTGTTGACTTGGATTTGGATGCACCCGCACCCCATATCTGCACCAAAATCAGACCTGTTCATCCTTAGCCTGGATCTAAAGATTCAATTATGTTCAAAAGCATCTGGCAGCATGATTTCTTCATGTGTTTGTGGGAGTGGATCATAGATTCGTATGCATGCACTCAGTCAGAATCTTTTTTCCTTTTTCCCTTGTCCGTAGTCCAAATGGAATGATATGCAAGATATATATCTGACTATCACAACCTTATGATGTAGAGAGTTTGCTGCTGATTTTATTTTTTCTTTATGAAATGTAATTCAGTTGGCATATAATCATGAGGATGAGAATTCCTAAAGAAGGCTCTTGTGATCATGTGGCGCTTCTAATCAGATTTCTAAAACAGAATGATGCACCTAACCTTATTTAGATGCTGGGCGGTTTGATCACGTATCTTGCAATATATCCATGCTCTGTCTAATCAGAATACTGTGTCTGAAGACCACTGTTCCGTTGTTTATTTTTTCTTTTTTGTTATTTAGACTTGTAGCATTTCTAAAATAGTAATTATATATGAAGCTAGAGATAGTTGGGTGTTACTTGCAGCATTTCTAGCACATTCATAAGAGCATGAATTTTATTTTAACATGTTACTGCTATGTTTTTAGAATGTGTTATTATCTTGTCAATATTTAATTAGTTGGGTGTTGTATGTGAGCTGAGATGCGTGGGTGCAACCTAACATTGCACGCATCTTAGGAGAGCGTGTTAAACCCGTGTCAATCAATCTACCCGTTCAAGACTTTGGGATTGATGTGCACGTTCTCATTTTGAATGATGAGAATGTGTATATCTAACTCAAAGTCTTGAATTGTCCCGTTTGGACAGTCTGTGAATGTTTGATCGCACTTAGGTGGTTAATTACTATATGTGTTTGTGTTGTTTGTTAAAAATTTTGGCTGGATGCGTCTTCTCACTCCTCTCTGAAGATGAAATGGAGAATGTTTGATTAATGGTATACAATTTTACCTAAAATTTTAATACTCTGTAACTTTCTTTCTTTCACTATTTGATGAATATGCATGTATTTTATTACCAGTTGAAGATATGGTTCGAGGACGGCGTGGGACTTCTTCAGGTGGGAGGGGAGAGGGTAGCGGGAGGAGATTTACTTCCATTTCTACACCGGTAGTAGGTATATATACTTTCATGTATAATGCATTGTAGTATTTGTTTAAAATAATTCTTTATGTTTTTGTGGTATCTTATTCTTATTTTCACAGGACCCACGACCTCTGCACCGTTACCACCGACCTCTGCACCGCTACCACCGGTAGTAGGTATGTATACTTTCATGTATAATGCATTGTAGTATTTGTTTAAAATAATTCTTTATGTTTTTGTGCTATCTGATTCTTATCCTTACAGGACCCACGACCTCTGCACCGTTACCACTGACAACAGGTAGATTGACGGCCTCTGCACCGCCATCACACATGGCGAGTGGATCTACACCTCCTCTAGCTGAGTCAGGTATGTTCATTTACATTTCTATATTTTTTTGATAGTTTGTTTTATTTATTTTTGTCCATTTCGTATAGTACGTGCTGATGACGAGACGAGTCATCACGAGGGGGAGGGCAGTTATAATGAGACGATGCGGGCAGTGTGGATAAATGAAGGGTATGTAATGCATTATTTTTATTATCTATTCATCATTGTGGTATTAATATTTTCAATTTCAGGAATAAAATAGAGCCAGCCCAAGCATCACAATTTATTACAAAGTCAATTGAAGCACATTTTTCAGGCCCCATCCGTCGCTTTTCTGATTTTCCGATGGATGTTCGGGATTTATTGTTCACTATGTTCTTGGTATTTATCTTATTTTATCATATTAAGTCATTTTCCTGCTATATTTTAACACACTTATTGTTATGTAACATATAATTTATTTTTTGTTAATATGTAGAGCACCTCCTGCACCTCGTGCACAGCAGCCTCCGGTAAGTATTTTATTTGATTGATTTTCTATTTGTTAACTCTAAATATCATCTTACAAAATATAAGAATTTAGATTGAGGAGGGGAAAATATCATTTTCTTAACTCTATGAACTTGGGTTTGAGGGTCCAAAATTGAAAAGAGAGGTCTAATCAATCCATCGATTGTTCCAACACGACATGGGGGGTGAAAGTAACCTGTAGAAACTGACGGAGTTCAAATTGGACTCCAAATTTGAGCTCGATGCTCAAATTTACATTTCCTAAATAGAACCAAGTTAATCGAGTGTAAGAGGGTCAAAAATAAAGAAATATATGTCCAATTAATTTGTCAATGACTCCAACACGACCGGGAAGGTGAGAGTGACTTGTAGAAACTGACGGAGTCCAAATTGGACTACCGATTTGAGCAAAACGTTTAAAATTGTCATTCGTCAATTTCACTTAAATGAAAAACATCTTGCTTTTAATTTTCAAGAAAAATTGATTTCTTTATTAAGGATTTGATTTTAATTTTTTTAAATGATATATAGGATCATCCGTCGCGAGATGTTGGACGAGACGACGACCAGGATGACACATATGCGGAGGATTTGTGATTTCATTTTAGTTATTTGCATGTTGTCATTTTATTATGGATGTATGATTAATTTGTGTGTTTGTATGTGATGAATTTGAAGTTCGTGGAGATTGTGATTTGTATAGTTGATTTATATGTTTTTATGAAATTGTTATTTATCAGGTTATTTATTTTATTAAATTGTTATTTATCAGGTGATTTATAGTCGATTATATAAATTTATAAAAAAAAAATACTGCAAAATTAGCGACCGAATAGCGATCGAATAGCGACTGTCTTTATTATTTATTTTATTAAAGTATTAAAATTAGCGACAGAATAGCGACCGAATAGCGACTGTCTCTATTATTTATTTTATTAAATTATTATTTATCAGGTGATTTATAGTCGTTTATATAAATTTATTTTAAAAAAATACTACAAAATTAGCGACCGAATAGCGACCGCATATATTAGCGACGGGTCATGCGACCGATTGATATCGGTCGCTATCCGCGACTGATATTGCGACCGATAATTATCAGTCGCTATCCGCGACTGCTTCTGCGACCGATAATTATCGGTCGCTAACGGCGACCTATTCTGCGACCGATTTATATCGGTCGCCATTTAGCGACTATTATATAGCGACCGACATGTTCGGTCGCTAATAGGTGTCTGTTTGGTCGCAGTATCTCTTTGCGACCGATCTGCGACCGAATAGCGACCGGGAGGTCGGTCGCTACTCGCGGTTTTTCTTGTAGTGAGATGCCTTGTCCTGGCCCATGCAAGAAGCTCCAGTTGTCCGTGATGTCTCATCCTGCGTCGTCCTCCTCTCATGTATTCCCGACAACTTCCTCGACTCCAAGCCCATCGGTTTCTACTCCAAACGTGGTTGTCTCGACATGGGGTGCGACAAATGGATGATACAATCTTCTATATTCAAGTACTGCAATGTATGGTCTGTAAAATATGGTGCACAATGAAATCGCCTGATATTTTTTATTTTGTGTATATCTAATTGTGACAGTGGATTCAGAATTTGGATGTGTAAATTTATGTTCCAATTTTAATGCAATGACTTGTTGATTATCAAATTGTTGAGTTTGTGCACATTTGTTTGTTGATTAGAGATGGAAAAAATATTAATTTTTGTACAAGAGTGAATTTATGTGTTGAGATTACAGTATTTTGAATATTTATAGGCAGAAAAAGAGATTCAAGTATCATGTAATTTTGCGTCAAACGAGAAAAAAATTTATATCTAGTGTTGTTGGGTTATGTTAAATCATATCCGCGTTCGAGTTCAATTCCGATTTAGTCACACAAGCAATGGCTTGAGTTTTATTTGGCTTGAGTTTTATAGGTAATTATTTCTCTCTTAACCCATCTACAATTATTAGGAATACTCGGCAAAGTAGATGGAACAAGGGGTCTTATTCTATGGGTAACCTGGGTTATGGTACATTCTTATCAAAGCAAACATAACTTTTCTTTGGTGGGGCACCGGGCCCACTGCCGGGCCCAATGCTCGGAGCCGACACCGCACCGCCACTGCACCGAGCTTATGGCTCGGCGACTCGTTTGAAGACCCGGCGTCCTGAGCATAATATTTATTTGTGTGTATTTGTATTGTACGTATTTGTGTATTGTGTGTAAAATACATGTATTAGTACATGTATTTTTACTTTCGTTTTATTAGGCTAAGTCATAGTCAATAAACATGTGTGTTTTGTGTATTTTATTTGGTTAAAATCCCCAAGTCAAAAGTTAGGTAGGTAAGCTTGTTTTATTAGGCTAAAGACATATGTGTTATTTGTAAAAGATTGTGGGCGTGGTTGCTATAGCCACCTCCTATATAAAGGGGGGCTCATGTATTGTTTCCATATGATGAATTGAAGAAAGAGTTGCTTGTACGTGAGAAGATTGTTCTCTTCTTGCCACCTCCCTTCCCTCATTCTCTTTTGAGTGTGAGTGTGTCGCCCGGTGTGAGACCGTCCGGCGTGAGGCCGAGCTGTGTGAGATAGCAGTTATCCGTTCCTGTCCTGTTCGCGTCCCGGAGTGCCGTCGATCCATTCTCACGTCGCCTCCGCGTCAAATTGGTATCAGATCCCAACAACGGCGTCTCCGACGACCCGACGTCCCCGACGTCGTCTCTCTTTCTATCTCTAGATTGTTAGAAGTGAAAAAAAAAAGAAACAAAAAAGGAGAAGAATAGCAGAAAAGATATTGGTTGAGAGGAGAAAAAAAATAATAGAGAAAAAAAAAAGGATCGGCGGAAAAAAATAGAATTTTTTTTTCAACCCCCCTCCCGTTCTCTCTCCATCTCTCTGCTTTCTCTCTCCCTCGTTCTCTCTCTCTCTCGTTAATCTCTCTCCCTCTCTCTTAATCTCTCTTTTGTTAACCCCTCTCTCACTCTGTTAATCTCCCTCTCTCGATTTTCTCTTTCTCTATCTCTCTGTTTCTATCTCTCTCCCGGTTTGTCTCATCTCTCTCTCTCTCTCATCTCATCTCATCTCTCTCTCCCGCGTTTCTCTTCCCCCCTCCCTCTCTCTCCCCTCTGCAACCCGCGGACGCCCGCGGCCGCCTCCTCCACAGCGCCACCGCGCACCCCGGACGCCGCCCGCCCGCATCACCACAGCAGCGCCCGCCCGCTGCCGCGCCGTCGCCGCCCCGCCTCCCTGCGCCGGCCTGGCGCCCAGCACCTACCGCCCTCGAGCCGGCCACACCCGCCCGCTGCCGCGCCGTCGCCGCCCGGCCGCCATACGCCGGCCCGGCGCCCAGCGCCTGCCGCCCTCGAGCCGGCCGCACCCGCCCGTGAGCAGGCCCGTCGCCTGCGCCCTCGCCGTGGCACTGCGCCGCCGCCCGCCCCGGTGTCCTCCCCGTCGACGTCTGCTGCAGCACGCCCCCTCCGCGATCGCCAGTGCGCCCGCAGCGGCCTGCGGCCACCCGCGGCCACCGTCACCCTCTCCAGCGCCGGCCAGCCCCCACTACCAGCCGCGATCGTCTCCCTCTTCCCCACCGGTGCACATAGTCACCCTCCTCGCAGCCCACAGCCTCGCCTGCACGACCACCCAGCACCTCCACAGTCCCCTTCCGGCAGTCGCTTGCCTGGGCACGCCCCCAACCTAGCCGCCGTGGCCACTCCCCCCCCCTTCCTGTTAACAGACCCCCCTGCCAGCCTCTCCCCAACGTCTGCCAACCCCACCGCCTCTCTAACTCTCTCTCACCAACCACCGCTCTGCCCCGCGTGCGTGAAGACCCTGCCGTCCTGACCGTTGAAGAGACCTTGCCGACAGCATGCGCCCGAAGTCATCGCGCTAGCTGTTTTTGAAGCCTGCCGACCGTGGGTGCACCACCCCATCGTTTGGCCCCGTCGACTTTCTTAACCCACAGAAGGTGTCAGAAACGCAGACATGATTTGAAAGGAAAAGAGATTTGAAAGTTGACAAAAAGAGTGTTAAAAAGTCAAAAAAAAAATAGTTGGTAAAGTTTGAATCAAGAAAAAAAATGTATAAAAAAAAGGGGGATTTGAAAGAAAGGTTTGGAAAAGAGTAAAAAAAGAGAAGTTTGAAAAAAAAAGTGTTATATATATTATATCAATGATATATATATAATATGTATTATATGCATATCTATATAAATATCAAAGATATATATATATAATATGCATTATATACATATTTATATATCTATTGAATTTGTGGTACCAAAAGTCAACAATGATGATTTGACCGGTGCCAGGGTCACCCGATAATCAACAGAAGGTCCGTGATTTACGGAGTTTAAGTGACCGTGAGTCTCCTTGCGCGGATAAATTTTGGAGTGATTTGTTCCCATGTGAGGGAAATTTTTAAACTTGAGTGGTTTTGTAATAAAATCCTCCCTGCGCAGAGTGAATCATTTGTAACCACGAAGCTTCGTCGACGCCGTGCGGGCACGTACGTCGCCGCTCGCCTTCGTCTCCGGTTGGAGCTAGACTTTTCAGTCAGCTAGGTACGTGCTTCAAACTTACTCATTTAGTATCTTTTCAATTGCCGCGCGACGAAGTAAGAGAGAGCCCGATCCATGCAGCTAGTCTCCTGAGTGCATCGCTGTGGACGGCAAGAGAGAGCTTGTATGCACCCATCCTTATGGCCCTAGAACTGTCACATTATGATACCCTAATTGTCAGGAGGTAGTTCCACAACTACTTCGCCTACGGGCGAGCAACTTTTCCCCTGACCGATCTCTTCAAATTGACCCTTTGTATATCAGCTGGGTCCACAACTTGCTAATTTTCGGTCTCAGGATTGCATCACCTAGGTCCAAGCTCGTGCATGCCACGTTGGTTTAGGAATTCATCAGGCCGTCTAGAACGCATGTAACAGGAAAGATATATGGCCGATCCTGACCTCATCGCTCAGTTTGAGGGAATGGATACATTATTTGATGGCACGCATGTCGAGTACATGCAGGTAGGAGACATTTTCGAGAGTTCTAGCCAGAAAAGATTAGGTGTAGTATGCTGTATCTCAACACCCCAGGAGGACGATTGGCGTCGAACCTCTATCTTTCAAACTTACATCATGGTGAACTCTCATCCTTGTAAGGTAATCATTGACAACGGGAGCTGTATCAATGCAGTCTCTTCAGACTTTGTCTCCCGTTTAGGTCTACCTACGCACCCTCATCCAAAGCCATACAACGTGGCTTCGGTCGATGACACTTCTATCCCAGTCACCACCACATGTGTCATTCCCATCCAATTCCAGTCCTACCAAGGACAAATCTTATGTGACGTAATGCCTATGAAGGCCGGGAGCGTCATCTTAGGACGACCATGGATCTATGATGTAGACCTCGCTACCTTTGGTCGGTCCAATCAGTGTTCCTTCTCCTATAACGGGAAGAAGATTCAGTTGTACCCAGTACCCCCAAAGGTCACCCCAGGAAAGAGTTCCACCTCCACCCCCACTGGAACTCCCAAAGTTCAGGAGAGTCCCCAAACTCCCACTGAAGGGAAACCTCCCCTTCCTTCTTCTCCTGCATCTATCACACCCGTTTCTGAGGCTCCTAAGGTTAGTCATGACCTAGTTAGGTGCCTTGACTCCATGAATGTCGGTGACCTAGACATAGAGGTTGCTGAGGGTGCCTCTGTTTTGGCTGTTGACGTCACCATCACACCCGAGGAGTCTCGAGTCTTAGTCCCAACTGAAGACCCGGCCATACTACAGGACTCCCAAGGCATCGTTCTCGAAGACTTGCCTTCTCGACTCCCTCCCATGCGTGATGTACAACACGCTATTGAGGTTGCCCCTGGATCCACCCTACCCAACCTTCCCCTCGAGTCTAGACTGTCCAAGTCAGCCGAAGAGTTTGCACAACACGTCATTAGTCTGCATGAGTCAGCTGATTCGCATAGGCGTCACCATGAATCTCAAGAAGGTGACTTGGTTATGGTACGGGCCCGGCCCGAACGACTCCCCTCGGGAGCCGTTGAAAAGTTACAAGCATGTAGTGATGGTCCCTTCCCAATCATGCGGAAGATTGGCGCCAATGCCCATGTTGTGGACTTACCTCCCGAAGAGGGGATAAGCTCGACCTTTAATGTGGCAGACCTAGTGGCCTACAAGGAACCCACAGCGATTCCCAGTGATCCTTTCGAGCCTTCTCCTCCCCTTGAGAGTGAGCCCACCCCTGTGCGTTCCACATCCTTGAGAGCACCGCGCGAGCATATTGAGAGGATACTGGATGAGCAGGTGACCACTACACGGAGTAGGGAGTACCAGCGCTACCTTGACCGCTGGCGGGACCGTCCACCTTCTGATGATTCTTGGATCAGCCGGGAAGATCTCCAGTGCCTCGATCCAGATCTGCTGGAGCACTACCACAGCAGTGTTCCCCCTTACTCGACGGAGCCGAGTTCCAGCCGCCCCGGGAGGGTTGGTGGGGACACCGGGCCCACTGCCGGGCCCAATGTTCGGAGCCGACACCGCACCGCCACTGCACCGAGCTTATGGCTCGGCGGCTCGTTTGAAGACTCGGCGTCCTGAGCATAATATTTATTTGTGTGTATTTGTATTGTACGTATTTGTGTATTGTGTGTAAAATACATGTATTAGTATATGTATTTTTACTTTCGTCTTATTAGGCTAAGTCATAGTCAATAAACATGTGTGTTTTGTATATTTTATTTGGTTAAAACCCTCAAGTCAAAAGTTAGGTAGGTAAACTTGTTTTATTAGGCTAAAGATATATGTGCTATTTGTAAAAGATTGTGGGTGTGGTTGCTATAGCCACCTCCTATATAAAGGGGGGCTCATGTATTGTTTCCATATGATGAATTGAAGAAAGAGTTGCTTGTACGTGAGAAGATTGTTCTCTTCTTGCCACCTCCCTTCCCTCATTCTCTTTTGAGTGTGAGTGTGTCGTCCGGTGTAAGACTGTCAGGCATGAGGCCGAGCTGTGTGAGATATCAGTTATCCGTTCCTGTCCTGTTCGCGTCCCGGAGTGACGTCGATCCATTCTCACGTCGCCGCCGCGTCACCTGGGTTATGGTACATTCTTATCAAAGCAAACATAACTTTTCTTTGGAATAAGTAAATATCGGTTAAGATATTCTCCGTAATTTATTCTGCAATCAAAGAGGACCTGAGAGAGGAAGAATATGTCCCACGCCAGGTGTTTTTTTGCATATAAACCTCCGTAAAAATTGTACATGTCTAAAAATTTCTCTAAACAATGAATGTTTTTTAAATAACCCCCTATATGTTCACCGTACATATAAATTAAGACAATAACCCGTGAACCAAAAGCGGGTTAATTACATGTCACATGTGTAGATCTTAATCAGGCAGGGGTTTCTGTAATAATAATATTGACTTATTAAGGGTTTTTCAAAAATACACCATGATTTATGGGTTATTGCAGAAAATCCAAAGAAAAGACCCACTTCCCCGCACGCTCTGTCCACCCATACTAACTACTAAGTGGTCTTTCCAAATAAATTTTATAATAATAATAATTTTGAGTCCGTAATAGAAAAAATATTATTTACTTATTTATTTACATAATTTTGTTTTGTAGCTGATTTGGTCTTGCATTTCAGTTCTAACCTGATAACATCGAGAAAAAGTTTTTTTGGTAAGTTTAGAATAATATTATAGTGTTACTTTTTTTTGACTACCTCAAAATTGTGAGCTCTGATATATATCATATAAAAATTACTTGATTGGGTTATCCAACTAGACACATTAGGGAAAATATGATTTTCTTGATTTATTTTGATCTCTACCTGAGATGAAACTATTCCTAACAAGGATAGAGATATTTCTAACTTTCTAACTATTTTTATTAAATATCCTCACTATATAAGCGGCAATAGGGTACGTAATATATAGTAATCTGTTAGTTTTTTTGTGATGATTCGAAAACCTCTACGGTTACTTATTGTTCATCAGTGTGCTTGAAAGATGACATCCATGATAATCGGCATCGAAATCTGACATTTGCAACACATCTTTGAAAATAGTGTCACGTTGTTGACATTTGGGAAGCCTACTATTAAAGAGTGTCATTTGCGGACGCTTCTTAATTGGAGTCTTTCCTAGAAACTTATAAATAGATCATCTCTGACGATCATTTGATTTTCTGACTTTTGAGAAATCGCATAAACTCTGCTTTCTATGCATGCACTCCTTCTTCTTCATTTCTTCTTCTTATATATCGAGTTCCTTGAAAGCTAAATTGAGATTCACGAAGTTCTCTTCGAGGACATGTTGACGGGAGAGAGAAGAATGTTTACTCGAGAGTCGTCATATCTTAGGAGGTCTTCGTCACGAGACATACATGTCGGGTGACAATAGATCTCTTAGTTCTAATAATCACGCGCTTCAATCTGATAATTTATTTCTAAATTTATTTATTTCTATTTATTTATTATTATTTCATTTATTTCAGCAATATAAATCCTTCGTAACGCCCATGAAGTTGCAAAAGACGAAGATGTCACGGGGGTTCGATAGCCCATCGAGATAGTTAATTATAAGAGTTTTATCTGCTGCACCACACATGAAGTCAATTAAAGAAAAATTGAGGTCAGTTTAAATCCAACCTATGTGTGCATACAATCGAATAGGTGATCCGGCGGTTATTAAAATGAAAAATAATGTAAAATAGACATCTTAATTAATAGGCTATAGATAGTTGGCCCTTTAATTATTTTGGTAAAACAGGGGATCCTTTCTTTATTTTTTTATTATTTTAATAGATCTAATCAAAAGATCTGACATACCAACATATAGATCACTGCAACAAGAAAATTCTATACCTAATTACCTATTACGAATGTGGTAGGTAAAGATAAAAAAATATAGGTATAGCCTTTACCTATGACTTTTCATGCAACATTTTATCATCGATAAAATTGGATAGATAAACTTTTAGGTATCTACGTGATATAAAATCGTAAGAATAGGTATGTTAACATCTACGGTTTGATGTAACGTAAGTAATTTTTTAGATACAGAGTTTTTACTTACGACCATGATATTACTCGTAAAATTATACGTAATAAAGATAAATCGTAAGTAAGCTATGACATAGAACCGAAGATATTTTATAAAACCATAGGTAATGTGTCTGAATCGTAAGTAATTACATCGGTGGATAATCTGTAATAAACATAGGTAATTTGTATTAACCGTAGATAGCCTGTAACATATAGATAACATGTTATAATAGTAAGTAACGTATGTTAACCGTAGGTAGTTTATAATTAATATACATCTATAAATAACTCGTAATATTTGCACATTCACAAATTACACGTATTCAGAGTCTGTACACATCCACATTATTCACACTTTAATCATAGATCAAGGAATTAAATGCATTGATATTTTATGTAATATATTTTCATTTATAATCACATTGTGTGACCCTTTATCATGGTGTACATAGATTAGATTGAGCTCAACCTGAAAATAATTTTTTCAAAAAAAAATGCTTGTGCCCTAGGACAGCTCAGTGAGTTGCTGCAAGCAATTAATGCAAGATGTTGGACTCTAATTACTAAGCGCGGGGATCGATGGAGGACAAGAAGGGCCGGTTTGAACACTTAAATGGATCACTTATGTATGAACACCTGGTTAGCCATTTTTGGCTTCAGATTCACAAATCGAGTTTAGGTTACAAAAAGACTCATCAAACTCGTTTCAATCTGATTTATCCCCCTCCCTGCCCTTATTTATACCCTGACCCGTCATATATAAAATCTGCAGGTTAGGGATAAGAAACTTTCAGTATACTTCATCTATGATATGTATTCAACATCAACCCAACTCAACCCGTGATATAAATTTGCCATTTCTACCGTGTCCTGTCCGCCTAATAATCGCCCCTCGGATCTCCTCGGATGGCACGACTGGATCCTTTCTGCAGTGTCTTGTCCACGTCAAACCGTGAGAACATAAACCAACCGACGTTCTCTCTTAATTAATAAGAGTCTGACTCCTTGTTCCTACTTCCCCGCGTGCGTCAACATGGGGCCATCAAACAAACATATACGTCGACGACTGACCAGCAGTCGTATCGTATGATCTCCACCGATGGGCTTCCTCTACCCTTTCACTTAACCTCACCAGCACGTTCGATACAGGGATATATATGTTTCTTGAAGAACTCGATGGAGATGCCCGTCATTATATATAAATCCCCCCACGCAGGCATGCATGCATCATCGCCAAATTAACCATATATCCCTCCAGTGCCTCGTCCAAGAACTCATCACAGCTTCTCAGAACACACACACACACACATGGCTCTTTACCAAAGAAACGTCACCGTGGTGTTCTCCATGGTCCTCATTGTTGGTCTCCTGATCTCCACACCTTGCGTTGAAGCGAGGGTTTTGAAGGCTAAGGAGGAGGAGGTGGTGGTGCGAGAGATCATCGCCATGCAAGCCCTCCCCAAGGGCCCAGAGAAACACTCAAGGCCCTCGGATTGCAGCCACGGGTCTCCACCCGGCACCGGAAAATGCCCACCAACCACGGCAAACTAATATTCATAAGCCCACCACAAACATATATCCATCGGTTATTCCTCGCTAGAACCACATCAAATTGGCGTACGTCGACCTATCGGATTCCTAGCTTGTTCGCGCGCTGCAGTAATATTTACATTGATGTTCCTAGTTTTTTTTTAATTTTCGTTTTCATCATCAGTTTGAATTAATTCGGAGATACATAATTACCTCCCACATCGACGTGCTGTACATCCAGAAGTGATGCTCGAATAAACATCCATCAGTTATTTGTTCATTAATTTCTTCGTCCATGTAATTGTAAGGTCTCCAAGAAAGTGATGAATAAACACGCATCATGTGTTTCTCTATGAATAAATTAAAAAACATATATGCCTTTTAATTATTATATGGAATATCCTCGTTATTTAAGTGTTTATAGTATACGTGGTGATGCTAATTAAACACCAAGAAGGTTAACGGAAGATGTTGTGACCATGGGGACTGGGGGGTACTCCACGAAGAATGTTACAATGTGACTCTTCTGTTAATTTATTTGTTACATCATTTTCTGCCGCTCAAATCGCAAATAGAATTGTGGAAAATATCAAACTTCTATTTGATGTTCTCGAATATTAAATTTAAAATCGGTGTCAATCTAAACTTCACTATTTAGAATCAAGATTAAGCGGCCAATTAAGATGAGAATGAGAAATAAGATTTAAAAAAATATATAGTACTATGATATTGCTTTTAACATCTAAGGAATTAAAATTTACAAAAAAACCATGCCATTTGAAAAACTTTATATCGAATTGCCATCCTTAATTATATAGCTATTATTAATAATAACCTCATTAAATTGTAATACTTATAAAAATATCCTAGCCATTCACTTGTCATTAGCATTCTATTAAGATCTCTTATTTAACCCTAGTTAGTCTCTAACCAGATGTGATGAAAATAAAAATATATCTAATCTCTTCTAAATTCTCTCTCTCTCTCATGTACACCTGTATGTCTCTTCTTCTCTCACTTAATTTCTCTCTCTTTGACACAATGTGCCAGTGAATAAATTTGTATTCAAAACAGACATCCTAAATGTCAACTAACTTCAGAGATAGTTTTGCATTTATTTTCATATGAAAGATAATAATAATACTAATAGCTATCTAAAAATTACATTTCGATAATTGTTTTAAAAAAGGTCGTCTTTACAAATTTTCCTATCTTTCCATTTGTCCGGAGGACAAATGCTGAGACAAGGAACCCGGGATTCCCCACACCCTCAACATACTCCGACATAAACATTCATGTAAATAAATATTTATCAAAATTACTTACACAAAAATCCTTAAAAATAACTTGAGATTTTGGGTCAGAATCTACGTCGATCTCTCCAGTGGAGCGTACGTAGGGCCAAACTGTCTAGGCCAAAGTTTGACAAATCGGTCTGGGACGGCTCGAATCGTCCGTCCTGGATCATCTCCGTCATAGACCGGGACGATCAGTCTGTGAGACACAACCGGGACGATATATATAATATATTATATTTTATGTTAAATTTTGATCGATAGGTCGATTGGTTTGAACAGTTTCACGCTCATTGAACTGTCCTGTGTTCGAATCCAAAAGACGCATCAAAGTTTTAATTTTTTTTCACTTTTCTTTAAATTATTGAACGAAAAAAATATTAAAAACGTATAATGTTGGCGCTAACAGGAATCGAACCCCGATAACTCATTAACACGTAACACCGTTTAATCAACTAACATAAAGAATAATTTATGAAATTTTACTTATAATCTTTATATTAAAATCTTTATTTCGGACAGGTCTGACCCGATACAGTACTGTCGTGTCCCGTCTCAAGCCGTGACCGAGACGACCAAAACGATTGGAACGACAAGTCATGATCTAGACACGGTTACGGGGAGAGAGAGAGAGAGAGGTCAATTAGCTGCATGCGTGTCCTTTCTTTTCAATTTTCACTATTTTGCTTCTCAAACATACGTACGTGGTGTCAAATCCAATAAGATTAAAAAAGTCGCAAGTCGAGAAAGAAGACCTCAGGTCGTCTCATAGTACGTACGTGCGTACTTTTAACTGTTCCCTCGACCCTCCATTGAAACATACGACTTGGACGGACTAAATTTTTTTTTTGGACGGACTAATCTCAATTTACATTCGAACTCGATCATCCATAAACCGTCGACGTCCTCCCAAGCAATCGTACGTGCGTACGTATTGATAATATTGGAGGGGTGTGAAACTTGCACTCTGAACGTATGCCATGGTCATGGATGCTGGTTGTTTCCATCTATAACGCGGTGAGAAGAGATTTTAATTATTGGAATTGTTCACTATCTCACCGGCGTTTTTAAACATGCAATTTCACCTAAGTTTTTAGGTCAGCCGAGATTTTTGATAGAGGAGAGATAACGATATATCATCACGTGGGAGATAAAATCCGCATAAGCTTCTCTAGGGCAACTTCTCAATAGTGAAAACCCCATTTTGACCGCACCCCCATCTTCTCCGATCACCATGGACATGTCCCCTACTTCCAACGCCATCTCCTCAGCCCCCATAGTCGCCATCATCTTCCTCATGTAGACAGACACCGACAACCATGAGCCACGAGTACCGATACTGTTGTCGCTGTCTCCCCCCTTGCCGGTGCTACCGTCGTCGTCGTCCCTCCCACCCCTCAGAAGTTATCGGGCTTGCTGTCGCCGTCGTCCGGCCGCGACACATCATCTTCTTCCTCCTCCTTCGCAAGCCGACACAGCGCGAGCACTGTAGCAGTTACACGATAAAATGAACCGTGCAAGAGCAAAATTTCTCAAACACTGCTCATCCCACACGGGTAAATCTAGGACAGAAATGTCATTTTTACTGTTTACTCACCCATCTTTTGATTAATCCGAGTCAACCCGTCAAACGAAATTTTTAAATTTTTATTTTTTTCTTAAAATTTCACCCTATGTCAGACTTTACTAATGTCAGAGATTTAAAAAAAAAACCCAAAGGTCAATATATAGCTGTTCCAAAGGAAGTGATCCAAGTCATCCAACTCGATCCTCACGCTTCCCGAATCAATGTTCAAACATACGACCCGCCCAGCCTGGTCGGTATCTTCCAAACACCCGTTTCAAAACGCTAGCTCCAAGCAATTAATTAGCACTCTAAGATAAGTAAGATGTACACCTACGACGCCTCACCTCTTCATTCACTCCTGATATTTCCTTTTATAATTATGCATTTTATTGAAAAATTTTCAATCGGTAAGTTTATTAACCATAAGATTATATCAGACGGTAAAAAAATCACTACCCGAAATATGCTTCAAAATTTCTCTAATTTTTTACATAAAAAGTATTATTAAATGAGAATTTATAAAAAATTTATTGTTAGAAATATATTAGTAAATATATCACTGTGTAAATTTGAATTGTGAAAAATATCAATTTTATTTTATGGATATTATTTTTTTATAAAAAACTTATAAAAATTATGTTTAAATAACATTTATGTATTATTTAAATGAATACAATGATATGCATGTTAATGTGTTTTTAAGAATATTTTTTTATAAATTTAACTTTAATAATAATTTTTATGTAAAAATCTCAAAAAAAAACGTACTTCCAAAAGTCCAACATTAATGGCAATGTGAAAATGACGTCCAGCATGGGTAACATTCCCGCTAGCCGCCGACGGGCGGGAATTCCGACAGCTTGCTGAATTGTCCAAACGGGAATCCTGCGTCGGCGGCGGGATTCACTCAGCGACCTGAGCCGAGGTTAATCCAAAGGCCACCATGCATGTTTTTTCCCACGTATTTCATGTTAGCTTTGGTTCCCATCCCTCTTCACCGTGCATATATATATATATATATATATATGTGGCGCCCAAACAAGGAAATTGCTCTAATTAAAATTTAAGTATCTATTATATATATATCTTAACGATATATTCAACAGCAAAAATAATTTGTGAACAAGACGTTCCCATTATTCAGCACTAAGAAATAGATCGTCATAATAATACGATTCTACGGCAGTCAACTTGCGTCACTAAAGTTTCAGCATTACCGTATCTATGTGTTGGTCGATGATCTTAAAATTAAATATTCACATCGTTTTCAGATTTCATTCGCAACATAAAATATTCACCTGGAGCCCGAGAATGAGGGATAATTAAAGGGACAGCAGAATGGCGTCCTTTCACTAAAAAGTCCAGAGAGAGAGAGAGAGAGGGAGAGATGACGACGACGACGACGACCACCACCACCACGACGATGATGATGGTATCTCCAAGGAGGAGAAGATGCAGTGGCTTTCATGCTCTCAAGTGCCGTGCGTGAAGACGTCCGTTTGAATTCCCGAAGGCAGGCGAGGGAATGACACTTAAATGACATCCCATGCTTAGCAATTGTCGTTGGCTCCGCGCAAGTATGGTGAATAGAGATTACGTCTACCCCTAAGTTCAACAGATTATTCGTTGGATCTTCGTCAATGGTCCAAAAATGCCAGCCCCATGGAAAATGTGACATGATGTCGGCCTCATGTGATCGTTACCCAATATATATATATATATATATACATATATATATATATACTTACTTGGTCAGTCAAAAATTCAGCAGCCACCCTCACAAGTTGGAGAGAAAAAAGAGGGGAAGTAAGAAAACTAGAGATGATACGGAGAAATCGAGCGTGGAGAAGAGGAAGAGGGTCAGGGTTGGACTAGCAATATATACATTCACATAGAATTGCATGCGTACAAGAACACAGGCTTCAGATGATTCATTTGGTAGCATACACATATGCCAAGGTTAAAGAAACGAAAAAGCTATGGCAATATGGGTTGGGAGACATTTCTCTCTTATAACTTTCACCGTTCTATTTCTTCTCTTCATTACATTCAAAGTTCAGACCTATTCAGATGATTTGAACTGGTTTGTTCCCATGTACATAGTCAGAGATGCATCATCCTCTCAAGTCTGAAAGTGTCCATATCCCATTAAATGTCACATTGTTGTGCTTGAGAGAGGTTTTGTACGTAATAGCCCTATGGGTTACATCCCGAGCCGGCATCGTTAACGGCGCCTAACTTAATTATATCCCACGCGTTTCATCCATCTCATGCTTATTTTCCTCTTAACATGTTTGACCCTTTTCGCAGGTTATTAAAATAAAAAATAATGCAAAATAGATATCTTAATTAAATAGGCCAAAGGTAGTCGGGCCATTAATTATTTTGGTAAAACAAGGGATCCTTTCTTTATTTTTTTATTATTTTAATAGATCTAATCAAAAGATCAGACATACCAATATATAGATCACTACAACGAGAAATTTCTATATCTAGGACGGATGTGGTAAGTAAAGACCAAAAAAAATGCCTATGACTTTTCCTGTAACATTGTGTCATTAAAATTGGATCGGTAAACTTCTACGTACCTACCGAATATAAAATCGTAAGAATAAATATGTTAACACCTATGGTTTCAGGTCACGTAGGTAATTTTTTGCGTACACAATTTTTACCTACGACCATTATATTACTCGTAAAATCGTAAGTCATCAATATAAATCGTAGATAAGTTATGACATACAACCTTAAGTATTTTTTAAAACTATAGATAATGTGTTTGAATCGTAAGTAATTACATCCATAGATAATCTGAAATAAACGTAGGTAATCTTTATAAATCGTAGATCGGACCATTGAACATATACGTGGACGACTGGCCAGCAGTCGCATCGTATGATCTCCACCGATGGGTTTCTACCTTTTTTTTTTCTTTTTATAGCTGCAATAGCAGTTATTCGGTTGGGTTTCTACCTCTTCGCTTTTAACCTCACCAGCACACTCATACAGGGATTTATATGTTGCTTGAAGAACTCGATCGATGGAGATGCCCGTCATTATGTATAAATCCCCCACGCAGGCATGCATGCATGCATCATCGCCAAATTAACCATATATCTCCAGTGCCTCGTCCAAGAACTCATCACAGCTTCTCAAAACACACACGCACACAGACATGGCTCTTTACCCAAGAAACGTCACCGTGGTGTTCTCCATGGTCCTCATTAATGTTGGTCTCCTGATCTCCACACCTTGCGCTGAAGCGAGGGTTTTGAAGGCTGAGGAGGAGGTGGTGGTGGTGAGAGAGATCATCGCCATGCAATCCCTCCCCAAGGCCCCAGAGAAACACTCAAGTCCCTCGGATTGCAGCCATGGTTCTCCACCCGGCACCGGAAACTGCCCACCAACCGCGGCAAATTAATATTCGTAATCCCACCACAAACATCCATCGGTTCCTCGCTAGAACCAGAATTGGCGTACGTCGACCCATCGGATTCCTAACTTGTTCGCGCGCTGCTGTAATATTTGCATTGAACATGCATCATATGTTTATTAATGCAAGTCTATATATATATATATATATATATATATATATATATATATATATATATATACTATAAATGAATTGAGCGGTTTTTTTACGCCGGTTCATATACTATAATTGAATGAGCGGTTTTTTTCCGCCGAGGTCTGCCACGGAGATGGACCGTGCAAGAAGAAGATCGCGGAGGTGCTGAAGGAGGTCGGCCTCCCGGGGGGCCTCCTCCCACTGGAGGACCTCCAGGAGGTCGGGTACAACCGCGCCCTGTGGATGGTGCAGAAGAAGAAGCGGGAGCACACCTTCAAGGCCATCAAGGAGAGCGTGTCGTACGCCACGGAGGTGACGGCCCTGGTGGAGGCCCGGAAGATCAAGAAGATAACCGGGGTGAAGGTGAGAGAGTTGTTGCTGTGGCTGTCGGTGGTGGAGGTGTACATCAACGACCCTTCCTCCGGCAAGGTCATCTTCATGACCGGCACCGGACTCTGCGACAGTTTCCCCTTGTCCGCGTTCGAACCGGTGGCTTAAAAGATTAATGAAAAGAGGGGCCGCGCGTATAATTAAGAGGGGGAACGCACATATTAATCCATCAGCTTAGATAATACTAATTAATGTTATACTGGGTTGGTCCTTAATTATGGTCTTTTACAAGTTCTTTAAGTTTACACGATCGTTTCTTCTTTCCGATCGTTTGAGGCCTTCAGTCGAGCTTTTCTGCTCCAGATGCATATTTCTTTAACAGCTATGATGAATGTTGTGATGCTGCCCACTTGATGAATGAGAGGGCAGTGTCTGAAAGCTTTACTGAGAACCGGCGAACTTAACCGCAGGGCGGGATTTGTATTTCTCTCTACGGGCATGTGATTATATGATTAACAACTTTAGTCTAGAAAGAAAGAGTGACTTCTGCAGTTGGTAGTTGTAAGTGTCACTGATGAAAACAAATTAGAAGCTGCAATATCTATCCACTATAATAGAAGAAAACACTTTCACCATACTTGTCCCATTGATCTGAAGTTAGTCTCTAGATCCAATGAAGGATTCAAAATTTGGCTAAGTTTTTTGATCTACTGAACTGCTTGGATAAAGTTGTGATAATTGAGGGCATGTTAGAAGAGAAACAAAGTCGAAGTGGTAAAACCTTGGTTGCAGTTTAAGCTCATACAATTAGGAAACAACTTTTAAAAAGTTTTAGTTTTTCATATTTCAGAAAAGAAGTCTAGACAAAGAAGAAAAGATTGGCAGAAAGACACTGCCTTTCCTAGAGGGCAATCACGAGCCAAAGTGTGAACAAAACACAACCTCGTAGTGCGAGAAAAGATGTTAGATTATTCTTCTCAGAAGGTTTGTTTCTCTGTATAGGACTCAAGAAACAGCAATTGAAGCTTCTTAGAATGGTTGATTTGAAGGTTAGTATGGGAGAGCCAAAACAAAAGTAAAACGGTGGCTAAATCTTTACAACGTTAGCACACAAGAGTTCCGTATCCTGATTAGATGCAAGTCCAAATAAAGCAGGAACCAGCATGACAACTATTTTTTTCGATACTGTTTCATGGTTATCACATCTTCTCTGTGCAACTTTAATCTCCTAAAGCATGTATGAAAAAATGCATTTTTTTGTTTTACTTTTTTTTCCCGAAAGACTGATGCAATCAGAAAAGTCAAAATGCAGAATTCCTTCCATGTATTCACAGTAATCTTGAAAGTGTTGGAACTGTGTTGGAAATAGGAGATTTGCATGTCATCACATTGACTCAGTAGATGACAAGTGATTCTGCATTAAAATAAAGATATGAAGGATCTCTTGCCATCTAAAATTCTCCAATAGAGGATAAACAAATGTTCTCTTAATGGATATTTTGCATATTGATAATTCTCCAATGGAGGATTATACAAACTATGATAATCAACAAGTTGGGTCACTTGGTCAACAATTCTACCATCTAACGAAGTTTATTGAACATGAGGATGAATTGCGTGAGGTTATATTTAATGGAAACATCATAATGGATCAAGTAGTGATAATGACAGCTAGCATTCATTTGTTGTTGAGGACGTCAATCAAAATCAGGCCTAAAGAACATAGACTGTGAAAATAATATGTTCACCTAAAAGATACCAGAATAAAGACTCGAGATTTCAAGGTTGAAAAATCTACAAGATAATTGTGAACGTTGTAGAACGTAGGATTCAATGTCAATGATATCCAGAGTGGGTAGATCGCATTACCTTTCTTTTTACTTATTTTTATGAAGGTAAGATGAGATGTCTCCCTCAAGTTGATTACTTGTCATCCTTTTTAATATTAATAATAATCAAATTTTTTTTTAAAAAATTAAAAAAAAATATTGACAAACGAAACGAAGACTTGCACCACCACTCAAGAAATTTGGGTTATTTATAAACCCAGCCCCCATAAGCCGAGTAACCGACGCTCACAGAAATACGTACAAGTGTTCTCGATTACCAAAAAAGCTTTCGCACAATATAATTTCCTCCGATTATGGTTGCAAATAGTGAACATCAACAAATTAAAAGCTGTCAATAAGTGCGTTTCGACGAAATACAAATTAACTAGAAGCATATGATGATAATACAATATATGTTGAGGGCGGTGCCTTGAAGTGGAAAGATTAGAGCATGCTACACATGAATCAGGGTTGGCCGATTTATATTGTACCATTAAAATCGTGAGTTGATCAGAATTGAGAGAGAGAGAGTATTGAAGACTAGTTGGCCGTCCAGTGATGCAAGTGCACAGAGCTTGTTTTCTCTGAATCTTCAACAAGAACAAGCAAATAACGGGATGCTTATTCATCAGTTAATGAAAAATTAAATACAATACAGATCTAGCAGAGGCGCTTCTCCGCTTGCTTGCGAAATAATTAATCAAGAAAATAGACACTACAAGAATATTAAATTAAGCGCTGCAGCATGCAACGTAGCCAATTGAGCAACAAATTAATTGCATTTCTGGAAATTGAAAGTAGTGGAGTCGGATGCCTGCAGGCCTAAGAAATCTTGTTGGCAGCTTATGACGGTGGAGATGGTGGGCACACACCCGGGCTGGGTGCAGACCCAGTTGTGCAACCCGATTGGGATGAGTTATGTTCGGGGCCTTTGGCAAGGGATTGCATGGTGATCCGCTCTCTCACAAACCCCTCAGCTTTCAAAGCCCTCGCTTCTACGCAAGGCATGGAGATCAGAAGCCCGATAACGAGGAGGCATGAGAACAGTGCAATGACGTTCTTCCTGTTGGGAGCCATATCCTCAGCGACGAGAGAGAGAGAGAGAGAGAGAGAGAGAGAGTGATGCCTCCAAGGAAGGTTTAACTAGTGGCCCAAAATGTAGAGATGAGGCAACAGAGGGCCTGGGCTTGATGGAGGAGGGATAGGGGATGAAGAGAGATTTATAGTGATGATCAGCATTACCACGGAATTCAAAGATAAATGTTCTTGGTCCGCATGCATTACATTATACGTGCGTATCTCTGGAGGAGGAAGGGTTTGAGATGGACAAATAAATAATTAGGGAGCTTCCTAGAAGTTGGGAGAGGAATCGGGTGGGTGGAGAAGCAGAATGTTGGAATGTCTGAGGTCTGAATTCCCCGACGTGCAAGTGGGAATGGATGACTTGGAGATTATGTATAACTTAGAATATATATATATATATATACATATATATATATATAAGGAGCGTAGAAAATGACTGCAACTAGGAGTAGAAAGGAAATGGAGAGAGAGAGTAATGCTTCTGTTATCCTTTTTTTTCTGTATCAATGAGAACAGAGGGGCAGAAGATAAATACAACCAGAAGATAAATACAAGCAGGTTACAGATAAATACAACCACAGGAGAAAAATACCGAGTTACAAAGTTTTCTGTGTGACGGTTTTATCTAATAAGGAGAATGATTTACTAATACTATTTTCAGACTAACACTGCAGGTTTAAGACATCAAGAACATCTCTCACGTCCCTCCCCATTCATTAATCGATATCTATACATTGAATATACATGCAGGTGCTTTAATATCTATTAAATTTGGTATTTGTTTTGTTGTCAACATATTTATGTCCACTGTTAAATTGGCAGAAACTCATGACCCGTGAGAAGAAGAATTGACAGAGTATTCGATATTTTCGATTTTTATCCAACTTAATTTACTCCATCTTTGATGAACGAACATGAGGTACAAGTCAGAACCTCTGGTCATAGTCAAACTCTCTCTCTCTCTCCCCTTTAAATTGTAGAAGTCTACTCAGTTCCAACTTCATTCAACTAATGTGAGTCCATGCAGTACGAGTCGACTCGAATTGTCAAGAGTTTATATTGTTTTTTGAAACGCGTCAGCCAATGTTTAGAATTGAGCTGTTGAAGTTTCAAAGGGGAAATATCCACAGGGATGGCGGCCGGGTCATCCATATTTTGGTAGAACAATATTACGAGGACAATATTTTGGTTCAACAATATTACCGTCTTTTACCTATTTCACTTATTTTATGTAACTTGTTCTTGTTATTCTACGTAGAATAACATTACGGTATATATATATATATATATATATATATATATATATATATATATATATATATATATATATATATATATATATATATATATATTGATCCCTGGATTAGTCATTAGATTATTGAAGAGGCCCTTAGTATTCAGTGAACAAGAGAGGGTGGAAAGGGAAATAACCTCCAAAAGGAGTGAGATTTCTAGAAATGTTGGAACACGATTTGCATTCCACGGTCAAGAAAGCAGATCGATCCTACTTAGTAAGAAATTTTGTCGTGGATTCTAGAACAAGGATAATCATTACTGCAGATTGTTGCCAAACCTAGCTAGGGACTGTGAGTTTGTCGATTTGGTCGTATCGATCGTACCAATTTTTTACTGTTAGAAATCTCGGTTTACCGACTCGGTCGTACCGGCCGTCCCGATTTTCTGCTAGGACGGTACGGTACGACATTATCCCGCTCTATCCCGAAAGAGATATATATATATATATATATATATATATATATATATATATATATATATATATATATATATATATATATATATATATATATATATATATATATATATATATATATATATATATGTTACATAACATGAAAAAATTTGTTGCTCAGTTGGTTAAGTGACTTGGTTGTTTTCTCAGGTGGCACATGTTTGAATCCTACACTCAGACGTTTGGGATTTTGGTTTTTTAATCAAAAATCTTGAAAAAAACCCAGACGTAACCCAGAACTATCGAACCTAGATCACCCCTGTGCAGGTGAAATCACTTACCCAACTTACCTATAAAATTTTTTATATTTAAAATAATATATATAATATATAAAGCGTCATGTTTGCGTCCCACAGACCGGTCGTCCCGCTCTTTGGCTGGGATGGTCCGGGACGGGCGGTTAGGCCCGTCTCGACTTTGTTTGGGAAACCCTAGTAAGGATATAATACGAGGTCGTATCGCACTGTATAGACATGTGTCACGAATAAAAAGTTATTTAATAAATATAAATTATTATAAAATATAATAATTTTTTTTATAATTTAGTGGTTAGTGAGTGTGTTAGTTACGCGTGTGATAAAGAGTTTGAATATCACAATTGTCATGAATTTTTTGATTTATTTTTTTGAAGAATAATAAAAAATAAAAAAAAATAATTATGTATCATAGACCGATCATACTGATCTTTAACCGGTACAATTCAATATGAACAATTGATTCCGTACCAGACCTGTAAGGCCCGTGCCTTAGTGGATCTTTAGTGGTTTGGATCTTGTATTTGTTCTGAAATTTCCGACTATTTTCTTACATTTTTAGGAATTTTTCTGATATTTTTTCAGATTTATTTGGAGTTAATTGAGGGCTATTAATATTAATGAGATTTATATATATATAATGATTATATTATATATATATATTAATTTTATTTTTATTATATCTCTCACCCTCACCCTCTCTCTCCCCTCGTCGATCTCTTCTCACCCTCACGCTCTCTCTCTCCTCACGCGATCGCCTCTCTCCCCTTCCTAGGGAAAGCAGGCGAGACGACGCCGGATTGAAGCATGGTTGGCGCCGTTGGATTCCTTGCGTCGAGAGGAACGCGTGGGTACCCTTTTCGGCACGGTTCGATGATCGTGGGAGCGGGACGGAGTGCGAAGGCTCCGTGGACCTACCTCGGTGCATGCGGCGTTATCAGCCGTTTTGGCTTGCAAGAGGTAGGGGATGGACTTCTGAACTTGCTAGGCTCAATTACTGTAGCTAGTTCGTTTGATTAGAACCCCGTAGCATGCATAATGTTCATTTTTCCATATTTGGGGTTTTAGCTTAATTCTTGAGTTTAATACATTGTGGGCTTTGCATGTGATGTTTTTAGCTGTCATATTGTTGTTTGGGATGTATGGTTTGACAGGAAACAGGTTTTTACATCGTTACCCGACGATTTCTATCATCCGGGAGGGAACCGGTTTTCAAACCGAACCCGTCCGTGGCCCAGGCGGTGTGACGGTCTGTCCAGAAATCGTCACACGTCTGACGGTCCTAGATGGACGCGTTACTTAAATGTAACGGCCTAATGAAGGGGCGTTACATTGAGTGTAACGGCCAGGTTTCGACCGTTATTTACTCGTTGACTATCGTTGACTAGTTGAGGCGGTTCTTCTGGCGGCCTATCGGCCGACCGCCAGATGGCTGTAACGCGCCTAGGCTAGCGCGTTACATCCTGTTTCATGCAGTTTTATCTGTTAGTTGTAAATCAGCCTCGAGTGGATCTGACGGCTAGTCGGTCGGCCGCCAGAGCCATGTAACGCGCGTAGGCTGGCGCGTTACATGCCCGTTTGTTTGGATTTTTTGGGCTCGGCAACGGTGGTAACGGCCATGTTTAGGCGCGTCACTTCCCATGTAGCGCGCCTACCCACGACCGTTACTTACCTGTGGCGCGTGGGCGGTAGACCGTCACATGCCTGTTGGTTTAAAAAGAATGTCGGCTTATGCTTTAATGCTTCCCGAGCTATTTAATATGCCATGTTTAGCTATTGTATTATATAATGGCATGTTTTTATATCCCAATAGAGTAGCTTTTCTTTCCTTGCAATGGAGCCACTGTTGTTGCCCTAAGGTCTGTTGAGTGCTGACCCGCTTGGGGATAGCGGAGGGGTGTTTCCCGTACGCAGTTTGTAAGCTAGTTCCGTGGGCTCCCGGCCAATGGTAGCGTCCTACCAAGGGAGAAAACTAGCTAGAGGGCCTGGCTCAGGCGAGAGTCAGTGTGTGCACACGTGGTCAGAGGCTGTGGACTGACACTGACGAGTGTCACTCTGACTGGTCACTTGGTTTGGTACTGTTTGCGCGCTCAGCTTGTCGTTTTACCGACTGCGAGTGCTTGAGACGCAGTGTAAGTTGTCAGTGGACACATCTGATTTCTGCTCCAGTGGTTGTCCTACTCCCTACTGCTTGGATTGGTTAAGGCTTATCCTATTTGGTAGATTTAGTTTCAGTCGCTTGCATTTAATTATAATTGGCATGTGTTAGCTGTTATACCTGCTTAGATAGAGTTTATAGCTTTTCTTGTGATTAGTTATTCATGCCAATGCCTGTTATTTTATTTAAATGCATGCCCTATTACCTTTATTTTCGCATGTATGCTTGCTTAGTGCGAGGTAGGGATCCGCGTGACCCCTACTGAGTCTGGTTGTGACTCACCCTTTTCCTTTCAGGTGAGCCGCGCCCGCCGTCTCCCGGTGTTTTGTGAGGTTGCTCGGAGACCGTGCTTAGTTGCCAGCAGTTGACGGGTCTCCTTTGTGAGGCTCTGTTGTACTTTCGCAGGGGTATGCCCCGCGTAGTTGTACTTTTTGGACTAGTACTCTTGTGCTTCTGGACTAGTTATATAGATATCACTCTAGTTATTTTTGAATTGCTTCCGCACTTGTGTTAATTTTATTACTTAATTGTAATATGCGCGTTCCAAATTGCAATTCGCTATGCATCCCCTCGACAAACTTCACTAACCCTTCAGGGGCCTCATCAGCCTCTTGGGTGGCTTCCCCAGTTCTTGGTATCGGTGCATCGATGTTATCGGTATATCGGTATTCTGAACTCTGGGTCGTCACAGCTGGTATCAGAGCGGAGTTGAGGAATTGTATAAGGAATTGGAATTTGCAACTTGTCCAGAGCTAGTCCTTCGTGTTGTCTATTGCTGGCTTAGGGTTGTTTTCTACGTGATTGATGTGATTCCTGTTGCTTTATGTGTTCGGCAGAGTAATTATGCTGCCTCGTCGAGGAAGACCTCCTCGAGTTCCTCGTGCTTCTAGAGATGTGCCCAGGGAAGATAGTGGTTCTGCACCTCCTCCTGCAGTTCCCGCTGTTCCTGCTGTTCCAGTCGTTCCTCCTCCAACGCCGATGGTTGCTCCTCAGGTTGAAGTGCCTGGCAGTCGAGGCAAGGCTTTGAAAGAATTTCTTATGTTCAATCCGCCTGCTTTCGATGGACAGCCCGATCCAGAGGTTGCGAGGCAATGGTTGGATGCTATTGAACGTGTGTTCATGTTTATGGAGAGTGCTGAAGATGAGAAGGTTATTGTAATGCCCCGGGATTTTTGGATCCTCTTTCGTGGGTCCCGGATCTGGTTTCTCGGAGCGTCCGACACTGTTGTGTCTGAAATTTCGTTTCAGACATCTTTCGTGTTCGGATCGGCACGATCCGGAGTCGTTTCGGAGGCCTGGAGGCGTTCCGCGGTTTTTTTCGCGTGTGTTTTCCGATTCCCGGCGTGGGTTTCGGCTTTCCCTTCGGAACCTCGTTGCGGGTGAACCGGGCCGTTCACCTAGGCGAGTGTGATACCGTTACGATCGGTGCGTTCCGAGGATCGCGGGGGTGTGATTTTCTATTTTTTGGGATTTTTCCGAATTTCCGAATTTTCCTATATATTAACCCACCCTCTCTCTCCCCTCTCATTTCTCTCTTCTCTCCCTCTCTCTTCTCACGCTCTCTCCTCTCTCCCTCTCTCTCCGGCGGCCGACGGGGCAGAGTACGGGCGAGGCGGGGACGGCGCGGGTGAGGCGCGGGCGAGGATGGATGAGGATCGAGGCGGTGGAGGCGTGGTGAAGCTCGGCCGTGGGTTCGTGGAACGGCGAGGCTTCAACGATGTTTTCTTCGTGGATCGGCATCCACGGTGCACGAAATCTTCGGTGGAGGTAGGGTGATGGACCCCCAGCTCGTGCTCTTCCTTTCCCGCGAGTTTGGTAGGCCGTGGTGAGCCGAGCGGGTAGTTTGGGGCGTTTTGGGGAAAATCATGTTTTGGCGAGTGATCGCCCGATCTAACGATTCGTTGCATTTTAGGCCGATCCGAGGCCATAGATGCATGCTAGGGGTTGTTGGGGAGCTTCCCCTATGTTTTCCCCTTCATCCGTGGATGATTGGGGCGTGGCGTGGATTTTTGGGCGTTTTCCCGCCGTTCCCGATTTTCCGAAATGGTCGCGGTCCACCAGAAACCGCTACCATCTGGCCGCGGTCCTGGGAGAACCGCTTTCACCCTTGTGTTTGGGTCGGAAGGCCTTCGAGCGTCGCGGTCGTGCGATAGACTGCTTTGGCCTAGTCGCGGTCATGGGATGACCGCTACTGCCCGATCGCGGTCCTCGGGTGACCGCTACCATCGGGGTTGCGTCTGGCTGGTCGCGGTCGCGAGATGACCGTGACAGCATGGTCGCGGTCGCCGGTCGACCGCTACCATCTGGTCGCGGTCACCAGGTGACCACTACCATGTTCTGGTTCCTGTTTGTGCTGTTTTGACCCCCGGTCAACCCGGTTGTGACCCAGTGGTTGACTTTAGGTCTCGTGAGTATCTCGGACACCCCGTGGAGTTCCGTGACCGTGTCTTTGGGTGTCCAGAGATTGTCCCACTTACCTCGTTTTGCGTGTCATGAGCTTAAGGGTCCGGGTGACCTTTTAGCGTCCCGATTGTGTTGTGTTGGTCTTCGGTCGACTCGGTTGTGACCCAGTGGTCGACCTCCGGCCTTGTGAGTATCCCAGACACCCCATGGGTTCTGTGTCTGTATTTTTGGGGTGTCGGGAGAGACCGTGTTGCCTCGATTAGCGTGCCCTTAGGTGTGGTGGGTCCGGGTGACCCCACGTGTTCCGGGCTTTCGTGTTACGCATGATCGAGTCACCGTGTGTCGGTGTGTGTGCGGTGGGGTCTCCCCCGCATATCGTGGGTTCCTTTGGAAGGCGATTCCCGTGTGGGCCATGTGTTTGGCCTTGGACTGTGAGTCCAGTTGTCCGGCCTGGGGCTGGAGGTTTCCCGCTTGCTACAAGATGGGAAATCATCGTGGTGGCTTGTGTGCTGCCCTGGGAATCGTGCTTCTGTGTTTTTCGTGTGGCCCGTGTGGGTGGCCTTGGTCCTTTGCGTTCCCTTCCCGAGGGAGTGGTCTTGGCGACTCGTGAGTTGTCTCGGTACCTGTGCTACCGTGGTTTTAGACCTAGAGATTGGACTAGATTGACGGCCTTGTGTTGTTGCGTACAACGGTCTTGACCCCGAGTCTTGTGACTCAAGGACCGTTGGGTGCAGTGCGTCTAGAGGACTGTCCAGAGTCTAGTGGCTTAGTGCCACTTGAGTTTTCTCGACTCTAGCGCACGGTGCGTGCGTGGCCGTGGACTGTGAGTCCCGTTTCTTCTCCGACTGTGGTCACCGTGCGACGGGGCCGGTACGTGGGGTGGTCCCCGTACGTCGTCGGATTCGGATGTTGTTTTCCGTTGAGTTGAGAGTCTACTCCTTCAGTGACCCTCCACTAATCGTAGCCTACCAGTACGCGTGTGCTGGTCGCACCAGGGAGTGGTGTACGGGCTTACCCTTAGAGGCGGTTTGTGGACCGGTTGCCGTCGGGCCCCACGTCTTGCAGCCAGAGTCCAGCTGAGGGGAAAACCGGTCAGAGGGCCAGACCAGGGACGCGTGGTCTGTGTGTGCACACGTGGTTGGGGGCGGTTGGACCCACGTCGACGGGCGTGACCCCAGCTAGTCACTTGTTTGTGGTTACTTGTACGGTGTTCGCGCCTCGGGTAGGACCTACCACGTCAGGCGGTTCACCTGCGGTGCGGTGTAAGACGTCAGGGGACGCTACCGGCTGTGCTTCTAGTGGGTGATAATCCTGTCGAGTACGGAGTGACAGACTGTCAGTCTCTGTGTCTTTGACCTTCGGGTTTTCGGTCGTGTTGACCGGTGAGTTCGGTTGTTTCACCTTGGCGCGTGTGTCGGTTCTTGCGCCGTGAGACTAGTGCTGGTGGCTTTACCGAGGTTGGGTCTTATTGTGCGGTACCCGCGATCGGATGGTCGGGGTTGCACCTTGGACAGCGTGTCCAGATCGGCTGTGTCCGGGGGACAGGCCTCTACGGCGTGGTTGTCGTGTGTTCTTACTTCGGTAGGTGGTACTAGCGTGGTTTGGTAGCTTCGACTGCGTGATCGAGGTCTGCCTTCTGGCAGTAGGAGTAGCTGTAGTGCCGAGTTTTTACCGGCCACCGGTTTGCTGTTCCTGCTGTAGTTGTAGCTTCCCTTTCCGCTACCGCCGTTATTTCCGGTTGGGGTTCTGCGGGATCCCTGCTGAGTCTCTGTTTTGGAGACTCATTCCCTGCTTTATTTCCTATTTCTTTGTGCCTCCACACTCCTTTTAGCCCTTCCGAGCCCTCCCGACTCGTGGGCGGCGGTTCGAGTCTCGGATTATCGGGCCTTCCCGGTAATCGGATTCTCGGGTCGTCATAGTTATGCTTGCCGCTTTTCAACTCCAGGGTACTGCCATCACGTGGTGGAAAGCCGAGTGGCAGATTGCTTTTCATTCCAGACCTCTTCGGCAGATCACTTGGGCAGAGTTCGTTGCTGCTTTCGAGCGTGCCTACACTCCTTCCTGCTTACAAATGGGAAAAATGTATCAATTTATGGAGCTGACTCAAGGTAGTATGACTGTGCTTCAGTATCAGAATAAATTCTTGGAATTGGGTCAGTATGCGCCCCATGTGCTGGCTAATGAAGCGTTGAAGACTCAGCAATTCTTGCGAGGATTAAGGCCAGAGTTGAAGATGCCCCTGATAGCAAGTCGTGTTGCCGATCTAGATGGTGCGTGCCAGACAGCTGTGGCACTTGAGCTGGAGATGGCGAGACCTGGTGAGTATCCTCAGGCGGGGTCAGTTCAGCCGGCAGTGCAGTCTCAGCAGGCTTACCGACTGCCAGTTGCAGGTGTTCCCTCGGTCCAACCAGAGGTTAGCAGTGCTTCTTCTCCTTCCAAGACTAAGTTTAAGAAGTTCAAGAAGAAAAAGAGGTTTTTCCAGCAGCCGTTGTCCGGTACGGATGTAGTTCAGCAGACGACAGCACCTTCTTCTCAGACTCGTCAGAGTTCAGCTGTCAGTCAGCCATGGATGTGTCGGAGATGCGGTGGTCATCATAAGGGCCAGCCGTGTTCTCTGCCTGTTGTTTGCTTTCGTTGTGACCAGCCGAGTCATGTGGTTCGGGATTGCCCGCTGAGACCGAAGCAATTGCAAGCTCCTCAGTTCTCCCAGCCTCAGCAGCCGCAATTCAGACCTCCTCCTGTACCTCAAACTCAACAACAGTTCTATTCTCAAGCGTCGGCATCTTCTCAGCAATCCTCAGCCGGATCGAAGAAGTAGAAAGGTAAAGTTTCTCATATGACTAGAGATGAAGCTGTTGCGTCCCATCTGGTGGAAGGTACGATTATGCTTTATGGTCTTTCAGCTCGCGTCTTATTTGATTCTGGTGCTTCTCACTCATTTATTTCTGAGGCTTTCTTGGCATGTATTGAGGAGCCGACATCAGAGATGTCTTGTGAGATGTTTGTTGAATTGCCTTCTGGAGATTTCATGATTACACATTTGTGTTTGGGAGAGTCTCCTGTGATGATTGATAATCACCAATTGCCGGCGAGATTGTATGCGTTGCAGCTGGCAGATTATGATGTTATTCTGGGAATGGATTGGTTGGAGCAGTATGGAGCTGTGGTTGACTGCAGAAGTCTATTTTCAGCCCCAAGGGAAATCAGCCTTTTATTTCTAAGGTATTCGATCCCGTTCTTCTCGTATGATTATTTCTGCTATTCGAGCCTATAGGTTGCTTAGTGCAGGTTGCCAGGGATTCTTAGCTTTTGTGGTTGCTATTGAGAAACCACGACAGGATGTCAATGATATTCCTGTTGTCTGTGAGTTCCCTGATGTGTTCCCTGACGAGTTGTCAGGCTTGCCTCCAGAGCGAGAGATTGAAATGGTGATTGAACTGATTCCTGGTACAGGCCCGTTAGCAAAGGCACCGTACCGTATGGCTCCAGCTGAACTTAAAGTACTGCGAGCACAGCTACTTGAATTGCTGGAAAAAGATTATATTCGCCCCAGTTTTTCTTCGTGGAGTGCCCCAGTGTTGTTTGTGAAAAAGAAAGATGGAAGCCTGAGACTTTGTATTGATTACAGGCAACTGAATCAGGTGACTATCAAGAATAAATATCCGCTTTCCAGGATTGATGATTTGTTTGACCAGTTACAGTCTGCTACTGTCTTTTCACGAATTGACCTCCGGTCTGGCTACTTTCAATTGCGGATCCGGGAATCTGATGTGGAGAAGACAGCTTTCAGCACTCGATATGGTCACTTTGAATTTCTGGTAATGCCGTTTGGTTTGACTAATGCCCCAGCAGCTTTCATGGACCTGATGCAGCGTATTTTTCATCCATTTCTTGATCAGTTCGTGGTGATCTTTGTTGATGATATTCTGATCTATTCTGCCTCTGATGAAGATCATGTATAGCATTTGAGGATCGTTCTGCAGACTCTGAGAGATCACGAGCTCTATGCGAAGTTCAGTAAGTGTGAATTCTGGCTTCGGGAAATTCATTTTCTTGGCCACGTGATTTCTGGTGACGGAGTGGCAGTTGTAGATCCTAATAAATCCACTTAAGGAAAAATTAAGAATATGAATAAATAAGCATGAAATAGCACGAGGTGCTAAGGTGGAATAACGTGATCGCCAGAGACACGAGGTCTCAAAATATAATAATAAAAAACATGGAGGGATCGCGAAAATACCTTAAATGCGGGTGATGTGAGTGCTCCTTTCTCTTCAAATCGGCCGGTCGATGAAGAGAGTTCTTCTCAATTAATTATCCTTGCAAAAAGACACAAACACCAAAAGGATATGAATTAGAACATGGTGAGTGTAGCATCAATTCTTAATAAAAAGGATGAGCATGAAAACATGGTGAAGAACACACCTTAAGGGTGGTTGCCCTTAAACCCCTATGCAAAGAGGGTGTGGGAGATATGATGAATGCAAAATAAAACAAAGGGAAAGAGTGCAATAGTTGCACTAAGGGGAGATCTCAATGATGGAGAGAAAAAAAAATATAAACATGAACATGAACATGCATGAGCTAATGATAATAAACAAAAGAAAACAAAGAGAGAATGATAGAAAGCAAAAGCCTGTTGCTTGGCTTTATATGCTCGATGGGGAGAAAAGCTTCAGTTGGATGAAGAGGTGAACCGTGAAGAAGCCCCTCCTTAGCCAAGAACAGCACCTGCGTAAGAAAAGAAGAAGAAAACAAAAAAAACAGAAGAAGGAAAAACAGAAGAAGAAGAAGAACGGAGGGAAGAGAAAAAAGGAATCGGAAAAGGGATCCAACCTAATTAACAGAGCCGCCGGCTCTATTAAATAGAACAGATCAAATATAGGAGAAGATAAGAATGGCAAGAGCCCTACGGAGGCAAGACTCCAGTCCCCAATTAAGGAAGGTGTCTAACGAAGCAAGGACTCTGGGGAAAGGGCTGCGAAGACAGAAGATGAAACACGCCCTGGGTCAGGGCGTCAATTCAAGAATTGACGACTGGACAAAGGGCGTCTCTTAAAAACACGCCTAAGAAGAAGGGCGTCAACTCCTGGATCAATTTTGGAAATAACAACTCCCCATATTTAAAAAAATGTAAAACACACCTCGAACAAAGCCACTTTTAAAAAACACGCCCCTGGGAAGGGCGTTAATTTCAAGTCTGTAAAACGGGGAAGCCGGTCAAACAACAAGAATTGACGCCCTCATTTGTGGGCGTCCTTTCTCAAAGAAACGCCCCAGATCAGGTCGTGTATTTCAAAAACACGCCCTTGCCCAGGTCGTTAATTTCACAATTGAGATAAATGCCCAGAAAACTCAGAAAAATAGGAAAAAGGAGAAACTAAAAGAAAAATAAGAGAAATTCAAGAAAAGTGAGAAAAACCACTCAAATAAGCCGATTTGAGGGTCAAATTGGGCATTGCACGGCAATATGAAATATACTCAAAATAATGTCAATTTTAGCGTGTCTACAGCTGCCCCGCCTTGGCGTCTGCTTTGCAAGGGAGCGTAGCAAGCTGAAAAGTAGATGCCAAAGTGTGATGAGACACGCAATAGACATCACTTGATGAGAATCAAATCAAAAGCACGAGATGAAGCAAATCTCGGGAAATTCAATGAAATCAACAATGTTTGGATAAAAGGGGGAGTTGTGCACGCGGTGCACGAAGGAGATAAAATAAATGATCAACTTCCAGCGCGGTGGAAGTACCCCAGGTCACAAACCTGTAGGTTTCACCATTGGGGAGCGGTTACCAGCCAGTGGACGTGCTGCAGCCAAGGTGGATCAAAGGAAAGGATTGAAATAAGATGATAAAAATCTAAACAAGGAGCTTTCGAGAAAATCACCCAAAACAGCAACAAAACGAACTGAAGATTCAATCCGGCATGGAATATCTCATATCTGGAAAGATTAAGATTAACTTCAACCCTCAAAGTCA
This sequence comes from Amorphophallus konjac, assembly GCA_022559845.1. Classification (NCBI taxonomy): domain Eukaryota; kingdom Viridiplantae; phylum Streptophyta; class Magnoliopsida; order Alismatales; family Araceae; genus Amorphophallus; species Amorphophallus konjac. The sequence continues at coordinate 288,901 of JAHNEJ010000791.1, forward strand.
GCTCATCAGAATGATTTTTCAACAATTGTTTCAAATTCCTACATGAATGCATGCTGGGTTTAAAAGGAAAAATTAAATCAAATGAAAATATAAGATAATCAAGGATAATATTGCTAAGCTGCCAAGACTGAGTCAAGAAACTGATTTCACGAGCTGATACTAAGTCGAAGCCCGTTTATCCACACACCAACTCATAAAAAGGAACCATCGTCCCCAGTCTCGGACGGCTCAACGGCCTATCCGTATGACTAAGATGTCTCTGGAATCGTCATCGTTTTTGATGAAGGGGAACTCAAATTCCAGATTTACCAAAGCCACATGGTCCTTGATATAATCTAGTAGCATATGTAACATATAGTAAAATGCATACAGGAGATGGTGGTGCAATGAGCATGGGAACTGAGAACTGAGCTGCAAGTACCGTGGGGCTTGGATGATGATGCCCAGTCGGTGGGACCAAGAGCTTCTTATCCTGCGCTCAAAAATTCATCAGCCAAGATATAAAAGATAACAAGCAATGAATAAGGCATTTAAGCGTAGCAAGCATAGCATGACTCAAAGCATCAATAGCATGTCACAACATAGTAACCATTATGAGTTGAATCATGATATTGCAAAGCATCATTGTTTGTTATTTGTCATGAGGATGCCAACTTGGCTAATCAAGATTTGGAGTTGAATGATCAAGATCTGATAACGCCCATCGGCAGAATTGATCAAGAGAAATTAGTAGGAGTTGATTGAAAGATCTGGAGATGAATAATCAGAATGATAATCAGGAGATATAACCAAAATGATATAAGGAGGTGATAACCAAAAATGCCTAGGGTGGCATGTCATGAGAATATCGGGAGAATCAATAGATTGATAGCAATGAGTGGAGATAGGACTCATCCCGTGCTCTTGGTCCTTGCAAAGCTGTTCCTGCAAAACACCATCAGAAAATACAATGTAATTTTTATGGAGTTTTTTTTGAAATATGCAAATTTTTATGTGGTTTTTAAAAAATATTTCAATTTTTATGAATTTTGGGAAAGATATTCAAATTTTTATGAATTTTGGACAAGAAATATTCAATTTTGTTTGATTTTGGTTAGACATTGCTAAAGCAGCATCAAATGGTGTCTTAAACCACTGACTAGGGGTCCTCGTTCCTTCCCCTTTTGCTAAAAACTGCCCAAAGCTGGGCGTGCATTGAAGGGTGGCGCCCTATAACCGACTGCCCTTGATCAACGATACCCCTACCAAGGCCATACCTGAGAAATGTTCGGTCTTGGAGGGAGAAGAGAAGAATAACTTGGGATAAGCTTTATGCAGGATGGGAGATATCGAGACTTGAATTCTTTCCAAGGTGTTCCCCCTCAAAGAGGTAGTCTGTTGCGCCGGGGCTTTATGCCTTTGATTTTTAGACCCTTGACATGCATACGACCAGGATTTTCCCTACGGGGACTTTGCCACTCTTGTCATGCCATAATTCACAATCTTGCTTTTATCGAAATTCTGACTTGATTTTCATAATAGCCCTTTTGGCGAGATGTATATCATGAAATTCATATTTAGTTTGGGTCAAGACTGCCCCTATTTGAGACTCCTCTCGTATTGGGGATTACCAAGGTTGGTCATCTCATCCGTCAACCTCTTGCCCCTGCACGTGGCCGAGTAAAGAAGAGAAAAGACTTTCAGATATACTCATGGCATGGCCAAGGTAGCAACGGTGTTTAACCAAAGGAGCCGGCTAAGGACGCCGTGAAGTGTGTGAGGTGCCCAGCTGAGGGTTGATCTTAACAAGCAGGGAGAGAATGTTGAATTCCCAGCGCGGGGTTCTTATTAACCAAGGTGCTGCATAAGCAAGCCTAAAGACTCTTTTTAACAATGATTTAATTTAACAAAAGCCTAAGATAAAGATCTAAAACACCACTCTTAATCTTGTTAGGAAACACTTCATTTTGAAAATCACGCGTGAAGTAATGAGGTAATGATATCATATAAAATGCATACTTACGTCAATATATTACCTTGCAACCTTTGTTAAAGTAGCTGCCGCGAGAGGTTGATCATCGTGGGATAGTCCTCTTAGGCAGGTGAAGGATTGGAAGCAAAGGATTGAAAGTGGCTTAACAAGAAGGAGTGGTGCCAAGACCAGACTCAGACGAATAAGGAAAAAAGGAAAAGAGGCGAGGGCTAGAACTCCCTCACTAAGGCGCGGAGACCCTGATCACATGGAACAGTCTATAGAAGGAGAGGAGAATTAGAAGGAGGAATGAGGACTAAAGCCTCGAAAGCAATGGGAGAATGGGCAGATGCCCAAGGCAGTGGATGTGGAAGAAGTTGGGTCGGACCCAGAATCAGGAGGAATTAGAAGAAGAAATTGATAGATGGAAAGAGGCGGATCTGGAGGGTCCGGAGGCAGAGGAGAATCATGAGAGGAAAAATTCGAAGGCTCCGGAGGGATGACAAAAGAAGGGACGCGATGCCCTGAGACGAAATAGGGAAAAAGATGATGGAAAAGGAAGAAAAAAATGAAGGATGTGATGTTCAGGAAGATTAGAAAGATGAATCGGAAGAAAGATGGAGGGTCCGGAGGTTCCGGAGGAAGCAAATGCCGAGGGACGCGATGCCCAGGGAGGAGAGAAAAATCCGGAGGTTCCGGAGGAATGAAATCAGGAAGGAGAAGGTGGAAAGGGGCGTCGTGCCCGAGGGAAAAGTCCGGAGGTTCCGGAGGAAGCAAATCAGGAAGGAGAAGATGGAAAGGGGCGTCGTGCCCGAGGGGAAAGTCCGGAGGTCCCGGAGGAATAAAATGCCGAGGGACGCGATGCCCTGGGAAGAAGGGAGAGAAATCTGGGAGATGAAAAGGTTGGAAAGGGGCGCGATGCCCGAGTAATGAAGATGAATATGAATAAGATGGGAAATGCGGAGGATCCGGCGGTGCCGGAAGGCGGGGAAGATACGGGTTTGGAGACCCGGGAAGCAGGAGGTGCAAATGCATATGAATGCAATAGAATGGACGTGATGAATGCAGTGAATGCATGAACGCAATGAAATGCAAAGAAGATGTGGAATGTGAAGGGTGAGAGGGTGAGATCCTCCTCTTTCCCCTGGGAGTGGCCCATGAAGAAAACGTGATAGACAAGAATATGGATGGAGTGGGATAGAGGGTGGATAAAGGAGTGGAAGACCCCTTAGCGCCAAAATAACCGCCCCTCCATGGCAGCGAAAGTGTATAGCCAATTGACCCAATGGAAGAAGCTTCACTAATAAATGACAACCCCCTTGGAAGGCAAGGATCAATGATGTGAGGGAGTTGGAAAGCTGGAACATGAAGCATTGCCATGCCCATTAATTGTGGTGTACAAGAAGTGTTGAACAAAATGGGCATTCGTCCCTTGCATGGAAGAATGGATTCAGGATTTAGAAATTGGAACAAGGGGTGCCCTGCCCGGCCCTTGGGTGACATCAACACCTGGCATTCTCTTCTGAACAATGACGGTGACTTGGCCTCCGCGACCATGCTTGGCACAATAATCCGGATTGGCATCCGGTAAATGAATTCTTGAATCTTGAATCGCATAGCCGTGGCCAAATCTGTCTTGCCCGGCTCTTGATCATCCTTGGCGTAAGTACTTACAGAAGCACCCACATTCCGAGCAGTAGAAGGAGGTGAAGCGGAGGCGGAAGGCTTTGTGGGTGGTGGAGGTATAATGGAAAGTGTTGGCGTAAGTGGAGGCGGAGGTTCAAACACATCGAGTTTCTCCCTTTGCTCGCAAGCAGTCGGGGTTAGCTCGAGTGCAAAAAGTGGTTGATCCTGCTCAGGACTAACCATAGGTGAAGGGTTATGTGGTGGAATAGGCAACATGGGTTTCGGGGTTAACGGGATAAGGGAAGGTTGAGGTGGTGGTAATGGGAAGTCAATTGGAGAAGGCTTGGCGGAGGCTAATGGTATGAAGGTTGATGGTATAGTGGGTGGAGGTGTAATTAGTGGAGGTTTAATGGGTGATGGTTTAATTGGGGGAGGTTTGGTGCGGAGAAAATGCTGAACAGGGCGAACGGTGTTAGGAGTGGGAGTAGACTCAAAATGCGCCGGCGTGGGTGATTGGAGTATCGACCCATCGTCGTAACACCAAGAGGTTTCGGAAATAGGGGTTGAATTAGGAGTGGTTTCCTCCTGAGCAGGGGGTTCATCGAATGAAAATGGGGAAAGCGGAAAGTTAAGGAAACTCGGAAGGGGTGCCTGCGGAGCTTCATCATCATCGTATACTGCCTCGGATTCTTCGAATGCCGGCTCTTGCTCACTTGAACCGCCGACGCCGTAATCATCCCTCCTGTCTTTCCATTCTCTCTCCATCTTTGTAATCTCGTCCAAAGCGGCATGGAGAGGATTGACTGGAGTAGGTGGAGCCGTGACCCACTTTATTTGTTCCTCCATCAAAGTAATCTTATCAAGCAGAGATTGTTGGAGGGGTGTGACTTGAACAACCGAGGGCTGGCATGGCCTTGAAGGAGGAGGGGCCGCATAAAAAGGCCGTGGAGGGGAGTTGGCGGGATGACCCGTAGAAGAACCCGGATGGGCCGGATTACCAGGAATGAATGGGCCTCGGGGCCGTGACGGAGGAGGAATAGAAGGAGGCGGGTGTCGGACCACCCGAGGAGGAGTGTGAATAGAAGGAGATGGGTAATGGGCTACCCGATTAGGAACATGAGTGGAAGAGGGAAGTGGGTGATGGGCCACCCGTGGAGGGTCGTGAATAGAAGAGGGAGGTGGGTGATGGGCCACCCGATTAGGATTGGAAGGGGGAGATGAAGGAGATGCACCCTCAACAGCGGCCTTAAGGGCTTGGATCTGTTGAGGGGTGAGATGATCTAATGCATGCAAAATTTGGGAGACCTTCTCATCATTGGGACGAGAGGGTCCCGAAGGAAAAGTGGCTCGTGATTGAGTAGGGGGACCATAAGGATGGACATTGCCCATGGGTCGGGCAACACCATAAGAATGAGGACGTGGTCCCTTGAAAGTATGGTGAGAATGATGAACATGTTGAATTTGAGGGGAATAAGATGTGCTAGGTTGATCACCCTCATGAACATTAATTGAATTGAACATGTTATTTTGTCTATCAAAGTAAGCCATTCAAGCAATTTAGTGTGCAAACAATTTGCAAAGAAACACACAAGTTGTGATGGTTACCTTGATTTCTTATGTTTGAATCTTGGTGAATTAATGATTTTATGCAAATTGATATGATTCACACAAGGGGAGGAACCTAGTTTCAAATATGATTTAACTCCAATGTCAACTAGGAACACTCTCTCACCACGTTTAGGCCAACTAATTCGGGACTTCAAAGGGTACAACCTGCCCGGCGTCCGTGAGGGAATCCACGGGTGCGGGGACTTATGGAGGCTTGGAAAAGGGATCTCCGGTCCAAAGAGACGGAATGCTCAATGGAGGGTCGTCCCGATTCCAAGAGGGTGTGTGAAATCCTAGTAAGGAGAGAGGAGGTCTCCCAAACCAATGCAAATAAATGAATGAAATGTAGCAGATATGAACAAATCAATAGTAAGCTAAGCCAAACAACCAATACAATAATCAATGCAGCACGTAGCAAGGCTCTGTGAAAACACAGGAAGAAACGACCTGTAGAAGGTCGCTATCACCAAAGAGACGCCCTGGGGTAGGGTGTGAATCACTATGGAGGGCCCACAGGCAGCATAAAACGCGCCCTGATATGGGGCGCTACAAACCAAAGAAACGCCTCCTGGTGAGGGCGTCAAATCCCAGGGGTAAAAAAGAAACGCCTTAGTATGAGGCGTTATCGAATAAAGAGACGCCTTGGATAAGGGCGTTAACTCACAGAAGCCAGAAAATAAAAAGGGAGACGCCTGTGTGAGCGTCGTGACACGCTGTAGGGGTCCACAGCCAGAGCAAAAAACACGCCGTGGATACAGGCGTTAATTCTAAAAGAAGCGCCCAGAGGTATGGGCGTCAAAACAATATGCAGGGCTCGCTCTGTGAAATCCAAAACACGCCTTAAAGAGAGGCGCCACAAAATAAATAGACGCCCTGGAAAAGGGCGTTAATTCAAAAAGCGCCTCTGTCTGAGGCGTTAATTCTCTGTGTTGCCTTCCAACGGCCAGAAATATCAAGCAGGAACGCTCACAACCACGAGGCAATCAATATAAACAATAACATGCTCATCAATTTTTTTATTTTTAAGAGGATAAGTGGAATTTCTAAAAAAAGAATCTAACCAAACTAGCCAATCACTAGTGGGGAAGTGCAAAGCATAATGGAGGGTGCCCGAGGGGCACAAGGGAAAGGGTACCGAGGGTACCAAAGGGAAAGGGCACGCGAGGGTGCCAAAGGGGAAAGGGGTAACCGAAGAAAAATAAAAAGGTGTCCCACCGTGATCGCCAATTTGTAGATCCTAATAAATCCACTTAAGGAAAAATTAAGAATATGAATAAATAAGCATGAAATAGCACGAGGTGCTAAGGTGGAATAACGTGATCGCCAGAGACACGAGGCCTCAAAATATAATAATAAAAAGCATGGAGGGATTGCGAAAATACCTTAAATGCGGGTGATGTGAGTGCTCCTTTCTCTTCAAATCGGCCGACCGATGAAGAGAGTTCTTCTCAATTAATTACCCTTGCAAAAAGACACAAACACCAAAAGGATATGAATTAGAACATGGTGAGTGTAGCATCAATTCTTAATAAAAAGGATGAGCATGAAAACATGGTGAAGAACACACCTTAAGGGTGGTTGCCCTTAAACCCCTATGCAAAGAGGGTGTGGGAGATATGATGAATGCAAAATAAAACAAAGGGAAAGAGTGCAATAGTTGCACTAAGGGGAGATCTCAATGATGGAGAGAAAAAAAAATATAAACATGAACATGAACATGCATGAGCTAATGATAATAAACAAAAGAAAACAAAGAGAGAATGATAGAAAGCAAAAGCCTGTTGCTTGGCTTTATATGCTCGATGGGGAGAAAAGCTTCAGTTGGATGAAGAGGTGAACCGTGAAGAAGCCCCTCCTTAGCCAAGAACAGCACCTGCGTAAGAAAAGAAGAAGAAAACAAAAAAAACAGAAGAAGGAAAAACAGAAGAAGAAGAAGAACGGAGGGAGGAGAAAAAAGGAATTGGAAAAGGGATCCAACCTAATTAACAGAGCCGCCGGCTCTATTAAATAGAACAGATCAAATATAGGAGAAGATAAGAATGGCAAGAGCCCTATGGAGGCAAGACTCCAGTCCCCAATCAAGGAAGGTGTCTAACGAAGCAAGGACTCTCTGGGGAAAGGGATGCGAAGACAGAAGATGAAACACGTCCTGGGTCAGGGCGTCAATTCAAGAATTGACGACCGGACAAAGGGCGTCTCTTAAAAACACGCCTAAGAAGAAGGGCGTCAACTCCTGGATCAATTTTGGAAATAACAACTCCCCATATTTAAAAAAATGTAAAACACGCCTCGAACAAAGCCACTTTTAAAAAACACGCCCCTGGGAAGGGCGTTAATTTCAAGTCTGTAAAACGGGGAAGCCGGTCAAACAACAAGAATTGACGCCCTCATTTATGGGCGTCCTTTCTCAAAGAAACGCCCCAGATCAAGTCGTGTATTTCAAAAACACGCCCTTACCCAGGTCGTTAATTTCACAATTGAGATAAATGCCCAGAAAACCCAGAAAAATAGGAAAAAGGAGAAAATGAAAGAAAAATAAGAGAAATTCAAGAAAAGTGGGAAAAACCACTCAAATAAGCCGATTTGAGGGTCAAATGGGGCATTGCACGGCAATATGAAATATACTCAAAATAATGTCAATTTTAGCGTGTCTACAGCAGTGGACCCTGCAAAGATTGAAGCTGTTTTGAATTGGCAGAGACCGAGAACGATCACTGAGATTAGAAGCTTTTTTGGTTTGGCTGGATATTATCGCAGGTTCATCCGGGATTTTGCGAAGATTGCAGCACCGATGACTAGACTGACTCGTAAAGATGTGCCTTTTGTCTGGTCGGATCAGTGTGAGGCTAGCTTTGTTGAATTGAAAAGGCTATTGACTTCTTCTCCAGTGTTGACTTTGCCCTCCGACTCGGGTGGATTTCTTGTTTGCACAGATGCTTCTCGAGTGGGTTTGGGTGCATTGCTGATGCAACATGGTAAGGTTATTGCATATGCATCTCGGCAATTGAAACAGCATGAAGAAAATTATCCCACGCATGATCTGGAGCTAGCTGCAGTTATTTTTGCCTTAAAGATCTGGAGGCATTATCTGTACGGTGAAAAGTTTCAAATTTTTACTGATCACCAGAGTTTACAGTATATTTTCTCCCAGAAAGATCTGAATCTCAGGCAGCGCCGATGGATGGAATACATAAAAGATTATGACTTTACACTCTCCTATCAGCCGGGTAAAATGAATGTTGTGGCTGATGCTCTGAGCAGGAAAGTACAAGTCAATCAATTGTTGCTTCATGAATGGAAATTGTGGGAACAGCTTCCGAGTGAGGCATTCAGCGTGGAGATTCCTGCCGATCTGAGGATGGCAGTTTGTGCTAACTTGGTTTTGGGTTCAGCTTTATATCAGCAGATTAAAGAAACTCAGCAAGCTGATTCTGATTTGGCCCGTGTTATATCAAGATATGATGTGGAATTTGATGACGAGCTGGTCGTCAGCTTCTAGGGCAGATGGTATGTCCCCGCTGATGATGAATTGAGGCATGAGATTCTGAGTGAAGCCCATGGTTCCCGTTTTGCTATTCACCCAGGTGTCACCAAGATGTATCAGAATTTGAAAAAGCAGTTCTGGTGGCCATGTATGAAGAAAGACGTGGCTATATTTATTTCTAAGTGCTTGACTTATCAGCAAGTTAAAGCCGAACATCAAAAGCCAGGTGGATTACTTCAGCCTTTAGAGATTCCAATGTGGAAATGGGACCACGTTACTATAGACTTTGTGGTGGGTTTGCCTCGGACTTCTCAAGGTTTTGATGGTATCTGGTTGCTTGTCGACAGATTGACTAAAGCTACCAGATTGTTGCCGATTACAGTTGCTTGGAGTGTGCAGAAGTTGGCCGAGCTTTATGTGCAGAAGATCGTACCACTGCATGGAATTCCTGTTTCACTAGTGTCAGATCGTGATCCACATTTTACCTTTGGCTTCTGGCATAGTTTACAGAAAGCTTTGGGCACTGAGTTAGCGTTCAGTTCAGCGTATCACCCACAGTCAGATGGACAGTCAGAGAGGACTATTCAGACTCTGGAAGACATGCTGAGATCGTGATGCCTTGACTGGCAAGGTTCGTGGAGTCAACATTTGCCACTTGTTGAATTTGCTTATAATAACAGTTTTCACTCCAGTATTGGCATGGCTCCTTATGAACCGCTGTATGGTCATCCTTGTCGTACTCCCTTGAACTGGTTTGATGTTGGGGACAGATTGTTAACAGGACCTGACATGGTACAGCAATGTTCTAATGTGGTTCGTCTGATCAGGCAGAGATTGTTGACAGCCCAGAGTCGACAGAAAAGCTATGCAGATCAGCGCAGACGTCCACTACAGTTTGAGCCAGAAGATATGGTGTTTGTTAAGGTATCTCCGATGAAGGGTGTTTTCAGGTTTGGGAAGCGTGGAAAGCTTAGTCCGCGCGCGATATGTTGGCCCATTTCCTATTGTTGAAGCTGTGGGTCCGGTAGCTTATCAATTATAATTACCGGCGGCTATGCAAGCTATTCATGATGTCTTCCACGTGTCTCAGTTGAGGAAATATGTGCCAGATGCTTCTCATGTTCTCGATGATTCAGTTTGGCCCGAGGTGACTGCTGATTTGTCTACGCCAGAGTTTCCTATCAGAATTGAAGACCGTCTTGAGCAGCGGTTGAGAAATAAGGTTATCCCTCTGGTAAGAGTTGCTTGGCAGCGTCACTCTGGTAATGAGTCCACTTGGGAACGTGAAGATGAGATGCGTCAGCTTTTTCCTTTCTTATTCCAGTGAGGTATAAGTCTTTTCTCAGTTTCCTCCTTTTCCGTTGTTGTAAATTTCGAGGGCGAAATTTCTTTTAGGAGGGAGGGACTGTAAGGCCCGTGCCTTAGTGGATCCTTAGTGGTTTGGATCTTGTATTTGTTCTAGAATTTCTGACTATTTTCCTGCATTTTTAGGAATTTTTCCGGTATTTTTCCAGATTTATTTGGAGTTAATTGAGGGTTATTAATATTAATGAGATTTTTATATATATGATAATTATATTATATATATATTAATTTTATTTTTATTATATCTCTCACCCTCTCTCTCCCCTCGTCGATCTCTTCTCACCCTTACGCTCTCTCTCTCCTCACGCGATCGCCTCTCTCCCCTTCCTAGGGAAAGCAGGCGAGACGACGTCGGATTGAAGCGTGGTTGGCGCCGTTGGATTCCTTGCGTCGAGAGGAACGCGTGGGTACCCTTTTCGGCACGGTTCAGTGATCGTGGGAGTGGGACGGAGTGTGAAGGCTCCGTGGACCTACCTCGGTGCATGCGGCGTTATCAGCCGTTTTGGCTTGCAAGAGGTAGGGGGATGGACTTCTGAACTTGCTAGGATCAATTCCTGTAGCTAGTTCGTTTGATTAGAACCCCGTAGCATGCATAATGTTCATTTTTCCATATTTGGGATTTTAGCTTAATTCTTGTGTTTAATGTATTGTGGGCTTTGCATGTGATGTTTTTAGCTGTCATATTGTTGTTTGGGATGTATGGTTTGACAGGAAACAGGTTTTTACGTCGTTACCCGACGATTTCTATCGTCCGGGAGGGAATCGATTTTCAAACCGAACCCGTCCGTGGCCCAGGCGGTGTGACGGTCCTTCCAGGAACCGTCACACGTCTGACGGTCCTAGATGGACGCGTTACTTAAATGTAACGGCCTAATGAAGGGGCGTTACATTGAGTGTAACGGCCAGCTTTCGACCGTTATTTACTCGTTGACTATCGTTGACTAGTTGAGGCGGTTCTTCTGGCGGCCTATCGGCCGACCGCCAGATGGCTGTAACGCGCCTAGGCTAGCGCGTTACATCCTGTTTCATGCAGTTTTATCTGTTAGTTGTAAATCAGCCTCGGGTGGATCTGACGGCCAGTCGGCCGGCCGCCAGAGCCATGTAACGCGCGTAGGCTGGCGCGTTACATGCCCGTTTGTTTAGATTTTTTGGGCTCGGCAGCGATGGTAACGGCCAGGTTTAGGCGCGTCACTTCCCATGTAGCGCGCCTACCCACGACCGTTACTTACCTGTGGCGCGTGGGCGGTAGACCGTCACATGCCTGTTGGTTTAAAAAGAATGCCGGCTTATGCTTTAATGCTTCCCGAGCTATTTAATATGCCATGTTTAGCTATTGTATTATATAATGGCATGTTTTTATATCCCAATAGAGTAGCTTTTCTTTCCTTGCAATGGAGCCACTGTTGTTGCCCTAAGGTCTGTTGAGTGCCGACCCGCTTGGGGATAGCGGAGGGGTGTTTCCCGTACGCGGTTTGTAAGCTAGTTCCGTGGGCTCCCGGCCAATGGTAGCGTCCTACCAAGGGAGAAAACTAGCTAGAGGGCCTGGCTCAGGCGAGAGTCAGTGTGTGCACACGTGGTCAGAGGCTGTGGACTAACACTGACGAGTGTCACTCTGACTGGTCACTTGGTTTGGTACTGTTTGCGCACTCAGCTTGTCGTTTTACCGACTGCGAGTGCTTGAGACGCAGTGTAAGTCGTCAGTGGACGCATCTGGTTTCTGCTCCAGCGGTTGTCCTACTCCCTACTGCTTGGATTGGTTAAGGCTTATCTTATTTGGTAGATTTAGTTTCAGTCGCTTGCATTTAATTATAATTGGCATGTGTTAGCTGTTATACTTGCTTAGATAGAGTTTACAGCTTTTCTTGTGATTAGTTATTCATGCCAATGCCTGTTATTTTATTTAAATGCATGCCCTATTGCCTTTATTTTTGCTTGTATGCTTGCTTAGTGCGAGGTAGGGATCCGCGTGACCCCTACTGAGTCTGGTTATGACTCACCCTTTTCCTTTCAGGTGAGCCGCGCCCGCCGTCTCCCGGTGTTTTGTGAGGTTGCTCGGAGACCGTGCTTAGTTGCCAGCAGTTGACGGGTCGCCTTTGTGAGGCTCTGTTGTACTTTCGCCGGGGTATACCCTGCGTAGTTGTACTTTTTGGACTATTACTCTTGTGCTTCTGGACTAGTTATATAGATATCACTCTGGTTATTTTTGAATTGCTTCCGCACTTGTGTTAATTTTATTGCTTAATTGTAATATGCGCGTTCCAAATTGCAATTCGCTATGCATCCCCTCGACAAACTTCACTAACCCTTCAGGGGCCTCATCAGCCTCTTGGGTGGCTTCCCCAGTTCTTGGTATCGGAGCATCGATGTTATCGGTATATCGGTGTAGACACGCTATTCCTGACGTCTCCTGAGGAAGTCTCATATTACTATACGACGCCCCGCGACGGCTTACGCATTTCGAATCACTTGAGTACTTCCTTTTCTTGAGTCTTCTTCCGCCCTTTTCGGCATCCGGAATCGTCTCATCACGGCATTCGGACGGCATCAACACCAGTCAGACACATCAAAAGGTTCCGGAACCAAGAAGGGTGTCTACCGGGCGGCTGCCGACGCCTAATCCGAGGACCCGGGTGGGTCTTAATGGGGGCGTCCAGGCCCCTGGACGCCCCCATAATTTTAATTTATTTTATTATTTTCTCAGGGCCCAAAATTAAGTAAAATATATATATATTAATGGAGGCGTCCAGGCCCCTGGACGCCTCCATAAAAAACAAAAATAAAAAATGTGTAAAATGCCAGTTGGCATAGAAAAAATAATAAAAAAATAAATAAAAATAAAAATAATTAATGGAGGCGTCCAGGCCCCTGGACGCCTCCATAAAAACAAAATATAAAAAAAAGTATAAAATGCCAGTTGGCATACAAAAACAAAAAAAATAAATAAATATATATATATATTAATAGAGGCGTCCAGAAACAAATAAAAAATTAAAAATGCCAGCCCTATCATAAAACGACAAGAAAACCAATAAAATAACATATTTTTGGAGGCGTCCTGGCCTCTGGACGCCTCCATCAACTCCCTCACGGGCGCCGGCCACCGAACGACAGTTTGTCGTGTGTGAAAAAAGCCAAATATAGGGACGTCCGGTCAGCTGGACGCGCCCATTTCTGAATCACGAGGCGCCGCTCAAAAAACCGCACGTTGTGCCGAACCGCGTGCGGCCGTCGTCGGTTTTCGGTGGACCTGCTTGAGGCGTCCGGGACCCTGGACGCCTCCACAAAAGTATTCCAAAAAAATCAATAAAAATAGAATAAAATATTATTTCGGCCCTGATGGAGGTGTCCAGGGTCCTGGACGCCTCCACCTTCCGGAGCTCTATAAATAGAGGCCCACCCCCTCAGTTCTAGGGGAGCTAAGCAGTGATCCGATAGGCTGCCGGAGCCCAGAGGCTACGGAGTCATTTTTCTAACCCGTGGGGTCTTTTGTAGGTGGAGGTTCTGCCGGCTTCTCGGGTGCCCACGCTTGCGAGAGGAAGGTCGTCTTCATCCACCGCGCTTCTACGTCGTCCCCACGCTGCCGGAGCTCCGCCGAATTTCACCACCGGCACATCCAATAAGCCAACTCTTTCCTTTTCTTCGTAGTTCTTTGCATTCATCATCTCGCATCCATCATCTCATTTTCCTCCTACTCGAGTCCGAGAGGGGTTTAAAAGATAACACCAACCAGGTGTGTGTCTTCCCGTTATTTCGTCATTTTTATTGCAAGGATATGAATACTACACATTCATCTTTCTAAGCCACTTGTCATTTGTTTGTCGTTGTTTTGCAAGGGTAGCCGAGGAAAGCCCTCTCCGTCGGCCGGCCGGAAGGAGAGGAAGAAGCAACCCGCCATCTCCCGCTCTTGAGGTAGGCGCGATCACTTTCTTATTTTGGGGTCTTTCGGCCCCTGGCGATCACATCTTTTCATCGAGGCCGCGGCGAGTCACTTCCCCAATGGCCGTTTAAATTTCTGTTCTCATATTCTCTTTATATCCTGTTATATTTCGTTCATATCATCGAGGCCGCGGCGAGTCACTTCCCCAATGGCCGTTTAAATTTCTGTTCTCATATTCTCTTTATATCCTGTTATATTCTGCTCATATCATCGAGGCCGCGGCGAGTCACTTCCCCAATGGCCGTTTAAATTTCCGTTCTTACATTCTCTCTATATTCTGTTATATTCTGCTCATATCATCGAGGCCGCGGCGAGTCACTTCCCCAATGGCCGTTTAAATTTCCGTTCTTATACTCTCTCTATATTCCGTTATATTCTGCTCATATTCTCGAGGCCGCGGCGAGCCACTTCCCCAATGGCCGTTTAAATCTCTGTTCTTATATTCTCTTTTATATTCTGCTATATTCTGCTCATATTCTCGAGGCCGCGGCGAGTCACTTCCCCAATGGCCGTTTCAATTTTTGTTATTTAATTTCTGCACCATTCCCGTCCCCCCGAGGTCGCGGCGAGTCACTTCCCGCTATGGCCGTTTGAACCCCATATCTTGCTATATTATACTTGTCCCGCTCGCCCCGCCGGAGCAATCTCCCGTGGTGGTCCCTTCTCTCTCTTCTCTCATCTCTGTGTTGCAGCAAACAGCAAAACAAACAAAAAAGAAGGAGCCCGCGCGCTCTCCGCATCCTCTTCCCCGCACCATCGAACTCCGAACCGCGTGACGTCGCTCACAGATTGGCGATCACGGTGGGACCTCTACTGCTTCCTCCCGGCTACCCTTGCAAGTTCGGCACCACCCGTGCCTCTCCACCTTGGCGCCCACGCGTGCCCCCGTTGTGCTCACGACAGCACCGTCAGTTCTGATTGGTTCTTTGTTTATTACATGTTTGTTATTTCTGTTGTTTTCCCACTCCATATATCTGTCAGCATTCCATTGCATACATCCATTCCTCTTTTCTATCCTTTTTTTCATTTTTTTTGAGGATCACCCTTTCCCGGTGAAGGAAGGACTCTCCGTTTGGGAATTCCTCTCAACGGACTAGAATCTCCTACACTGGGACCTCCGTAAGTCCCCGACATCGAAGAATCTCCTCTTCGTTCATTGGGCTGGTTGTACCATTGAAGTTCCCCGAAGTTAGTCATTTCATTCGTGGTGAGACGAGAGACCCTAGCTGACACGGCGGTGAAACAAAAATAAACTAGGGTCCCTATCTTGTGTGAACTTCGGATCTCGCTAAAAACACACAAAAAAATCATCAAAATCAAAACAAAAAAAAAGGGGCGTAAAGGCATCCACTTGTTTGATAATCTCTGCTACCTACTTGCTAGTGTATGTTTTTGCGTTCTGGGAGAACTGTGAGCATGTCTCACGAGTCTTCTGAGGAGAACCACCCTAGCCGTGGTTTGACAGCCGACCCGCGAGTCCATGCTATGGACTCGGGTCCTTCTCATGACCCCTCGCATGAGGTGCAGGTTATTGCCGGGGACACGTCCCCGCCACAGGATATCACTTCCTTACTGGGCGTCCTCGCCAACACGGAGCTTACCTCTGAACAGCTCCGGGCCTTCCAGGCCATTCTAAAGGGGAAATCTGTTTCCCCCACGCCCCAGGAGTCAACTCCGGCTATCGCACCTCTCCACGAGTCCGTGCAGGCCATTCCATCTCCTTCATTGGCGCAAGCCATCCAGTCTCCCTCGCTTCAAGGACAAGCGAGCCAACAACCTCCCTCATTCCAATTCCCGTCACAATCTCAAACTCCCGGTGTTCCTCACACACCGTTTCAGCCAGGGCCAACTGTCGGTGGTCCGACAGTTCCCTCTCATTCCGGGTTTCCCCCTCAAGTCTCCGGGAGACAGTTTCTCCCCCAATGGCAAGTGCCACCTTCACCCCCAGAGGAGCTCGCCCAATCGCTCCTCAATAGGTTCAATCGCATGGACGAGCAGTTTCAAAATCTGAGAAGAATGGTGGACGTGAAAGCCACCCCGGAGGTTGCTTTGCCAATCCTCCCCGTCATTCATCTCCCTCCCTCCGAAATGCCCACGTACCGCAGATACAATGGTACCGGCAACCCCTTCATTCACCTCAAGGACTTCATGTATGAGTCCTCCTATTGGCAAAACGATCAGAGGTCCCTGGCATACCTCTTTCGGAGATCATTGGATGGTCCCGCGCTTGAGTGGTTCTATTCTCTGGAGCCCCGCGAGGCCGAGAATTTTGAAATAGTGCAGAGAAGGTTCTTGCAGAAATATAGGGATAGGGTCGGTCCCTCACTCTCCATTACCGACCTAGTGGCCGAAAAGATGAAACCCGACGAGGATTTTGTCTGATATGCTGATAGATGGAGGTCTCTGGCGGAAAGAATAAGGGATACCCTCTCCGAGCCCGAACAAGTGAAGATGATTGTGTCTAATGCAACCCCGCAGTTCAGACACGTCCTCGCCATGAATAAACTTACTACAATGGAGGAACTCTATGAAAGGGCCCGATACATCCAAACCCAGCTAAAAGACTCCCCCATCATGAACATGTTTGAGTCGCCGAAGCCCAAAGTGGTCAGAAAGACAGGCGCTGGTGTCCCGGGCGGAGCCACAGAAGGGGTCGTGACAAATGAGCAAGTCAGTGCGGTCAACAATGCCAACTATGCAGTCAACCCAAGGCCTCAACAAATGCCCCGACTACCCCTTCAATCAGGTCCTTTCCCTCTCCGTCCTCCACCCCAAAATAATCCACCCCAGGATAATATGCCTCCATTACGCCAACCCCAGCAACAACAACCACAACCTCAACAACAACAACCACCGCTTCAGTACAACCAAGTTCCACCCCCGGGGAACTATGGTCCCCAACAGCAACAAAGGAGGCCGCTCGGTCCTAAGAGAGCCTACTATCCACCATTGCCAGAAACCTTAGCAGATATTTTTAATGCCCTCATGGCATCAAACCAACTCGCCCTACCCAGAGAAAGGCCCGCCTGGCCCCCAAATGTTGATACCTCCAAATACTGCGTCTACCACAGGCAGCCGGGACACACAGTGGATTACTGCTTCCATTTCAAAGATTACATCCATGATATGAATGATGAACATCAAATAGATTGGGATGAGATGAGACGGTACGTCGCGGCTCTCAAGGCTAGGAGACCTCCTCAGAGGCCACAGCAGCAGTTACAACAGCAGCAACAGCAGCAACCACAACAACAACAGCAGCCTTAGCAGGCCCCACAACAACAGCCCGACATGGGCATAATCCAGAATCCACTACCGGAGCACCAACAGCCCAATCATCAGGTTAACCCCATCTCCTCCTTCCCGGAAGTCGGGAGAGAGCAGGTGTGGCACCAGGAAAGTACCTCCATTCTTTATACCTCCAACCCTATCGTCATGCAACCCCCTCACCTTGCCCGGGTAGCACCTCTCTCTCATCAACCCGCATCGGTATCGCCTTCACCATTTCCACTACCATTACGCCATCTCATCCGCACCCCGACCTCCTATCAACCGACACTTTCTACTACGCCTTCACACCCTCTCACCTTCTCCCACTCCCCCACTTTACCATCCACCTCTACCACATTTACCCCTACGCCTTCTAAACCCCTTATCATCCGTCCACCATACATAACCCCGTCTTTCTCCACCACATCACCACTAATGCCTTCAAAACCACTCATCACCCACCATCCGCCTCAAAACCTTTACCCGTTTCAAACCTTACCTCCACCTCCACCTTCCAAACCCCTTATCCTTCATAATCCGCGCGATATCCCCTCTACCTCCGCCATGCCTCCACCTAACAAACCCCTCATCAGAATCCCTGCTCCCGTCATCACCCCTGCTTCATCAACCATTCCTCCACTACTACCCCTCAAACCCCTGTTAAAACCCACTGCTACCCCCACAGAGGTACAAAAGCCGCAGGCAATGGTGCTCCGGAGTGGAAGGATTTTCCACAGGGTTTTCCCCCACAACAGTCAGAATCCCGAGCAATCTCAGCCAGAGAAGGATGATGCAGAACAACCAGAAAGAGCTATCCCTGGAACACAGTATGATCTACTGAAACACTTGGACAAGACGCCTGCCCGGATCTCCATCCTAGAGCTACTTCAAAGATCCACATCCCACCAGGCGGCCTTGATGGAATATCTTCAAAAGGTCATGGTTAATGAAGACCTCCCCGTGGAGAAGATTTCGACCGTCCTAACCCCAACAGACACACAACCAGTCATCATGTTTCACAACTACGAGCTCGCTCCCAAGGAATCTCGGAAATATGCATTGTGCATTTCAATAAAAATTAATGGGGTATCCATAAACCCGTGTCTTGTGGACACGGGTGCATCCATAAATGTGATCTCCATGAGCACTCTTCAGTTGTGTGGGGTCAACGAGGAACAAATAAGACCTTCCTCGATCACGGTCACGGCTTATGACAATAGCAAAAGGCCGCCGCAGGGGATGATTATTCTGAAGGCAGAACTAGGCCCCATGGCAATCTCCACGGAATTCCATGTCCTCGACATGGACCCCACATTTAAGGCTATACTGGGTCGCCCTTACATCGAAGCCATGGACGCTGTGCCATCCACCAACCATCAGTGCCTGAAGTTTCCTTACAATGGGAGAATTATTAAAGTGGTCAGTACACCTGTCCTTCACACAGTGGATGCTATCAACACCTCTCTGCCTTCTGTTTGGCCGTCTCATCGGCCCATATTGTCACTGTTGGACGTACGTGATCCATCTCATGTTCCACTAGCACCAAAGGAGCCGGTCAGGGCAACCGCAACATCCTGTCTCCCTTTTCACTCCAAAGGTTGGGAGATTATGAGGAACATCGGCTATCAACAGGGAAAAGGTCTGGGCGCACAGTTACAGGGTATGCTCAAGCCGCCAAAAGAAATTAGGCCGAACCGTAGGTTTGACCTAGGCTTCAAAGGACCGTTCAAGGCAGATTGGAAGCCCCTCACGTGGACTCTATCAAACCACTTCAACAGAGGGCCCGTTGTTCAGATGGGAGATCACCCACGAGAAGCATATGGAGGATCACATGCTGTATATTTGGCTGAAAAATGTCCGAGGATCACCAAAAGAGGCAAGATCAAAGATCCGGAATGCGAGTGGGACAAATGGTTCGACATATGGGACATTTCCGTTGCACTGGAAAGGATGTTCTCATCTCCACAGCTTGAAGGACCACCATTGATCTCCGAAATACCAGAGAATATTACCACTCTTGCCAAGGTTCCAAACTATCCTCGTCCTCGCCAGAAGGACTCTGTCATCGACGGATCTTCATCCATTCTCAATATTGCCGTCGACGGCTCATTAGCCGCCATCCTCTCCATCCACTCGTCTCAGCCTTTGCTGATATCTTCTTCCTGGGCCAGACAATTGTCTGATGATCTTCCCAGGTCCCCTTCTTTGCTTACATACCTACGCGGGCTTTTCAACCCGCGCCAGGTCTTCAACCATGATCTGCTCTACGAGCCCCACAATCCTCTAGCCATAACCACTTTCCTCTCTCCTCCAATCTCTTTTCACTGCTTTGTCATTAAAAATGAAAACGAAAAAAAAACGTCAATTTTCAAACTCTCCAACAACACATCTTCGTTGAGGAAACCTCCTACATCTCCCACGGGTGCGTACCGCCTTGCGGACCACCCGTCCAAGGTCCGATGAGCGACCTTTTCTACCCCTCCTCTGAGGGGTCTTCTCCTGTACATTCTACACCATCCTCCTCATCTTCCTCTTCGTCTGTAAATATTGTCAGTCAATCTAGGAATGATAGGCCAAGGGTAGTACCTAGGAAGAAATCCAAGGGTAGGCAGATCCCTCGTCGATTCCTTCTGGATTTGGCCGCCAGGTGTCAGGCCCTTCTTGCCATCCCCCAGTTGTTAGAAAATCCCATCCAGCTACCCGAAATAGAATGCGAGGGCGACTGTGCATCTGATGAAGGATATGGAGTCTACGAGATCACGAATGAAGAATGCCCCACTGAAGATGAGGGTGAAGAATATGAGGATGCGGCGGGCGCATACGCTAGCGGAATGAGGAGATTCGACGAGCCGTCAACCGCCGTAGAAGAATCCACCAAAGAAGTCAACTTGGGGACTGAGGAAGACCTTAGGATCATCCTCATAAGTGACAACCTACCACCCTCTGAAGAAGAGGCATTAATTGAGGTCCTCAAAGAATATAAGGACACGTTTGCATGGAGCTACGAGGATATGCCGGGTTTGGATTCAACCTTGGTCGAACACCGTTTAACCCTAAAACCAGGGTCCATCTCGGTAAAACAAAGGTTAAGGCGTTTCCACCCTCAGATGGCTTTGAAAATGAAAGAAGAGGTCGATAAGCTCCACAAAGCCAGGTTCATTAGAGTCGTTCTTTATCCTCAATGGGTGGCGAACATTGTCCCGGTCATGAAGAAAGATGGGAAAGTCAGGATTTGCATCGACTTCCGGGACCTTAACCGCGCGTGTCCAAAGGATGATTTTCCCTTACCTCACATTGATGTGTTGATTGATAACACGGCAGGTTTTGAAACCCTCTCTTTCATGGATGGATTTTCAGGATACAATCAAATTCGTTTGGCAGAAGAGG
>JAHNEJ010003675.1:0-19998 GCA_022559845.1 Amorphophallus konjac
ATGCAGTGGCTGACTGCATCGACCTTATGTGCTTCGCCCGCTATCTCTTGACAGTACTGCATCAAGGTAGATGCTTGCTGCATCGAGGCAGTGTCCTTCATACTCCATTCTAAAATCACTGTTGCTTCAAGGCAGTCCTCAGCAACATCGATTTGTCTAATAATTTCCAAGAGAAACACTTTGACATCCTTGCATTTAAACAATATGTAAATCAGTTTAAACTGTTTAATGTAATCATGTGTAATGCTATTCAATCACAGTATAAGAATAACTCATATTAGTTTTACATCAACAAAACACAGAATGCAACACACTCCCCCTTTTTGATGATGACAACCATATGAGTTATTGAGAAAGTTTTATTAAGAGAGAAGTTTCTCTTTCCTTGAGTAAAAATTTGAGTAATCAAAATGAGGGAATGCAAAGAGAATGATAAGTAGCCAGAATCAAAAAACAGTTCAATCAGAAGCCAGTTATTGAGCAAAAAATGAAATGTCCCCTTATGGACACAAGTAATGCAAATCTCAGACTCTAGCAGAGAAGCAAAAAAATATAAATGCAATGACTCAAACTAGATTATTATACCATTACCATTTCTCCCCCTTTCTACCAGATTATTATACCACTACCATTACCATCTCTCCCCCTTTCTATCTGACAATAACTGAGACATTTCTCTCCCCCTTTGACATCATCAAAAGGAATGAGGAGAGAAGAAGCGTTGCTAAATGGGAGAGAGAAAATACAGAAGATTTCACAAATCCAGAATATCTCATATGTATCTCTTAAAAGATTAAGTAAGTGAACTAAAGTGAGCTTAGAGGTTTCAAATCTGATTATCAGGAGAGACAATGATTCAGAGTGAAGATTATCGCCATACAGAAGTAATGAGGGAGATCAAAGCTTAAAAAGATTCATGTCAAGAAAAGTTCTGTCTAAAGGTGGTACTAATCAAACTTGTGGAGACTTCTTCCCTGAAAAATTGTTCTCGCAGTATCGAGGACAAACATCCAACATTTTATATCAGAGGCATTTGAGTTCAACATAATTTTTCTTTTCTTGAAGCTTGCTTTTGAATGAGCAATTTTGGTTAAATCAACACTTTTTACGTGAGGAGACACATTGGTTAGATGCAAGAATCCCCAGTTACTCAGTGTGAAAAATCATATTGCTGCTCTTAAATGAGAACAGAGATAGCAAAAGAGATGTATTTTTACGTGAGGCACAACACGTCTTAGATGAAGTGACCCAGTTACTCAACACTCCAAGCCATTGCTCTGCCATGAGTTGCTATTTTTCGTTGAAATCTTTAAACAGAGTTAATCTGGTACTTCATGACACAGCTGTTCCTATTTCATGATGAAGATCAGCAGGTTTCTCGGTAACCAAAAATCATTGCTCTGACTTTAGTTTTTATTCTCTATTTTAATGTGAAGTGTTTGAAGACAATACTACATGAACTGGTTTGCAGAGAATTTGCTTTTACGAGTTCAACCTTCAAGCTTTTAGATGATTTCAAGACATAACAGTTTAACTTTGTTTCATGCTCATGAGAAATGTAGGAAGATATTCTTCAGACCTTTTTCACTTTGGTCTTTTACATGATTATGAGGTAGAAACTTCTTGACTTGATTTGAGTTGATCAGACTTAAAGGTTTAAGAAAGTTATGAGTTTCTATGACTTGTGAATGGACTGTATAAGATTCTCATATAGAGCATTTTTGCAGCACCATGATCTCTCACCCCCCTTCTGAATCTGTCCTCACAATACACAAATTGACCAACCTAATTAGCTCCCCCTCACTCCGAAAGACATTCACTAAAAAGAACCAGATCAAACGGATCAAACAAGCTCCCCCTGACAATTAGACTGATCACTAACCTCCCCCTGACAGCATGAGTCAGAATACAAACAACTTTCATAAATGTAGGTCAGAGCACTACAGATGCATCAAAAAAAATGAACCAACAGGTCGAGGCATGAACATCAATGCCTCGAGGCAGTGAATAGATCAGAAAGTGGAGTTCAAGGGGATCTGAAAATGCCCAGTTCTCTTCTCAAGGTAGAGAACTTTTCATTGTCTAGTGGCTCAGTGAAGATATCAGCTATCTGATGTGCAGTGCCTATGTGAATCAATTCAAAAGTGTCTTTTGAAACCTCATCTCTAATGAAATGATGTCTGATTTCTATGTGCTTGGTGCGTGAGTGCAAGACATGATTTTTAAATAGATTTATAGCACTTGTGTTATCACAATAAATGGGTGTGCAGCCTAGGTCTATCTAGTAGTCCTGGAGCTGATGTTTTATCCAGATGATTTGTGATCCACAGCTCCCTACGGCTACATACTCAGCCTCTGCAGTGGAGAGGGCCACATAATGCTATTTCTTGGAATCCCAAGAAACTAAACACCCACAAAAGAATTGACAGTGTCCACTAGTGCTCTTCCTATCTAATTTGCACCTAGCATAATCTGTATCAGTGTAAGATTTTAGATCTAAAGTATGTGATGCAGGAAACCATAATCCTAAGTTGTGTGTGGCAAAAATATATCTAAAGATCATTTTCACAGTTGCAAGATGCAGTTCAGTAGGCCTAGATTAATATCTAGCACACATACCTACACTGAATTGTATATCAGGTCTCGAGGCAGTTAAGTATAGCAGGGATCCGATCATACCTCAGTACAGCTTTGCATCAACTTCTTTACCTGATTCATCCACATCTAATGAAGCATTGGTACCCATTGGAGTTGAGATGTACTTCAAGTTGTCCACCCCAAACCTCTTGAGAATTTTCATAGTGTACTTGGTCTAGCTTATAAAACACCCATCCTCCAATTGCTGAACCTGCAAACCAAGAAAGTATTCCAATTCACCAACCAAGCTCATTTCAAACTCATTAGACATCAACTGAGCAAACTCATTGCATAGTTCAGTGCATGTTGAGCCAAAGACTATGTCATCTACATATACCTGAACTATGATAAGGTCCTTATTCAGAATTTTAGTAAACAAAATTTGATCCACCTTACCTCTGTTGTAGCCCTTGCTGATCAGAAATTCTGTCAGTCTATCATACCAAGCCCTAGGAGCCTGTTTCAGACCGTACAGGGCTTTGTTTAACTTGAAAACTTTGTTAGGGTGTGAAGACAATTGAAATCTAGGGGGTTGTTCTACAAAAACTTCTTCTTTAATGAAACCATTTAGGAATGCACTTTTAATGTCCATTTGATGAAGTTTTATGTTTTTAGAACATGCAAAAGCCAGTAAGATTCTTATTACTTCCATCCTAGCAACAGGTGCATAGGATTCATCAAAATCAACCCCAAACTCCTGACAGTAACCCTTGGCTACTAATCTGGCTTTATTCCTTGAAATTATTCCATCTTCATTCATTTTATTTCTGAAAACCTATTTAGTTCATATGACATTTGTATTTTCAGGTCTCGGAACTAGGTCCCAGACATTATTTCTTTCAAATTGACATAGTTCCTCATTCATTGCATTTACCCATGATTCATCTTTTAAGGCCTCTTCCACTGTCTTGAGTTCAATTTGTGACACTAATGCAACTAGGTCTTGATTGTTTACATTTCTAAGAAAAGACCTTGTTCTAGGAGGGTCAATTAAGTTTCCTATGATATTATGTACATGGTGATCTTTCAAAAATCTGACATTTATTGAGGACTCACCTGTTTCAGATGGCTCTACCTGGTTTGGAACGTTTGTTGTTGCAGGTGACTGAGTTTCTTTGTCCAGCTTGTCCTCCAAAAACTCTCCATCATGCTTTGAGTTCCTGTCATCATCATCCATGTTAATAACATTGTTTGTTTCATCAAATATAACATGAGGAGATTCTTCTACAGTTTGATCTGAGATATTGAAAACCCTATATGCCTTGGATGTTTCAGAGTATCCTAGAAAAATTCCTGGGCTACTCTTTGATGGGGGCATCAAAAGCTATACGGATGGAACGTATTTGTGTGTTATGACTTGTATGGGATTGTACTTGTGTATTTATTTCATTTCTTTCATTTGGGCTCCTTGTAAGGCTTATAACAAGCCAATGGGCCACTTGTAATGTAAAGTCCATGGCTAGGTTGCCATTAGTAGAGTCCATTAGAAGCCTAGTTCATATTGGACCTTAATAGCCACTTAAGGCCCAAGTGGGCTTTCTCCTCTCATGGACCACCAAGACTTGGAAGGCCCAAGTCTAGACATGGGTTATTGGACTTGAGTGGTTGGCCTTGGACCAGCCTAGGCCCATGAGAAGCCCATGAAGGGGGGCGCCCTCTTCCTTGTCTTATTAGGCTAGGTAGGTGTGATTTAGGTAGAGTTGGAATAGAATTAGTCTAAGTTTGAATAGAAATGGTCAAGTTAGATTAAAAAAATGTATTATGTGTGTTGTTCACATTGCATCCCAGCCCTTCAATCCTCATCCCTAGATCCAAGGGTGCACAATCGATTTGATTAGAGTCATATATAACCTTGTATTTTCATTTAGAAATCAATGAAAAATCAGAAATTTTATTGAATGCTTGAAGCTTCTTGCGCCCCCAGCCCTCTCCCTCTGGTTCCTCTCCTCTAACCTCCAGTTCTAGAGTGGTTTCTACCTCCTATCCCCTCCCCTCTATCTCTGATCTTCATTTGTGCCGCCGCCGCCGCCGTTCGTGACGCCTTCGAGCCGCCGCGAAGCCGTCTTCGGTATTCTGTCCTGCTAGATAGAGGTGTCTTCCAAAAAATTCTGATACCAGCCACGGCCTCTTCGTGATCTGCAATTTTTATGGTGTGTTCCTATCTTCCACCCCATCATCCACAAAAAGATTCAGGTCTAAATTCCCTCGTTTAGTATTTTTCCATTTTCGTGCATCTTTCATTCCCATATCTATTTTGTCTCTATCTATAGTGACAGTAGCCCTATTTTTCTCACCTACGACCCTCTTTTTGATTTTTACAAACCCTCCCAATTTTACTGGGAGTTTTGTGCATCATCCCCTACATCCACCATTTTTCTTGATTTTTTATCCGCCCTGTATCCATTTTTCAAAATTCATGTTCTATCTCTACTATAGTGTTTTCAGCCAAGTTCCAGATCCAACCACCCTCCACTTCACAAATCAGAAAAAATCACCACCATCTCCAAACCCTTCATACAAAATAGTCCCAGTTTCCTATCTTGATTTCCTACAACTTTTTTGAAGACCATAACTTCAGATTCGGACGTTCACATATCGGTCAAAGGCAGTTCTCAGAAAAGTTCTCTGCAGATCTGAGAGTCCTGTCACTGTACAACAGCAACTCAACAATTCATTAAAACCCAGATCCGTGCAGATTCAGGCCAGATCTTTAAGCCTAGATTGAAGGATTTGAAGTTAGCTTTCCAACGGCACCAGTCTCGTGTCGATCCGACATCGGGGCTGATCGCAGCGCCCGTTCTCGCCGGGACGCGCGCTGAAAACCAGAAGTTGCAGATCCGTGGCCGGTTATTCCGACCGGTGCCGATCGGAGCCGCCCGGCCTCCGGCCGGCGAACCAGCGCGCCTCCACTCCAGGGAGCGCTCTATCCACCACCACAGTGGTGCCACCGGGTCCCACACGGCCCCTCCAGACAGCACGTGGGCCCCACCGTCACTAGTTCGGGTGTTGCCGAATCAACGCGAGAAGCCGCCCGTCAACCCGAATTCGGTCCTCCCGGGCCCAATTGTGTAGCTCTTTACCTCCCTACGTGGAGTGGGCGATATTTCATTGCTGTCATCATTGTGTAATATTTATCCCGGGAGTACGAGTTTCGGCCGGGTCCGCCTTCCCCACGCCGAGCGCGTGGAGGTATCGCATTCACTCCCTTACTTGGCATTTTGCTTACTTCATATATATTTGTTTATGCCGCTGCTAGAGAGCATGTGTAGGGATATCTAGCTCGCTTTATCTATTCATTACCGCTGCTGCGAGAGAGTGCGAGACCGTCCCGTGACCCGATCCGGGCACACGAGAGAGCCGATCACCCTATCTCATTGCCGGTTTCTCAACCGCGCACGTCCGACGCTTCCCTCGTTAAGGGACAACCGCGAGCTTGTCGTGTCTGTGGTCCCGTCCCGCATCAATTTGGTATCAGAGCGTGTAATGCCCCGGATCTTTCGGATCCTTTTTCGTGGGTTCCGGATCTGGGTTCTCGCTGTGTCCGACTCCGTTGTGTCTGAAATTTCGTTTCGGACATCTTTTGTGTTCGGATCGGCGCGATCCGGAGTCGTTTCGGAGGCCCGGAGGCGTTCCGTGGCTTTTTCCTCGTGTGTTTTCCGATTCCCGGCGTGGGTTTCGGCTTTACCTTCGGAACCTCGTTGCGGGTGAACCGGGCCGTTCACCCAGGCGAGTATGGTACCGTTGCGTTCGGTGCGTTCCGAGGATCGCGAGGGTGTAATTTTCTATTTTTATGGATTTTTCTGATTTTCCGGATTTTCCTATATATAAACATTTTCTCTCTCCCCCTCTCATTTCTCTTTTCTCTCCCTCTCTCTTCTCACGCTCTCTCCTCTCTCCCTCTCTCTCCGGTGGCCGACGGGGCGGAGTACGGGCGAGGCGGGGACGGCGCGGGCGAGGCACGGGCGAGGATGGATGAGGATCGAGGCGGTGGAGGCGCGTGGAAGCTCGGCCGTGAGTTCGTGGAACGGCGAGGCTTCAACGGCGTTTTCTTCGTGGATCGGCGTCCACGGTGCGCGTAATCTTCGGTGGAGGTAGGGTGATGGACCCTCAGCCCGTGTACTTCCTTTCCCGCGAGTTTCGTAGGCCGTGGTGAGCCGAGCGGGCTAAACGGGGCGTTTTGGGCAAAATGCATGTTTTTGGGGTGTGAGCCGGATCTCCCGTTTTATGGTGTTTTTGGGCGATCCAGGGGTTTAGATGCATGCCTAGGGGCTTGGGGAAGGTTTCCCCTTTTGTTTCCCCTTCACCTGGGGGTGAACGGGGCGTGGCATGGCTTTTCCCGCGGTTTCTACCGTTTTCCGCCGCGGACTGAGAACGCGCTATACTCCAGTAGCGCGTTCTTGTTCGTCGCGCTGCCCCGATAGGGCGCGTTCATCGGAGAAGATGAACAGTAAGGCGGTTCTTGT
This sequence comes from Amorphophallus konjac, assembly GCA_022559845.1. NCBI lineage: Eukaryota > Viridiplantae > Streptophyta > Magnoliopsida > Alismatales > Araceae > Amorphophallus > Amorphophallus konjac. The sequence goes on from JAHNEJ010003675.1 coordinate 7,101, forward strand.
CGCGCTATGGGGTTCTAGCGCGTTCTGCCCTGTCGCGCTAGGGGTCCCTAGCGCGTTCTGCCTTGTCGCGCTAGGTGATCCTAGCGCGATCTGTGCAGTCGCGCTATAGGGCTATAGCGCGATCTGTCGTGTCGCGCTATAGGTGCATAGCGCGTTCTGCTTGAACGCGCTATGGACCTATAGCGCGTTCTTGGAGGGACCAGCCGGGCTGCCCGGGGCGGGCGGTCTGCGGCTGATCGTGCTCCTCGTGGGCCGTGTGTGCCTTGGACACCCAGTGGAGTTCCGTGACCGTGTTTTGGGGTGTCTGGTGGTACCGTTTACCTCGTTTTTCGTGCACGTGCGCTTAAGGGTCCGGGTGACCTTTTAGCGTCCGTTCGCATTGTGTTGGTCTCCGGTTGACCCGGTTGGGACCCAGTGGTCGACCTCCGGCCTTGTGAGTATCCTGGACGCCCCATGGGTTCTGTGTCCATGTTTTTGGGGTGTCGGGAGGGACCGTGTTACCTCGATTAGCGTGCCCATAGGTGTGGTGGGTCCGGGTGACCCCATGTGTTCCGGGCTTTCGTGTTACGCTTGATCGAGTCACTGTGTGTCGGTGTGTGTGCGGTGGGGTCTCCCCCGCATATCATGGGTTCCTTTGGAAGGCGATTCCCGTGTGGGCCATGTGTTTGGCCTTGGACTGCGAGTCCAGTTGTCCGGCCTGGGGCTGGAGGTTTCCCGCTTGTTTCAAGATGGGAAATCGTCGTGGCGGCTTGTGTGCTGCCTTGGGAATCGTGCTTCTGTGTTTTCCGTGTGGCCCGTGTGAGTGGCCTTAGTCCTTGCGTTCCCTTCCCGAGGGAGTGGTCTTGGCGACTCGTGTGTTGTCTCGGTACTCGTGCTACCGTGGTTTTAGACCTAGAGATTGGACTAGATTGACGGCCTTGTGCTGTTGCGTGCAACGGTCTTGACCCCGAGTCTTGTGACTCAAGGACCGTTGGGTGTAGTGCGTCTAGTGGACTGTCCAGAGTCCAGTGGCTTAGCGCCACTTGAGTTTTCTCGACTCTCGCGCACGGTGCGTGCGTGACCGGGGACTGCGAGTCCTGTGTCTTCTCCGACTGTGGTCACCGTGTGACGGGGCCGGTACGTGGGGTGTCCCCGTACGTCGTCGGACGCAGACGTTGTTTTCCGTTGAGAGTCTACTCCTTCAGTGACCCTCCACTAGTCGTAGCCTACCAGTACGCGTGTGCTGGTCGCACCAGGGAGTGGTGTACGGGCTTACCCTGAGGACGGTTTAGACTGGTTTCCGTCGGGCCCCTCGTCTTAGCCAGAGTCCGGCTGCGGGGGAAAATCAGTCAGAGGGCCAGACCTAGGACGCGTGGTCTGTGTGTGCACACGTGGTTGGGGACTGTGGACGCACGTCGACGGGCGTGACCCCAGCTAGTCACTTGTTTGTGGTTACTTGTACGGTGTTCGCGCCTCGGGTAGGACCTACCACGTCAGGCGGTTCACCTGCGGTGCGGTGTAAGACGTCAGGGGACGCTACCGGCTGTGCTTCTAGTGGGCGGTACTCCTGTCGAGTTGGGAGTGACAGACTACCAGTTTTCGTGGCTTTGACCTTCGGGTTTTCGGTCGTGTCGACCGTTGAGTCCTTCGGCTGTTTTGCCGTGGCGCGTGTGTTGGTCTTCGCGTCGTGAGTCTAGCGCTAGTGGCTTTACCGAGGTTCGGTCTTGTTGTGCGGTACCCGCGATCGGATGGTCGGGGTTGCACCTTGGACAGCGTGTCCAGGTCGGCTGTGTCCGGGGGACAGGCCTCTGCGGCATGGTTGCCGTGTGTTGTTACTTCGGTAGGCGGTACTAGCGTGGTTTGGTAGCTTCGTCTGCGTGATCGAGGTGTACCTTCCGGTACAGTAGGAGTAGCTGTAGTGCCGAGTTTTTGACCGGCCACCGGTTTGCTGTTCCTGCTGTAGTTGTAGCTCTCCTTTCCGCTACCGCCGTTGTTTCCGGTTGGGGTTCCGCGGGATCCCTGCTGAGTCTCTGTTTTGGAGACTCATTCCCTGCTTTTCAGGTGTGGCGGTTCTTCCTCGTGGTTCGAGGGTGCGGAGCGGAGGTTCTCAGTTGCCAGCTTGCCGGGCCGAGTGTTCACTTGGCATGTGGTACGTTTTACTGCTTTAGACTGTACTTTCTGTTGGACTGGACTCTGTTGTAGCTGTTGTTGTTCTTTCTTTCAGCTTGTTGTTGTTGGTTGTCCTGCTTTATTTCCTATTTCTTTGTGCCTCCACACTCCTTTTAGCCCTTCCGAGCCCTCCCGGCTCGTGGGCGGCGGTGCGAGTCTCGGGTTATCGGGCCTTCCCGGTAATCGGATTCTCGGGTCGTTACAGCTGGTATCAGAGCGGTGGTTGTGGACGTACATAGGAATTCAAAATGTTGCAGTGATCAGAGTCCGTAAGGTCCAGTACAGTCGGCAGCTGGCTTAGGGTTTTGTGCTTGTTTTCTGCCTTGTTTCTCGCTTGAGAGCTTGAGTGCGCTGTGCGGCGCTGTGAAGGTGGTTGCTGTCCGCGGCTTTCGTGCCAGCATGGGGTCTAAGGATCGAGGTCGAGAGTCTTCTCCCTCATCGGTGGTGGCCCTGGTTGTGCTGCGTTGGGCAGAGGTTGCTGGCAGGCGTGAGTTCGCGGTGCTGCGTTCGAGGAACCTGCAGCGTGGTCAGGTGGCTGGTGCGGACTGTTCTTGGTTAAGTGGCCGTGAGCGTGCTTCGAGGGAGCTGCTGTCGGTTTTGGCCACTCCAGCTTGAGGTTTGTCCAGCTCCTGAGGTGTTCTGATCGAGAGGTGTGCTCGGGTGAGCGGAATATCTTCTCGGTGAGCTGCTGTTTCGTCGAGCCTGATGATCTTGTCGTGCTCTGTGGCGTCAGAAATGGCGTGTCGGTCCCGATTGTTCTGCTGATTTCGAGGCAGGATTTGGCAGAGATGTCCCGTTAAGTCTTTGCTCCTGCGCTTATGTCAGTGGATGGGTTGTGTTCGCTCTGGAGTTGGCTTGAGATGTGAAGGCTCCGCGGCGAGTTCGGGACTCAAGGATGAGCGTCGGCGGTTGTCGTTACGGCTCGTGTTGCGGATCTTGGCATGCCGTGTTGCAGTTCGAGGAATTGCAGTGGTGGTGCATCGAGAGATGATGTGATTGTGGTCCGACGTGACACTCGTCGAGTGTGTCGGAGGCGCTGACCTGATGGAAGTGATGGTTTTCTCGGTGCTGGATGGTGCTGTTTCCAGCGTGCGCGAGGTTTGAGGTCAGGTCGAGCGTGGAGTCCTTCCGTTGGTCGGAAGTGCGCTGGTTTCTCCTTTGGTGGGAGAGATTGCGTTCGGCTAAGGATCGTCGTCTTGCATTGCGTGTTCGGATTGGTTGGCCTTGTATGCCATGAAGTTCGTGCAAGACGTGCTCCTTGTCTTGACAGGGTGGTTGCCTGTGAGAAGTCATGCCCATTCCCTTGTCGTGTGAGGGTGCTGGCGCTGTTCCGGAAGGACGAGTGCTGGTTGGGCGGTGTTTGCTTTTTCGGCTGTGCGCGCGGATCTGAGTGCGCAGCGGAAGCGTGGTGGGCTTGTAAACCATTGGTTCAGGATCGTAGCATTGGTTGCTACGGGCGGATTCCTGAGTTTGTGTTGAGCATTGGAGGATTGGTTCCTCTGTGTAAAACGTGTTGTTGCCGTGCCTTTGCTCTAGGTTTTGTGGTTCTTGGCATTGGCAAGATGGAGTGATGGGAAAAGTGCTGGCTAGTGCGCCGCATGAGTACCCTGTTCCTGTGTTGGAAGCCGTGTCAGGCGTCGGTGTTGGACCTGGGCGAGGTTGTTGAGGATGTCGCCTGACGGAGGTCAAGGACGTGTTGGTCAGAGTCGGTGGCTTGGTGACCGACTTGTGTTCCCAATTGTGTCCTCGGTTGAGATCGTTTTTGGAGAAGTGATCTCTGGCAGGCTGTGGGCTCCCGTTGGTTTTACGGTCTTGTCGGACTGTGACGGTGAGATGTTTATTGCTTAGGGACCCGTGAGCGCTGTTCAGGTGGTGTCCCGTGGCTCTGTGGTAAGGGCGGAATCGGGATTGGCAGGTGTCCACTTGGATTGATCGAAGGATTTGATGAGACCAGATGGATGAGTGACGCCTTAGGGCGGAGGCCTTTTGTGAGATTGGCGTCGGTTGGTGGTCCTTGATAGGACATTGGTGTCGCAAGGTTATCCCTGGTTTGGTGACTAGCATGGGGTGGTTCCCTGTAAGTCTGAGTCCAGTGAGGTGATGACTGAAGACACCAGGATCCATCATTTGGTTTCGTCGTGCTCCCCGAGAGGGTCGAGTTGGAGCGATGTTCGAGCTCGGATGCGGTGTCCGAGAGGAGTGCTGCTCGAGATGCGGCTTCGGTCTGTGTGTGAGTCGACGGATGGCTTGCCGAGGTTTGGAATGTTTCCTTTGGACCCGGTCGAGAACCAGGAAAGAAGGAAGAAGCTGAGCAAGCGGAGGTTTCCCGTTGACAAGCAGTTGGTGACCAGTGGATGGTCTTTTCAGAGACAGAAGATGCTGGTTGTTGGGGCTCGAGCGTGGCGAGAGCCGTGTGCCAGCGAGACCTTTGGTGGTCGTTTCTGTGATGTGCCTTTCCGGATGGGATCTGGGCTTTGTCGAAGGTTGTCTTCTGACAAGAGTTGGCACGGTGTTGTGTCCGGCTTTCGGCTTGCCATGTGTGAGATGTTTCTTGGTGTTGAGCCGATGTGCTGGTTGCGGTCTGTTGAGATGGCTGCTTGAGCTGGTGGAGGCTCTGTGTTGGTTGCTCCCTTGAGGAGGGTGTGCGACCTGTCAGCTGGTTGTGAAGCTGATGTGCGATTTGTCTGCTGACCATTGGATGGATCAGTAGTTGTTTCTCGTGTCGAGGTTGTGTTTCCTCGGTGAGCGAGATCGTGGCTGCGACGCCTTGGTGGATTCTCGCGTTGTCTGAGGTGATGCCGGACTGTGTCCTTTGCTGTATGCCTGCTCTGTTGGCCTGTGTGCTCGACGCGAGGAGCGAGGTGTTATGCGTGATTGTGAGTCTGGCTGTGTCCCTCAGGATCTGTGTTTTGTGAGAATCGAGGTTTTCTGTGCTGGGGCTCTGACAGCGTGTCAGTTGGTTCAGTGTTCTTCCCCTGTGGCTTCGTGCTTGGTCCTGAATTTCGAGGACGAAATTCCTTTAAGGGGGGAGGGCTGTAATGCCCCGGATTTTTCGGATCCTTTTTCGTGGGTTATGGATCTGGTTTCTCGGAGTGTCTGACTCTGTTGTGTCCGAAATTTCGTTTCGGACATCTTTCGTGTTCGGATCGGCGCGATCCGGAGTCGTTTCGGAGGCCCGGAGGCGTTCCGCGGCTTTTTCCTCGTGTGTTTTCTGATTCCCGGCGTGGGTTTCGGCTTTCCCTTCGGAACCTCGTTGCGGGTGAACCGGGCCGTTCACCTGGGCGCGAGTGGTACCGTTGCGTTCGGTGCGTTCCGAGGATCGCGAGGGTGTGATTTTCTATTTTTATGAATTTTTCTGATTTTCCAGATTTTCCTATATATAAACCTTTTCTCTCTCCCCCTCTCATTTCTCTTTTCTCTCCCTCTCTCTTCTCACGCTCTCTCCTCTCTCCCTCTCTCTCCGGCGGCCGACGGGGCGGAGTACGGGCGAGGCGGGGACGGCGCGGGCGAGGCACGGGCGAGGATGGATGAGGATCGAGGCGGTGGAGGCGCGTGGAAGCTCGGCCGTGAGTTCGTGGAACGGCGAGGCTTCAACGGCGTTTTCTTCGTGGATTGGCGTCCACGGTGCGCGTAATCTTCGGTGGAGGTAGGGTGCTGGACCCTCAGCCCGTGTACTTCCTTTCCCGCGAGTTTCGTAGGCCGTGGTGAGCCGAGCGGGCTAAACGGGGCGTTTTGGGCAAAATGCATGATTTTGGGGTGTGAGCCGGATCTCCCGTTTTATGGTGTTTTTGGGCGATCCAGGGGTTTAGATGCATGCCTAGGGGCTTGGGGAAGGTTTCCCCTTTTGTTTCCCCTTCACCTGGGGGTGAACGGGGCATGGCATGGCTTTTTCCGCGGTTTCTACCGTTTTCCGTCGCGGACTGAGAACGCGCTATACTCCAGTAGCGCGTTCTTTTTCGTCGCGCTGCCCCAATAGGGCGCGTTCATCGGAGAAGATGAACAGTAAGGCGGTTCTTGTCGCGCTATGGGGTCTAGCGCGTTCTGCCCTGTCGCGCTAGGGGTCCCTAGCGCGTTCTGCCTTGTCGCGCTAGGTGATCCTAGCGCGATCTGTGCAGTCGCGCTATAGGGCTATAGCGCGATCTGTCGTGTCGCGCTATAGGTGCATAGCTCGTTCTGCTTGAACGCGCTATGGACCTACAGCGCGTTCTTGGAGGGACCAGCCGGGCTGCCCGAGGCGGGCGGTCTGCGGCTGATCGTGCTCCTCGTGGGCCGTGTGTGCCTTGGACACCCAGTGGAGTTCCGTGACCGTGTTTTGGGGTGTCTGGAGGTTCCGTTTACCTCGTTTTTCGTGCCCGTGCGCTTAAGGGTCGGGTGACCTTTTAGCGTCCGTTCGCATTGTGTTGGTCTCCGGTCGACCCGGTTGGGACCCAGTGGTCGACCTCCGGCCTTGTGAGTGTCCTGGACACCCCATGGGTTCTGTGTCCATGTTTTTGGGGTGTCGGGAGGGACCGTGTTACCTCGATTAGCGTGCCCATAGGTGTGGTGGGTCCGGGTGACCCCATGTGTTCCGGGCTTTCGTGTTACGCTTGATCGAGTCACCGTGTGTCGGTGTGTGTGCGGTGGGGTCTCCCCCGCATATCGTGGGTTCCTTTGGAAGGCGATTCCCGTGTGGGCCATGTGTTTGGCCTTGGACTGCGAGTCCAGTTGTCCGGCCTGGGGCTGGAGGTTTCCCGCTTGTTTCAAGATGGGAAATCGTCGTGGCGGCTTGTGTGCTGCCTTGGGAATCGTGCTTCTGTGTTTTCCGTGTGGCCCGTGTGAGTGGCCTTAGTCCCTTGCGTTCCCTTCCCGAGGGAGTGGTCTTGGCGACTCGTGTGTTGTCTCGGTACTCGTGCTACCGTGGTTTTAGACCTAGAGATTGGACTAGATTGACGGCCTTTGTGCTGTTGCGTGCAACGGTTTTGACTCCGAGTCTTGTGACTCAAGGACCGTTGGGTGTAGTGCGTCTGGTGGACTGTCCAGAGTCCAGTGGCTTAGCGCCACTTGAGTTTTCTCGACTCTCGCGCACGGTGCGTGCATGACCGGGGACTGCGAGTCCTATGTCTTCTCCGACTGTGGTCACCGTGTGACGGGGCCGGTACGTGGGGTGTCCCCCGTACGTCGTCGGACGCAGACGTTATTTTCCGTTGAGAGTCTACTCCTTCAGTGACCCTCCACTAGTCGTAGCCTACCAGTACGCGTGTGCTGGTCGCACCAGGGAGTGGTGTACGGGCTTACCCTGAGGACGTTTAGACTGGTTTCCGTCGGGCCCCTCGTCTTAGCCAGAGTCCGGCTGCGGGGGAAAATCAGTCAGAGGGCCAGACCTAGGACGCGTGGTCTGTGTGTGCACACGTGGTTGGGGACTGTGGACGCACATCGACGGACGTGACCCCAGCTAGTCACTTGTTTGTGGTTACTTGTACGGTGTTCGCGCCTCGGGTAGGACCTACCACGTCAGGCGGTTCACCTGCGGTGCGGTGTAAGACGTCAGGGGACGCTACCGGCTGTGCTTCTAGTGGGCGGTACTCCTGTCGAGTTGGGAGTGACAGACTACCAGTTTTTGTGGCTTTGACCTTTGGGTTTTCGGTCGTGTCGACCGTTGAGTCCTTCGGCTGTTTTGCCGTGGCGCGTGTGTTGGTCTTCGCGTCGTGAGTCTAGCGCTAGTGGCTTTACCGAGGTTGGGTCTTGTTGTGCGGTACCCGCGATCGGATGGTCGGGGTTGCACCTTGGACAGCGTGTCCAGGTCGGCTGTGTCCGGGGGACAGGCCTCTGCGGCATGGTTGCCGTGTGTTGTTACTTCGGTAGGCGGTACTAGCGTGGTTTGGTAGCTTCGTCTGCGTGACCGAGGTGTACCTTCCGGTACAGTAGGAGTAGCTGTAGTGCCGAGTTTTTGACCGGCCACCGGTTTGCTGTTCCTGCTGTAGTTGTAGCTCTCCTTTCCGCTACCGTCGTTGTTTCCGGTTGGGGTTCCGCGGGATCCCTGCTGAGTCTCTGTTTTGGAGACTCATTCCCTGCTTTTCAGATGTGGCAGTTCTTCCTCGTGGTTCGAGGGTGCGGAGTGGAGGTTCTCAGTTGCCAGCTTGCCAGGCCGAGTGTTCACTTGGCAGGTGGTACGTTTTACTGCTTTAGACTGTACTTTCTGTTGGACTGGACTCTGTTGTAGTTGTTTATTTATTTCTGTTTCTGTTGTATTGTCCTGCTTTCTTTCCTATTTCTTTGTGCCTCCACACTCCTTTTAGCCCTTCCGAGCCCTCCCGGCTCGTGGGCGGCGGTGCGAGTCTCGGGTTATCGGGCCTTCCCGGTAATCAGATTCTCGGGTCGTTACAGAGTGAGTTTGAGTCTAGGGTGTCAAAAAAAAAGTGTCATTCATTAGTCATTTACGTCTAGTCATGTAAGTCTAAGTGTCTAAGTCGGTCTTAAGAGTTGCATTTGCATACCATTAGTCGGTATATCAAAAGGTGTTGTCCGAACGTTAGGCTACGCCTATCGGGAAGGCCGCACACTTGCGCGAGTGATCTTCGGATCGGTTGTCTCTGCCACGTATGGAGTTTTGGTTATGTCTAGGTACATTAGTTAGCATCACATTTTACTTTTACAATAAAAAAAAATGGCCTTGCATATCCATTCCTAGGGGACCCAACCCCATCTTAGCCACCATGGCCACACCCCAATTCCATAGTGCCGATGAAGTGGGCGCAATGTTCCAAGCCATGATGGGACAAGTGCAAAGGTTTAGTACAAGCCTAGATCGATTTAGTACTAGCCTAGATCGGTCTATCGGGGTAGATTGGTTGTTCCCGGAGCCACCCCAAGGACCCCTTCACCACGAGAAGGACATTCCTTCCTCACCCATGAGAGCTCCAATGTCATCACTCTCTATTTCCGAACTTGATTCGGAACCATCTCATTTGGAACTACCAAAGCCCGAGCCACCCGTATTTCTAACATGTACTCTTTATGTAGCCGAGCCACTTCTTAGATGGCTCAAGGAAGGCTCGGTCCCACATCCCTTTCCATCCATGGACCCCACCCTACCTTTAGTGCCGGTCAATTCCTTCCATACCACATTTCGATCTCGTCACCATGTTGATACGTTGGACGATCTTATCATGGGATTAGATTCACAATGGGAGTTGACGCATCTTTTGGCCCGAGGCTTTGACCAACCCGCTAGTCTTAGCTTCACCCATCCGGCCTTCGGGTCCATTACCTCCGAGTGCACCGTGGGTTGTGTCACCACGGAGGTTCTTCTACTTCTCCCGCTACCGGACGAGCCCGAATTCATACCCTTTTGTCCGAGGGAGGAATCATACTTCTTGCCTACGATCCCCATCCCACCTGTCACAATTCAAGAAGGTGACTATCCACACCTTCAAAACTTCTACACGTGGGACCGTGACTTGTGGGAACCCACCACAAGGGGACATACCTTCTTTGATCCCTTTGACCCATTCCCTAGTGGATCCTTAGACCCTTCATATTCCCTTCACTTCTTCGAGGAAGTCCACCTTCATACCCCTTTCCTACGGGTCGGGTCCTCCATACCCACCAAGCCCGTCCACGATACACCTACACCCGGCTCTTCCACACCCGGCTTTCCTAGCCCACTCAAGTCTCTTAAATCTAAAGGGCCATCCATGCATGACTGGGTCATACTTGGACATTTAGGTGTACCCCATGCCACCCATCTCCGATTACATAACATGCATGCATGGCACACATTCGGGTGTCCTGGTCCGCCGTCACCCATGTACGGGTCGGACTAACATTAGGTGTGTCTAGGGTCATAGATGAGTCGGTGTGCTTTTTCTTTGTGTGGGTTGTTTGTCTGCATGTGTCTTGTGCAAGCTCGTCGATGTCAGTCCCTTATGAGTGTGAAGCGAGTCGCCTCACTCGATGAGTATGGGATCGGTTCTATATCTACACCCGGATCTAGTCACCTACAGGGACTCAGCGGTGATTCCTAGTGAGTCTTCGAGCCGCTTCCTTCCCTTTTGAGAGTGCCCCACCCGGAGTGTCCACCTCTAGCCCACAGCAGCTTGTGCATATCGAGTATATATAGAATGAGCAGGTGACGGTCACTTGGAGTGGAGCATACCCGCGTTACTTGGCACGGTGACGGATTCGCCGGAGTACTCGAGCAGTCGCACCTCTTACTCGACGAGGTCGAGTTCTTCCCACCCGGGGAGAATTGATGGGGGCATCAAAAGCTATACGGGTGGAACGTATTTGTGTGTTATGACTTGTATGGGATTGTACTTGTGTATTTGTTTCATTTCTTTCATTTGAGCTCCTTGTAAGGTTTATAACAAGTCAATGGGCCACTTGTAATGTAAAGTCCATGGCTAGGTTGCCATTAGTAGAGTCCATTAGAAGCCTAGTTCATATTGGACCTTAATAGCCACTTAAGGCCCAAGTGGGCTTTCTCCTCTCATGGACCACCAAGATTTGGAAGGCCCAAGTCTAGACATGGGTTATTGGACTTGAGTGGTTGGCCTTGGACCAGCCTAGGCCCATGAGAAGCCCATGAAGGGGGGCGCCCTCTTCCTTGTCTTATTAGGCTAGGTAGGTGTGATTTAGGTAGAGTTGGAATAGAATTAGTCTAAGTTTGAATAGAAATGGTCAAGTTAGATTAAAAAAATGTATTATGTGTGTTGTTGACATTGCATCCCAGCCCTTCAATCCCCATCCCTAGATCCAAGGGTGCACAATTGATTTGATTAGAGTCATATATAACCTTGTATTTTCATTTAGAAATCAATGAAAAATCAGAAATTTTGTTGAATGCTTGAAGCTTCTTGCGCCCCCAGCCCTCTCCCTCTGGTTCCTCTCATCTAACCTCTAGTTCTAGAGTGGTTTCTACATCCTATCCCCTCCCCTCTATCTCTGATCTTCATCTGTGCCGCCGCCGTTCGTGACGCCTTCGAGCCGCCGCGAAGCCGTCTTCGATATTCTGTCCTGCTGGACAGAGGTGTCTTCCTGAAAATTCTGATACCAGCCACGGTCTCTTCGTGGTCTGCACTTTTTATGATGTGTTCCTATCTTCCACCCCATCATCTACAAAAAGATTCAGGTCCAAATTCCCTCGTTTAGTATTTTTCCATTTTCGTGCATCTTTCATTCCCAGATCTATTTTGTCTCTGTCTATAGTGACAGCAGCCCTGTGTTTCTCACCTCCGACCCTCTTTTTGATTTTTCCAAACCCTCCCAATTTTACTGGGAGTTCTATCCATCATCCCCTACATCCACCATTTTTATTGATTTTTTATCCGCCCTCTATCCATTTTTCAAAATTCGTGTTCTATCTCTACTACAGTGTTTTCAGCCAAGTTCCAGATCCGACCACCCTCCACTTCACAAATCAGAACAAATCACCACCACGTCCAAACCCTTCATACAAAATAGTCCCAGTTTCCTATCTTGATTTCCTACAACTTTTCTGAAGACCAAAACTTCAGATTCGGACGTTCACATATCGGTCAAAGGCAGTTCTCAGAAAAGTTCTCTGCAGATCTGAGAGTCCTGTCACTGTACAACAGCAACTCAACAATTCATTAAAGCCTAGATCCATGCAGATCCAGGCCAGATCTTTAGGCCTACATTGAAGGATTTGAAGTTAGCTTTCCAACGGCGCCAGTCTCGTGTCGATCCGACATCGGGGCTGATCCCAGCGCCCGTTCTCGCCGGGACGTGCGCTGAAAACCAGAAGTTGCAGATCCGTGGCCGGTTATTCCGACCGGTGCCGATCGGAGCCGCCCGGCCTCCGGCCGGTGAAACAGTGCGCCTCCACTCCAGGAAGCGCTCATCCAGGCATCCACCACCACAGCGGTGCCACCGGGTCCCACACGGCCCCTCCGGACAGCACGTGGGCCCCACCGTCATTAGTTCGGGTGTTGCCGAATCAACGCGAGAAGCCGCCCGTCAACCCGAATTCGGTCCTCCCGGGCCCAGTTGTGTAGCTCTTTACCTCCCTGCATGGAGTGGGCGATATTTCATTGCTGTCATCATTGTGTAATATTTATCCCGGGAGTACGAGTTTCGGCCGGGTCCGCCTTCCCCACGCCGAGCGCGTGGAGGTATCACATTCGCTCCCTTACTTGGCATTTTGCTTACTTCATATATATTTGTTTATGCCGCTGCTAGAGAGCATGTGTAGGGATATCTAGCTCGCTTTATCTATTCATTACCGCTGCTGCGAGAGAGTGCGAGACCGTCCCGTGACCCGATCCGGGCACACGAGAGAGCCGATCACCCTACCTCATTGCCAATTTCTCAACCGCGCACGTCCGACGCTTCCCTCGTTAAGGGACAACCGCGAGCTTGTCGTGTCCGTGATCCCGTCCCGCATCAATTTGGTATCAGAGCGAGTTTGAGTCTAGGGTGTCAAAAAAAAGTGTCATTCATTAGTCATTTACGTCTAGTCATGTAAGTCTAAGTGTCTAAGTCGGTCTTAAGAGTTGCATTTACATACCATTAGTCGGTATATCAAAAGGTGTTGTCCGAACGTTAGGCTACGCCTATCGGGAAGGCCGCACACTTGCGCGAGTGATCTTCGGATCGGTTGTCTCCGCCACGTACGGAGTTTTGGTTATGTCTAGGTACATTAGTTAGCATCACATTTTACTTTTACAATAAAAAAATGGCCTTGCATATCCATTCCTAGGGGACCCAACCCCATCTTAGCCACCATGGCCACACCCCAATTCCATAGTGC
>JAHNEJ010001507.1:0-11328 GCA_022559845.1 Amorphophallus konjac
GCACAAGGCCGTTAATCTAGTCCAATCTCTAGGTCTAAAACCACGGTATCACAAGTACCGAGACAGCTCACGAGCCGTCAAGACCACTCCCTCGGAAAGGGAATGCAAAGGACTAAGGCCACCCACACGGGCCACACGGAAAATACAGAAGCACGATTCCCAGGGCAGCACACAAGCCACCACGACGATTTCCCATCTTGGAGCAAGCGGGAAACCTCCGGCCCCAGGCCGGATAACTGGACTCGCAGTCCAAGGCCAAACAGGTGGCCCACACGGGAATCACCTTCCAAAGGAAACCCACGACACGCGGGGGAGACCCCACCGCACACACACCGATACACGGTGACTCGATCAAGCGTAACATGAAAGCCCGGAACACGTGGGGTCACCCGGACCCACCAACCTATGGGCACGCTAATCAAGGTAACACGGTCCCTCCCGACACCCCAAAAACACAGACACAGAACCCATGGGGTGTCCGGGATACTCACAAGGCCGGAGGTCGACCACTGGGTCACAACCGGGTCGACCGGAGACCAAAACAACACAATCGGAGCGCTAAAAGGTCACATGGACGCTTAAGCTCACGGCACGCAAAATGAGGTAAGTGGGACAACCTCTGGACACCCAAAGACACGGTCACGGAACTCCACGGGGTGTCCGAGACACTCACGAGACCTAAAGTCAACCACTGGGTCACAACCGGGTTGACCGGAGGTCAAAACAGCGCAAACAAGAACCAGAACATGGTAGTGGTCACCTGGTGACCGCGACCATGCTGTCACGGTCATCTCGCGACCGCGACCAGCCACGCGCAAGCCTGATGGTAGCGGTCGCCCAAGGACCGCGACCAAACAGTAGCGGTCATCCCATGACCGTGACTAGACCAAGGCGGTCTATCGCATGACCGCGACGCTCGAAGGCCTCCTCGACCAAAACACAAAGAATGAACGCGGTTCTCCCAAGACCGCGACCAAATGGTAGCGGTTTCTGGTGGACCGCGACCATTTCGGAAAACCGAGAACGACGGGAAAACACCCAAAAATCCACGCCACACCCCCAAACTTCCACGGATGAGGGGGAAAACATAGGGGAAGCTCCCCAACAACCCTTAGCATGCATCTATGGCCTCGGATCGGCCTAAAACGCAACGAATCGCTAGATCGGGCGATCACTCCCCAAAACATGAGTTTTCCCAAAACGCCCCAAACGACCCGCTCGGCGCACCACGGCCTACGAAATTCACGGGAAATGAAGCGCACGAGCTGGGGGTCCATCACCCTACCTCCACCGAGGATTTCGTGCACCGTGGAGGCCGATCCACGAAGAAAACGCCGTTGAAGCCTCGCCGTTCCACGAACCCACGGCCGAGCTTCACCACGCCCTCGAGCCTCGATCCTCGACCCATCCTCGCCGTCCTCCTCGCCCGCATCGCCCCTCCTCGCCCCCGCCTCGGTCCCTCGGTCGCCGGAGAGGAGAGAGTGAGAGGAGAGAGTGGGAGAAGAGAGAGGGAGAGAAGAGAGAAATGAGAGGAAGAAAGAGGGTGGGGGGTATATATAGGAAAATCCGAAAAATCGAAAAAATCCCGAAAAATAGAAAATCACACCCTCGCGATCCTCGGAACGCACCGATCGTAACGGTACCACACTCGCCTAGGTGAACGGCCCGGTTCACCCGCAACGAGGTTCCGAAGGGAAAGCCGAAACCCACGCTGGGAATCGGAAAAACACACGCGGAAAAAGCCGCGGAACGCCTCCGGGCCTCCGAATCGATTCCGGATCACGCCGATCCGAACACGAAAGATGTCCGAAACGAAATTTCAGACACAATGGAGTCGGACGCTCCAAGAAACCAGATCCGGGACCCACGAACGAGGATCTGAAAAACCCGGGGCATTACAGCTTTGAATTCCCAGGGGAGAGGTATTGGTATCGTTCTTTTGTCACCTGAAGGTGTCGCTATCCCAGAGGCATTCCAGCTCTCATTTCCAGTCACCAACAACGTGGCTGAATACGAGGCTCTTCTGGCAGGTCTGAATCTTGCCTATTCCTTCTGGGTCACCGAATTACGAGTCATAGGTGATAGTCAACTTATCCTTCGCCAAGTGCTCACCAAATATCGCACTCGTGATCCCAAGCTCAAGCCATACCAAGAGCTTACTGTTGCTTTCGCTAAACTGTTCACCAAGTTAGTCTTTGTTCATGTTCCTCGCAATCAGAACATTCTGGCCGACGCTCTTGCTTCGTTGGCATCATCATTAAGGTTTCCTCTTGGCAGAAGGGCTCTGTCCGTTTCTATCCACAAGCTTCTCTTCCCTGCTATCCACAACCCTTCCTATTTAAGGGTCAAGGAAAAAATGTCGAGGATGGCCCGAGATGGTGACGTTGTTGAGAAGAGGGAGATTATGTTGGTTGAATTGGAGGAAGAACTGGCTGATGAGGAGAAGCCATGGTTCTATGAGATTATCAAATATTGCAAAGACCAGTCTTACCCTACAGAAGCAACAGCAGAAGATAAGAGGGCTATAAGGAGAGTAGCCCAGAGATACACATTGGTTGGAGGATTGCCGTACAAAAGAAGCCTTACTGTTGTTCTTCTGAGGTGTCTTGACGATGATGAATCTTGGAAGTGTGTAGAGGAAGCACACTCAGGTGTGTGCGGTGGCCATGTGAACAGTCAAATGCTTGCCAAGAAGATCATTCGGCAAGGCTTTTACTGGCCCACCATGGAGGAAGATTGTGCCGTCTATGTCCGTAGGTATGTCAAATGTCAACTTCACGCTGATAAGATCCATTCCCCATCTTCCTCTCTCCATCCAGTATCCTCCCCATGGCCTTTCTCCATGTGGGCATTCGACATCATTGGTCCTCTCGGTGATCCTAACTCCCTTACTAAACAAAAATCCTTTATCCTTACTGCAACGGAGTACTTCACCAAATGGACCGAAGCTGAAGCCTATGCAGAAATCAAGGCATCAACAGTTTGTAAGTTCATTATGAAGAATATCATTGCCAGATTCGACATTCCAAGAACTATCATCACCGACAATGGGCCACAATTCATTTCTCAGGACCTTCAGGACCTCTGCAAAAGGTATAAGATTGCATTGCATCATTCATCACCATATTATCCACAAGGCAATGGCCAAGCAGAGGCCACGAATAAAACACTGATCAAAATCATAAAAAAAACTTGTGAGTCTAGCAGATTCTCGGATTGGCCAGAGAAGCTTATCGAAGCTCTATGGGCCTATCGCACTTCAATCCGAACTCCTACTGGGCAAACTCCGTTCGCCCTCACTTACGGGATGGAGGCGGTAGTTCCGTATGAGGTTCTGATTCCCTCTCTGAGAGTACAATTGGATAAGGACCTTCCCCTCGATGAACGTCGTGATTCTCTCCTTGCCCAGTTGGAACTCTTAGACGAGAAATGTTTGGTTGGTGCCGAGCATGCTCGCGTCTACCAAAATAGACTCGCACGTTTTTACCAGAAGAAGGTTATTGAGAGAAAGTTCAAAGTTGGTGAAATGGTAATGAAAAGAATTTTTGTAAAACCTGGCGGGCCGCGTTCTAAGCTCCAACCCAATTGGGAAGGACCATACGTGGTTCAGGCTGTACATCATGGCAACGCCTACAGGCTAGTCAATGCTGAGGGGATCGAGTTATCCCACCCTTGGAATGGGCTGTATCTTAAAAAGTATTACCCTTAGATAGGTGTACATACTGTCAAAAACAAAAAAAATTTGAAAACAAAAACAACAAATAAAATAAAATAAAATAATGAAAAATAATGAAAACAATAAACATATGTATATAAAACAAAAAAAAGACCAAAAAAAAGAAAATTCAAAATGCTGATGTTTGGAGACCACCATGGAATCAAGTTACTCCATCTTACCTCCATGTCAAGATAGGGCCCATTAAGGCTTGGTAGGTCTCAGGTCTTGGTTTGCCAGAACCGTGGAGACCCCTGTCCGGCCAGTTCGGCCTATGCCCCCTCAAAAGAAGACAACATGTATACACATCTGTGTTATAAAAAAATTGATAGCATCGCTTATGGTAGGGCATCACTCAAAAGGTCTCCAAAAAAGCTCAAATCTTTATTCTCTTCTTCTCGACCGAATGAGACAGCCGGCGCCCTTAAAACGCTGAGCATGGGAAACACGAACACAACCCCTAGGGTGAGAGTAGGGCCCAATTCCTCGAACATGGGTCAGAGCACGAGAAGAGGGCAGTGTCCCCGCAGGCATCCAAGAGGGATTCCATAATGTCAAAATACTATGCCCCTCGCAAAAATCTGTCAAGAAAAAAAATCAGAAAAGAAGAACAAAATCAAAGTCAAGTGAAAAGTCTGGTCGTAACCGTGCATGATCCCAATAATGAAACCCCTTTGACTGAAATTCAAATTCTACACAAAAGGGGTCATGAGATGTAAATACTCGAAATTTGGTCTGAAGTTGCCCGAAAGGGGAAGTTAAGTGCGCCCCTACTAGCTCGCCGGGTTAACGGTTTTGTCGGTCCTCTCACGAGGTTTGCCCCCAATATTCTTCCTTCTTCCCCTGAAGATCAAAGCTCAATGGAGTTCCCGAAGGGTGAAACTCGCCAAAGCCTGCAACATCCTTTTAACACAAACATATGGTTGTCCATTTTGAAAAGCAGAAGCCATTGTCGTGAAGGAGTCTCCGTGTTTCTGGCCGGTCAAGACCCTTGTCTACCACCTTAATGCCTTCTTATCTAACCTCGGGCTTAGACCAATGCAAGCGCGTCACCTACGGGTGCGACGGCGTCTGATTCCGGGTCAGCTTCGCGTGGTTGGTCGTTTGGGTTCCAGGGTGTTCCATTATATACCATCTAGAGTTGTGAGGAAATAGACCCGGGTCGGGCAAATCATTTACCTCGAACACTTTTTGGGTGAATCCCTGCGGTCGGAAGCGACTGGAAGCCTAAGCATGGCATGACGATATTGTCATCAGGATAAGTCTTAGCCGGCGGGATTATCATTCGAGGAGTCTAGAGGCCCAAATCAACCTAGATGTGCACTTAGGATACCTGGGAGGTTAGTAAGAAATCCATATTCTCATGCAGGTTAGGTGCCATATGGGTGCTTACCAGGCATTAGCAACAACAAAAAAAATGATGATGATAAAAACAACAAAAAAGGGGAAAAAGAGAAAAATGTAGACACATGCAAAACAAAAAATGATGAAAAATAAAACAACAAAAAAATGCAAGAAAAAATAAAAACAAAAAAAATCGCATTTCCTATGATTGCATTTGTATGCAGCATTCCACTTTTAATTTTCGCTTGCATCCGTGTGCTTGTGTGCCGCAATCACCATCATATCTTTATCTTACCTTTATTAATAAAGGCTTGGCCCCTTGACCCATTATCAAGGACAGTCAAAATAGAAATCTGCTTATTGAGCAAGGGGCCAAGTCAGAGCAGAGATTCTGACTTGCTTGTTTTAGTGATGTATGCAGGGATTCGAGATAGCAAGAAAGAAATGACAACAAAAACAAAAAAAATCAAACTTTTTATTTCATTCCTAGAAAGTGTACATTAAGTCCCACCTTCTCTCTCTACATTACTCGTCCCTCCGCTCTCCGGGCAAGACGCTCTCGAGGGTGCAACCCAACTACGAAAAATGGTACTTCTACCGCTCTGCACTCCTCTTCCCATCTCTGTACCCCGGCGTCGATCTGCGGGGGCAGCAAAGAAGCTACTAACACGAAAGCCACGCTCTCATGCTCTTCAGTAGTGCTCCTCACCATCTCTCAGCCATTGTTCAGCAAGGCCAAGGCTGGTTCGGAATTCAAATAATTGGGCCTCTATGGCCCTTCGCTCCTCCCTCTCAGCCAACCTATCGGCTCTTTCTCTTTCTCTGTCCCTTTCTTTTTCTGCCCGTTCTCTTTCTTGGTCTTCCCTCTCCAGTTGAAGGGTGATCCTTAGCTCCACGGCGTCCCTAGAAGAGTCATCATCTGGACGACGCCACAGTTCATCTTCCAGCTCCGCTATTCTAGCCCCCCTCTGCGTAGCTTGGGCAAGTGCCTCTTGCGTCTCTTTTTCCTGCCAGATATGCTGTCTCAGATATGCGGCAAGGCATGAATGAGGAAGATTCAACAATGAAACTTTTACCTGTATAGAGAGCATGCCTTCTGCCTCTGCGGCACGCTGCGTGGCACGAGCAAGTTGCTCGTGAAGCAAATCCAGCTCTGAGGTAGGGATCCATAAGCTGGAAGAGACGCCTTCTGCTCCCATCGCTGATGAGGCTGCGTCGATCTGGACGCGCTATAACCACATGAAGTGATAATTAGTGGCTAAGCACCATGAATCTAGGGTCATAATTAGGAGTATGCATTGCATATACACTTACCGAGGCACTTGAGGCACCATGCGTGTCACCCAATTGTCGCTCTGTGTCTGCCAAGCGAGCTGGCAAGTTCGCTATCATGGTATCACGGACATCCTACAGCCATGTTATAGGAGTCAGCATTTTCACAAAAAAAAAAATAGATAAGAACAAGAACAACAAAAAACAACGAAAAGAAGAAAAAAGGGGAGGCCTACCTCCACAAGTCCCCCAGGTTGGAGTCGCTCTGCATACATTGCCCTATATAGACACAGATAGTCTTCACTATCTTGTGCCTGCGATTTCACAATTGTGCCACCCCGTTGCCAGTCTTCATACTGTTCGGGGAACCGCACACGCCAATCAATGCAGGTTGCCGGCCCCCGTGTCTTTCTCCCGACACGAGGTGGCGCAGCCGTATCCACCCATTCCTAGGCTAGCCCTAGGGTCCTCATAACTAATCGTAGCCGAAGCAGCTCGATTTCATTCAGGCAGTGGATCCAAAGGTCTCGTCCAAACCGGGCACGGCTTGTTAGAACCCACGGTTGGTCGGCATCGACCATACCTGAGTAGGGTCTCCAGTTCACCTAGGATAGGTTGTATATATCCATTTAGCTAGTCAAATGTAGAAACAAAAAGGAAAAGAAAACAAAAAGCAAAAAAAGCCTACCATCGTTGCAGGGAACTCCTGCAGCTCACGTCTTAACACCATCAGTTGGTAGGATAGAGGTGTTGTACTCATAATGGGTTGCCACCGTCTGGCTAATGGCACCATCACTGGTCACCAATGCCGAGCTCTCCCCATTGGGAGGTAATAGTAGCTCCATAGCTGCATCATCATGTGTCATTAGTGCCTTAAGTGAACAATTGGGAAAACACACAAAAAAAATGAAACAAAAATTACATGGATAAATGGTGTAAAGCCACTGACAGTCACCTCACGGTCTGCCTCTTGGGACATACCTGTAAACAGATGTGCCAGCACGGCAGCTCCCCAGGCATACTGCCCTACTCTTTCCAGGTCTACTAGCAGCTCCAGGAAGCGACAGTCGATGCTGCCTCCCTTCGAACTCAATAGCAATCTTCCCAGCAAGAAGAGGAGAAATCTCCTCAAATCCATGTTGGACCTTTCCCAATTGCCGAAATCTGTGCAGTACACAGCACGGCACCCTCTTTCTGTCCTTTCCATGAATTCTTCCAAGGACTCATCATCCCGGGGACGAGTATCAGCAAGTCCCAATGCCTCCATGATAGATGCCTTGGCTACTGATCGGTTCTTCCGACTGCCAAGTTCCAGTCCTAACAGCTTCTGGGCACTGTGAGCGACGTCACGCGGTTCGGGGTGCGATGAGGACGCGGAGCGCGCGGGCTCCTTCTTTTTGTTTTGCTGCAACACAGAAATAAGAGAAAAGAGAAGGGGCCACCACGGGAGATTGCTCCGGCGGGGCGAGCGGGACAAATGTGATATAGCAAGATATGGGGGTTAAACGGCCATAGCGGGAAGTGACTCGCCGTGGCCTCGGGGGACGGGAATGGTGCGGAAATTAAATAGCAAAAATTGAAACGGCCATTGGGGAAGTGACTCGCCGCGGCCTCGAGAATACGAGCAGATAAAAATATAACAGAATATAAGAAGAATATAAAGAGCGGGAATTTAAACGGCCATTGGGGAAGTGACTCGCCGCGGCCTCGAGAACATGAATAGATAAGAATATAACATATAAGAACGGAAATTTAAACGGCCATTGGGGAAGTGACTCGCCGCGGCCTCGAGAACATGAATAGATAAGAATATAACATATAAGAACGGGAATTTAAACGGCCATTGGGGAAGTGACTCGCCGCGGCCTCGAGAACATGAATAGATAAGAATATAACATATAAGAACGGAAATTTAAACGGCCATTGGGGAAGTGACTCGCCGCGGCCTCGAGAACAATATGTGATCGCCAGGGGCCAAAAGATCCCAAAAATAAGAAGGTGATCGTGCCTACCTCAAGAGCGGGAGATGGCGGGTTGCTTCTTCCTCCCCCTTCGGCCGGCCGACGGAGAGGACTTTCCTTGGGTACCCTTACAAAACAACGACAAACAAGTAACAAGTGGATTAGAAAGATGAAGGTGTAGTATTCAAATCCTTGCGATAAAAATAACGAAATGATGGCAAGACACACACCTGGTTGGTGTTATCTTTTAAACCCCTCTCGGACTCGAGTAGGAGGAAAATGAGATGATGGATGCAAGAAGTATGCCAGAGACGGCGCCCTTATGTAGGGAGATAGAGGATGCAGTATGATGAATGTAAAGAACTGTGGAGAAAAAGGGGAAGAAAAGGCTTATTGGATGAGCCGAGGGTGAAATCCGGCGGAGCTTCGGCAGCGTAGGGACGACGTGGAAGCGCGGTGGATGAAGACGACCTTCCTCTCGCGAGCGTGGGCACCCGAGAAGCCGGCAGAACCTCCACCTACAAAAGACCCCACGGGTTAGAAATGACTCCGGTAGCCTCTGGGCTCCGGCAGCCTATCGGATCTCTTCGAAGCTCCCCCAGAACTGAGGGGGTGGGCCTCTATTTATAGGGCTCCGGAGGGTGGAGGCGTCCAGGACCCTGGACACCTCCATCAGGGCCGAACTAATATTTTATTCTATTTTTATTTATTTTTTTGAATATTTTTGTGGGGCGTCCAGGGTCCCGGACGCCTCTAACAGGTCCACCGAATACTGCTGGCGGCCGCACGCGGTTTGGCACAACGCGTCGTTTTGTGAGCGGCGCTTCGTGATTCAGAAATGGGCGCGTCCAGGTGGCTGGACGTCTCTACAATTTGGATTTTTTCACACACGACAAACCGTCGTTCGGTGAGCGGCGCCCGTGAGAGAGTTGATGGAGGCGTCCAGGGGCCTGGACGCCTCCAAAATATATTATTTTTATTTTTGTTTTGTCTTTTTATGCTAGGGCTGGCATTTTGATTTTTTTTATATTTGTTTTTATGGAGGCGTCCAGGGTCCTGGACGCCTCCATTAATATATATATATTTTTTATTTATTTGTTTGTTTTTTATGCCAACTGGCATTTTACACACATTTTTTATTTTTGTTTTTATGGAGGCGTCCAGGGACCTGGATGCCTCCATTAATATATATATTTTTTTTATTTGGCTTTGGGCCCTGAGAAAATAAAATAAATTAAAAACATGGGGGCGTCCAGGGGCCTGGACGCCCCCATTAAGACCCACACGGGTCCTCAGATCAGGCGTTGGCGGCCGCCCGGCAGACACCCTTCTTGATTCCGGAACCTCTTGGTGCGTCTGACTGGTGTTGATGCCGTCTGAATGCCGTAACGAGACGATTACGGATGCCGAAAAAGGCAGAAGAAGACCCAAGAAAAGGAAGTACTCAAGTGATTCGAAATGCGTAAGCCGTCGCGGGGCGTCGTATAGTAATATGAGACTTTCTCAGGAGACGTCAAGAATGGCGTGTCTACAGCTGCCCCGCCTTGGCGTCTGCTTTGCAAGGGAGCGACACGTAGTGGAATGGTATCGAAGTGGAGTGAAATGAAGTGGGAGCGGACTGATAAGTTGATGCCAAGGTGTGATGAGACACGCTTTTGATGTTACTGTTTGGAATCTTTCCTGAAGTTTCAATGAGGCGACCTTGAAGAAGGTTTTTCAAATATTGACGATTGCTTGGACGGAGATCAAATAAGGGAGGGTGAGATGTGCGCTCAGGCACGAAAAGGAGACCAACTTCTTGGTGTGGAAGTACCTGGGTCATAAACCTGAGGTTTCACCTTTGGGGAGCGGTTACCAGCCAATGTGGAAGTGCTGCGGCCAAGGTGGGTCAAACAAGGTCAAAAGAAAAGGAATATCTGAGGGTCTGTCCAAACAAGGGTCTCCTTTGGAAGAGCAACGTAGGGCCGTTTCAAGGAAACTCAATATTTTATTTGGAGTGGAATATCTCATATTTGTAGGAATTGAAGCACAACGGCCATCGCAATCGAATCACTTGAATGATTTTTCGCAATAAATCAAAATCCTATATGAATGCATGCTGGGTTAAAATAAAAATTTAAAATAAACTAAAATAGAAGATAGCCAAGGATAATATTGTCAACTTGTTAAGAACGGGTCAGGATACCGATCCGGTGAGCCGACACTGGGCTGGGGCCTGTTTATCTGCGCACCAACTCACTGAATGGAACCGTCGTCCCCATGCTACCACAAGTTAACGGCCTATCTGTACAACCCAAATTCTTCCGGGATCATCACTGTTTTTGTTGAAGGGGAACTCAAATCCCGGATTCGCTCGGGCCGCAAGGTCCTTGACATGTTCTAGTAGCGTAGGTATCGTATACTATGATGCATGACATGGTGGGACCAACCATTGAAAGGTGGGACAGGAGACTGGACAAAGACGTCCGTTAGTAAAACCTGCACAGACTAGCAAAGGTTAGCAACATCAGAAAGTAGCAGAATCACAGTAGAATCGCACCACAGTACAAAGGAGATCCAGACAAAATCTTGACAATGACCACTGATGTGACATGTTCCGTCCTGTAGCGATCTTCCCTTCCTATAAGAACTCCCCTTAGGCTAGTTTATTCAAATGCACCAAGGTGGGTTTTGGAAGCTCAGGAGAGGAAAGAGAGGAGAATCTAGAGATTTTCAAGATGGAAGGAGAGTCTTCTCGCGTTATGAAGAGGAGCAGGCTTAGCAGCGAGATCAGGCGACTCTCCAACCTCGAGGGTCATTTGAGTGGGACGATCATGTCGCATATGGTAAGCTGATTAATTTCAAATTTCTCCACGTGAACCTTCTTCTTACTTCCTTTCTTCTTCTTTCTTTTCTCTTCCAGCCATATCCACTCTTCCCAGGCCCGAGGAAGTTTTCCAAACTGCCATGGCTTTCAAAGCTAACTTCCAACATCTCCATCAGCATGAGGGCCATACTCTCGAAGTGGCATCTGCAGGGGCTCCTTATTCACGCCAA